>CM032639.1:17658000-18106659 GCA_019097785.1 Fraxinus excelsior | reverse complement strand
TCGGTACCAAATTGTCTTGTATTGCGGTGGTTCTGCAAATGCAAGTCAATCTGGAAGGTTAGTATCAGATTTATTTGTGTGAAACCGGGATTTATGTTGAATTCACACTCATTTCGTCACCCTTTATCGCCATTCTTATCTTCTAGCTTTTTAGAATTTATTTGTATTATTGTTTTGCTAGAAAATTGTTGTCTTTGTGGTGATTTTCTTCTAGCGACAGCGATTTTTTACTGTAATTATACAAATAATTTATTTAATTTTTACTTTTCTAAATTGTTGATTTTTGTTGTGGCTATTTATGGTTGCTCTCAAGTGTAATCAGTGAGTAATCAGGATTAAATAACATTTTATATCTTTGAAATTTCATTAAAGTTTATTGATGGAAACATGAGCCTCATATATTATGTTCTTGCAACAGATATTTATAATTGATTAAGATCAATTATTTCTCAACTATGGAGTACACCAATTGGGATGCATTCGTAGATGTAAGGCTTTCTTCAGAGACAGATCCAATGTTGCATAATGAATCCTCATCAACAATGGATGTTCTGATGGAATTCAATTTTTCGACCATAAAAAATGGTTAGATGATAGATGTATTCTTACAAGGGAAGATAATGAACCAGCGATATCAAAATTTACTTGTGTTGATTTCACGGCGGCTTACGATGAGTTAAAGCAACTACTAGTGGAAGAACTAGAAACATATGGCTTGAGTGATCGGTACAAGAAATAACAACTTGCTGATGAAGGAATTGTTGGGAACCTACTTAATCAATGCGCAGCGGAAGTAAAGCAATTTCGATTCCCAAACAAGGATCTGCTTTATGTTTAGATAGAAACTGTGATAGAAATAATACCTTGATGAATTCTGCAAACTCTTTTGCTGATTCACGAACTCCAATGATCACGATCTACAATCCAGCTGTCCAAATGTCCAGCCTCCAATGGTGATCCACACAGAGAATAAGAATGACGGCTAGGGTTTTCTTTTCTCGTGCTAGCAAGAATAATGAATAATCCATTACTGTTTTCAAACCCTAACAGCTTATTAATATAAGTCCAAACGGGCTGGCCCATCTCTTAACTTAACCCGGTCCAATATTTAATTAATCAAATTAATTAAATCCGGTCCATGAATTAATTAATCCAATTAATTAATTCGGGCCTATTAATAAGCAACCCAATTAATTAATTATCCAACACTTGTCAATTAATTAATTGGTAAATATCATTCTTCTGATTCTCTTTTGTGTGTGACCCATTAGGTTCCCGATCACGATGTCTAACGACGTGAATTATTATTTTGATCTAATCAAAACTGATAAATTAAAATACCCATTTTAATTTATCATCAATTTACATTCGTTGTCCCAGATTGACATCTAGCAATGTGTCAGGGCAATACATGTGACGGGAAATGTCACGTGACATGACAAAACCAAACTTGTTCGTTTATCGTGAAACTATAATCCCTTCGTCAATATGATCCGATCAATTACGAGATATGGACGTGAGTCAATCTCAATTATCGATCATATCTTTTATCCTACTGTTAAGTCAATGTAAGTCGAAAACTCTTTTCCGACTTATGAGTTCACCTTGGCCAAGGATTTCATTATCAACTTAACTGGATGAAATGTAGATCATAATCTCTTACTATCTAAGAGTGACGAATCCTCTATTGATCATTCACAACCTTCATATGATTCTTGACATACCCGAACGATGTCGTATTAGCGACCCTTGACAGAGCAACATCCGACATCACCAAAGCATGACTGTCCTCACATAAGGCACTATGATGACCTCAAGTCAAAGGACCAATTCCACTACCGAACGTTAGAGATTAACCACTGACACTCAGATAGTTTTCCATGTGGAATCTCTCAGCGGGTCTCCAATGTTTTGTTCTATAACAAAACATTCACGTGTTCATTCAAGTGTCTCCACACTTTAGCTTGTAAGATCAACTACTTACTTCACAAGTAAGAAATGCCACACGTGATGGTCTATCCATAATAACGATATCCGTATCTCGTTATTACATACGACCACGGACGATTTAAGATTCAGTCATATGTAATTTGTATCTCACAATCACAACTCTTTGTGATTAACAAATCATCAAGACTTGAATCTACGGATTCTATTATTTAATTAATTAGAATATTAATTGAATTAAATAATAGATCTTGCCATAAATATGCATCGGTTATATATACATTAAAAGTGCTTATGTCCAAAGTTGATTGGACCTAGGGCATAACACTTACAAACTCCCACTTGCACTAGATCTAATCCCTTATGTATCTTATACCATAAGAGTCTACATGACAATCATGTTTATACTGCGACAACTCTTTGTCAATGGATCCGCAATTTAATAACTCGTGGGAATTCATTCTTTCTTTACGTCATTTCATTATATTATCTTTCCAATGAGATAATACTGCCTTAACACATGTTTGGATCAGTGATGAGACCTTAGTTCCCTCGTTTGCACGATGGCTCCACTATTATCACAATACAGAAGCATGTGATCAACAATGTTAGGAACTACTCCAAGTTCATTAATGAACACTTTGACCCAGACAACAACTTTTGTTGCTTTCTAAAGCAGTGATGTATAAGGCTTCTATTATTGAATCAACGATGATTTTCGATTTGGAACCTTTCCAACGTATCGCTTAAGAGTAAACCAATATCCTAATTGAAATACGCTATCATTCTAGTCCGACTAGAAGTTAGCATCAATGTGTCCTGAACTCCCAGTTCATTTTCTCCATATAAAATCTTCTTAAGATTTTATCTATATAGATCTGGATGAGTTAAGCAATCTTATAGATCTATCTCTATAGATCAAGCTATTTCTCACATATCTATTATGAAGAAATTATTTAACAACCATAATTTCAACAATTGAAATATAAAGACGTCGTTTCCTGTTAATATGTCTCATACATATAATATTAGGAATACGACATTGCTCCCACTATCTTCTTTTAAACACACAATTCATTTTTGATATAATCAAACATTTTGACTTTTATATCAAATCGAATATTTCAGCTCCAAAAGGCTTATTTTAATCCATATTGAACTTTTCTTGTAAACTCATTTACAACCTATGGGTTCAATCCATTAGGCGGGTTGACCAAGGTCCAAACCTTGGTAACATTAAGTTCATATCGGATATCATAGCCTTATGCCATGTCAACGAGTCAACTTTTGACTTTGCTTATGCATAATTTGTAGGTTCATCATCCTCGATTAGTAATGCTAGATTAGTAATCATGGATTCTTATCTTCCAGAAGGTCGAATGATCCTACAAGATTTACATGGAGCTGTCGTGTCTGCAGGAGTCTCCACTTCCTGATCAAGAGTATGTCCCTCAACACTTTGGGATCAGACTCAGGTTATCTACTTGGTTAACTATATCTGTGAATCTTTGAACTCTTTCAAGATTTACTCTACTCCCACTGTCCTCTCCTAGAACAAACATTTTCTCTAGGAGTATGACACGTCTTGAGATGAACTCCTTCTTCTCAATGAGATTATAGAATTAATATTCAATTGTCTCTTGAATATCCTACAAATATATATTTATCGAATTTAGTTTCAAACTTATCCGATTCAGTGCGCTTCACATAAACGTCACTGCCCCAATCTTTCATATGAGAAAAGTGGGGACATTCTGTCTTTCCATAACTCGTATGGAGTTTTGTTAACCGATTTAGATGGAACACGATTAGTGCGTGGCATGTGGCAATCAGTTCATGATCTCAAAACGATTTTGAATCATTTGCATGGCTTGTCCTTATTGCACTATATCTAATAGTACATGATTCCTTATTGCAAATACATCATTATATTGCAATGCATGTAGAGGAATCCACTGCGAGAGAATCACATTCTCTTTTAGATAATCTAAGATTCTACATTTTAGATATTCTCCACATCGATCAAATCTTAGTGTGAGAATTTATTTACCTATTTGTTTCTCAATTTCTAGTTTGAATCCCTTGAACATTTCAAAAGTTTCATACTTGGATTTCATCAAATATACATAACCATTTCTGAAATAGCCGTCTAGTAAATGTGATGAGATAAAAGAAACTTTATCTAGCATTGATTGTTATGTGTCCACATACATCACTATGTATTAGACTCAGTAATTATACAGATCTTTCTCCTTTTCAAGTAAAAGGAGATATGGTCATTATGCCTAACAGACATATTTTGCATTTGTCAAATGATTCCAAATCATTTGACCCAAGTGTACATCTCCATGTAAGTTTGGAATTGCATTTTCATTTATATGACCAAATCTGCAAGCCAGATATATGTGTTATTCAGATTATCATTTTCATACCTTTTGGTTTCTATACTCATTATAGAATACTCAATGTCTAGAATATAAATGTCATTTTGTAATTTACCATGACCATTAAGATCTTATCAAGATAAAAGGAACAACAATTGTCCTTAACGTTAAAATAATTCATGTCCAAACATGAAATTTATTTAATGCTCTTGGTAATGGAAAGAACAAAACAATATTTCTCTAATTCTAATATCAAGCCTAAAGGCAAAGGTAAAAGGTAGCTCCTATAGGCAATGCAGCAACATTTGCTCATATTCAACGTACAGGTCAACTTCTTCCCTTTTTGCAGTGATCTGCTTATGTTTAGTTTCTGCATATTTATTTAAATATGAGATCCATATCTGGTATCCAATACCCATGAAACTAATGAAGTAGATATAAGCCTTGCAATTTTCTTTCCAATGACATATCATTCCAAAATGATAATAATGGTCATTAGATTTAGTATTGTCCTTGTTTGCTTTAACTGTCTTAGCCATCTTGGTTGTTTTCCCAAAACATCATTTAGACTTCCCTACAGGAATCTATGACTAAGATTTGCCCACTACAAACATAGATATTGGGCTTAACAGTCTTAAGCATGTTCAACAACTCAATAAGTGTGCATTCGAATTTATCCATGTTAAATTCATAATTAGTCATGAATAACCTACTGGCAAAGATTGTAGAACCAAGTCATACTTAGTTCATTGTTCATGATTGAACTCAATTGAGACAACTTCTCAAAGTAGTCAACGTCTTCAGCACATCAGAACTGGCTGGAGACTCTTTTGCCATTATACACTGATATAGTTGCTAGGAAATCTCATATCTTTCCACACGTGATTATTTATCATTTAACACTTTGAGATGAAAATCATGTGTTAGCATCTATACTCTTATGTTGCTTTTGTAACTCAGGTGACATAGTCGCAAACATCACATATGTTGCAATACTATCGTCATCACTGTGTTTATTATAGCAGCCACCTCTTTCTTTATCGAGTCATCAACGAGTGTCTCTGGAAAGGGCTACTCAAGGACATAATCAATTATCATGCATGAGAACAATTCTCAGATTGCGGTGCCAATCAGGAAAATTTGGTTTGGTTGTTGGCATAAAGTATGCCGCTCAAATACATATGGTTACTCAAGATTCAATAAATGTAAATGACGAAAAGTAAAAGAATAATATATAAAATGCATCGATTAATTTAACATGGTCTTCTATTAAATTAATTTCGCTCCCACTGTTTAACTCAAATTTATGACCCTCTCACATAAATTTATGGAATCCATACTTGATTCCCAGTGGGTTGGGATCCCATTTGTTATATTAAAACCTTGAGTGTACTCAACAAACTTTAATAAAACATTTGGGTAGATACTATTATCAATTGTATCTCCATACAACTCCCAGATCATTAAGCTGACAACTTTTTGTCTTCACACATCTTATGTGTTAGCTTAACATGCCTCCAAAATTCATCTCCTTGAGTGTACTCAACAAAAGATAAATTTTAGTTAAGTCAAACCCATCATTCAGAAATATCTAATATTTCATAGTGTCAAACATATCCCCAATAGACCAGCCTTGAGTGTACTCAACAAGCTGAGATCGATTTCGGACTCTCGTTTTTCACTATAATAATGGAAGGCTAATATAAATATAACTTAATATTTTAATATACCTCTAAAATTCATCTCCTTGAGTGTACTCAACAAAAGATAAATTTTAGTTAAGTCAAACCCATCATTCAGAAATATCTAATATTTCATAGTGCCAAACATATCCATAATAGACCAGCCTTGAGTGTACTCAACAAGCTAAGATCGATTTAGGATTCTAGTTTTTCACTATAATGATGGAAGGCGAATAAGAAACTGACTTAATATTTTAGCGAGGGGTTTTGCATGCAAAGGTCTCATCGTAATAATTATATATATTTTATTATACATCTAACATGCAAATAAACATACATATAATAGTGTGGACGATTATGGACTTGTACTATCTAGTCTTCCCGAGCCATAAGGAAGACTAGTTGGTCAGTTCCTAGGGGGTATAACATTGATTCATACAATGCTCCATCTCTATGGTCTCCTCCTCTTCTTGTGTCTTCAATTAGTCCAGCTGCAACTTGTATCCTATACTAGTTGGCACGCAGGCCTAAACAATATTGGACGCGCAGGCCCATAATAATAACGGACTCGCAGGTCCAAAATAAATTAGAGCTCACAGGCCCATAATAACAACAAGAATAAAACTAACCATTCAACACATCCACATGGTCGAGTCCATAATCATCCACTAGTAAAACATTCATCATATAAATGCATTCCTATATATATAATATCTAATATTATGTGCAAACATGTTTCAAGTTTCTAGCAATTAAAGTCGTCTAAACTAATTTAGACAAATTGATCGGAACAATTAAATAAATAATTAATTAATCAAATTAATTAATTAATTTAATTAGCGGGTATATTTAATTAAAATCAAATTTTAATTTTATATACCAAATTAGAATCTCATTCTAATTCCACTATTACAGGGCGGAACTATTTTAATTAAAATCAAATTTTAATTAAATATAAAATTAGTGTCCAACTCTAATTTCAAAGTTTTAAAGTAAGATAATTTAATTAAAATCGAATTCTAATTAAATATCAAATAATAGTCCAACTCTAATTTCAAAACTTAAGGCGATTAAATTTAATTTAAAATCAAATTTTAATTAAATATAAAATTAGAGTCAAACTCCAATTCCAAGATATTAGGGCGAACTTATTTAATTTAAAATCAAATTTTAATTAAATACAAAATTAGAGTCCAACTCTAATTCCAAGAAAAGTTTTAGGGCGAGACAATTTAATTAAAATCAAATTTCAATTAAAAAATGTCAAATTAGAGTCCAACTCTAATTTCAAGAAAGTATTAGGGTGGGTAATTTAATTAAAATCAAATTTTAATCAAACACTAAATTAAAGTCCAACTCTAATTCAAATTAAATTAACATTTTAATTTAGGATAAAACTCCTAATTAAAATAAAATTCAATTTAGGGTATAAGTTTTATATTTAAGTTAAAATCCAATTTTAACAAAAATATAAAAATTCGTCAATTTTAATTAAAATTTTAAACGGGTCAAAATTGATAATATGAGTCAAAACTCATTTCAAAATCAAATTTAAAAAATCAGTTTATTATTTAAATTCAAAACCCTTTTTGAAAATTGCAAATCTGACCCAAGTTTAAAATTAAAAGGCAGCCCTTCAATTTCGAAAATTGCATGGTAGGTCCTTTATTTAAAAAATTGCAAACTGACCCTTTTTCCCATAATTGCAGGCGGCCCCCATAAATTTCACAAATTACAGGTGAAGCCCCCGTCCCCAATCCACTCTCACCAACTGGAACCCTAAATTCTCAGCTAAAGGCGGCGCTAGAAAACGCCGCCTCCACTGGCGAGTGTGTCGCCGCTGTCAAACAGCGGCGACACTGCCGGTTTCGCAGCGCACGGTGCGCTGCAGAAGCAGCAGCCCGTGTGCTGCGCTTCACATCCGGCGCTGCTGCCGCTAGCGGCAGCAGCGCCTGCCGATGAAGCCGCGAAGCTGCTGCTTCGCCATGCCACCTTCGCCGGCGGCGTTTGTTGCTGCCGGCAGATCTTTCAACCCCCTTTCCTTTTCCTTTTTTTTTTTTTTTTTTTAAATCCGTTTTTCAGATCCAATATATTTTATCATCGTTCAAAACAGATTTTTAAAAGATGAAAAATATAATATTAAATTGCTAGATCCAAGAAAAAATTAAACAATCAACTTTTGATTGTTCAAACATGCAAAAACAATTTCTAACAAACACAAAGTAGGCTCTGATACCACTGTTGGGAACCTACTTAATCAATGCGCAGCGGAAGTAAAGCAATTTCGATTCCCAAACAAGGATCTGCTTTATGTTTAGATAGAAACTGTGATAGAAATAATACCTTGATGAATTCTGCAAACTCTTTTGCTGATTCACGAACTCCAATGATCACGATCTACAATCCAGCTGTCCAAATGTCCAGCCTCCAATGGTGATCCACACAGAGAATAAGAATGACGGCTAGGGTTTTCTTTTCTCGTGCTAGCAAGAATAATGAATATTCCATAACTGTTTTCAAACCCTAACAGCTTATTAATATAAGTCCAAACGGGCTGGCCCATCTCTTAACTTAACCCGGTCCAATATTTAATTAATCAAATTAATTAAATCCGGTCCATGAATTAATTAATCCAATTAATTAATTCGGGCCTATTAATAAGCAACCCAATTAATTAATTATCCAACACTTGTCAATTAATTAATTGGTAAATATCATTCTTCTGATTCTCTTTTGTGTGTGACCCATTAGGTTCCCGATCACGATGTCTAACGACGTGAATTATTATTTTGATCTAATCAAAACTGATAAATTAAAATACCCATTTTAATTTATCATCAATTTACATTCGTTGTCCCAGATTGACATCTAGCAATGTGTCAGGGCAATACATGTGACGGGAAATGTCACGTGACATGACAAAACCAAACTTGTTCGTTTATCGTGAAACTATAATCCCTTCGTCAATATGATCCGATCAATTACGAGATATGGACGTGAGTCAATCTCAATTATCGATCATATCTTTTATCCTACTGTTAAGTCAATGTAAGTCGAAAACTCTTTTCCGACTTATGAGTTCACCTTGGCCAAGGATTTCATTATCAACTTAACTGGATGAAATGTAGATCATAATCTCTTACTATCTAAGAGTGACGAATCCTCTATTGATCATTCACAACCTTCATATGATTCTTGACATACCCGAACGATGTCGTATTAGCGACCCTTGACAGAGCAACATCCGACATCACCAAAGCATGACTGTCCTCACATAAGGCACTATGATGACCTCAAGTCAAAGGACCAATTCCACTACCGAACGTTAGAGATTAACCACTGACACTCAGATAGTTTTCCATGTGGAATCTCTCAGCGGGTCTCCAATGTTTTGTTCTATAACAAAACATTCACGTGTTCATTCAAGTGTCTCCACACTTTAGCTTGTAAGATCAACTACTTACTTCACAAGTAAGAAATGCCACACGTGATGGTCTATCCATAATAACGATATCCGTATCTCGTTATTACATACGACCACGGACGATTTAAGATTCAGTCATATGTAATTTGTATCTCACAATCACAACTCTTTGTGATTAACAAATCATCAAGACTTGAATCTACGGATTCTATTATTTAATTAATTAGAATATTAATTGAATTAAATAATAGATCTTGCCATAAATATGCATCGGTTATATATACATTAAAAGTGCTTATGTCCAAAGTTGATTGGACCTAGGGCATAACACTTACAGCCCTTGTGCTAGGGTGTCTTGAGGTGTTGTTCTTGTACTGATCAATAAGATGGATTTTGGTCCCTGTAATGATTGAAAATCCTCTGTGTGTGTTCTTAATTTAGTAGAATTGATGTATCAGGTCAGGGAATACTTTCGTAGTAGGGGGTGGGATAGCAGTTGTAGTAGTAATATTAAGGAGGAGAGATACCTCGATAAGAGCCTTTGGTATAGGCAGAGTCACTGAATGAGTAATTGGTGGTACATTTGAAGCTACTGTGCTCGAGGTCAAGGTAGGAACTATCGATGTAGATATAAACTCTATCATAATTGTGACAGAAGTAGTGGCAAGCATGGAAGGCGCTGCTGAAACTGGCACACATTGCTTTCTTGGCTCCATAAATGTCACGTTGCCTTTATGTTCGTTAGCCCTATTGGCAATGGAAATAGTGAAGGGGGCTGAATAAGGGAAGGCACAACAATTGGGAGGGAGGAGGAGATGTCCTCGAAGTACAATGATCATAAAATAGCCCATATGTCGACAACTAAAGCAAAAAGCCAGTTGCTTCTCATAAATGACTGTCTGCCAAAAGCTACGGTTACCACCGCGCTCAATCCAAAACTTGTCGGGTAATTTGTTCTCCAAATTCATCTTAATGTATACCCTAGCCTCACTAGGTCTTCTCAAATCACTGGTGGCCTAGTCATTCCTAAAGGGCATTCTTATTACCCTAGATAGAGCAAATATGAACCATTGGCACTCAGATGTACGGAAGTCAAGGGAAATGAAACCCATACGGGAACTATCGGAGTCTCCTGCTCAAGTCTAAAATAACATGTCCACTTAAGTACTATCATCGAACACTCATCAATATACCATGAGGGCTTAAGGAACAACCTACTGTAATCCTCCACGTGTGTAAGATGGATGAATATGTTTACAATCTCAATCAACCCAACCTCAAAGTTACCATACATACCAAACTTAGAAAAGATCTCATGCCCCTTCCTTATTGTTGGATTGCGGTGGGAGTATTTCCCTACAAGTGTGTACTTATAGGGATCAACTAAGGTAGCCTCCTCGGATTAATTCAATTGCTGACTCGGACACATGTAAAGGGTTCATTAGTAGCGAACGCAGTAACACAACAGTATTCTATGGCCTGTAAAATCGATGCAAATGACTTTCGAAAACTTCCCTCCGCCTAAGAGATGCCGACGCCTTGAAACTGAGATAGCATCGGTCGTTTTCAAGCCAAAGTCATCCATATGCATAAAATTCTATTTACACACCCACAAGCAGAATTTTAAGCTAAGTCGAGCGGAGTAGCATGTGGGCAGATGTGAAATCTACACCGATCGTAATTTGAGATTCTTGATGAACTGGGCGGAACCGAAAATCTCTGGTAGGGACACATTCGACGACAGATTGACATGATTGTTTTCTCAAATTGGGCCATATGATGGGGAATCTCGTCGTTCAGTGTGTGTACTTGTATGTAGTTTGCAAAGTGATTAATCAAAAAATCAATTTTTTTGAGGCACGAAAGTCGAGGTCGCAATTTTGGCCAACTCAGATGCCAACAACACCACTTCATGGGTTTTTGGGTTTTCTAACTTCATGTTAGTGGTCCCGTTTTCAAATTCTGACAGAAATGGTCGAAACGGGTGCATCGGATTGCATGCCGAGATTTTTTTATATTCAAATCTTCTTCTTTTTGGATTGAATCTATTGCTATATGTTTATTTACTGTATTGGATGTTATGGGTGAAGAGGCACCGGTATAGGTGGCTTTTCCCGACGAAATAGGTGGTGAATCGGGCGGTTTGGTGGGTGGCGGCTCCCTAGGGCGTGGAGTCGCCAAAACAAGTTTAGACAAATAGTACAAGTTTCCGACTCCAATGCATTACATCATGCATAGGTTGATCGATTGAACCACTCATATTCGATGGCTTTGTGGAGAGAATCCTCCAAGGAGTACTAAGTATGATGACTTGTTTAAGGTCAAGCCTCAAAGCCTTCAAAAAACTTAGTAACAGATACATCCTTCGGTCCTCGTCAAAATCGTGCAAAAACTCATCGAAACCGGATTTGGAGTCAGACAGAATTGAGCAGTTCTATCTATGGTTAAGAAGGTTCTCTAAAAGTTGAGATATGGCCTCATTGGAGTATTCAATGTCCTTGAGATTCATTTTTATTATTTTTATTTTATTTATGTTTTTGTTTGTTTGTTTGTTTATTTATTTATTTATTTTAAATTAATTTTATACTTTATATTTTTTTATATCATACCCAAAAATATAACTAAACTACTAAAAATTAGGAAATGGTAAATAAAACAGTAGTGTAAAAAATAAAGCAAATTTAAAACTTGCCAAACACAAGTGAACAAATCGAAAGTGGACGGCAACTGGAGGTTTTGGTGGCAGCGTATGGCAGTGGCATAGACAAATCAGTGATATAGGCAGGATAGTAGCGAAGAGGATAGGGATGTTGACTTCGGACTTACTGCTCAACAGCTGTGATATGAGCCTCAATTAACACACTTTGAAATCCAACAAATAATATTGGAATACTTGCCCAAGAATGCTAAAATTTAGATTTGTGATAGAAAAGTATTGACCCAACGCTGATAAATGAAACTTGAACTGAAGGTATAAAATAACAAACACCGACCCAGTGATTATAAATGAATCACGAACCGAAGATATAAAATTTGAAATCCACAAGGGAAAATCCTTGATAAGTTCACAAGTTCTATGAAGAACCAATAGGATAAACAAACCTCACCCCGTTTTTTTTTTTTTCAAATTCAATGTTTATTTCATTACAAAGAGTGCATACTATTTATATAATGAAAATAAGACTAAAATCAACCCTATTTCCAGGCCTACACGTCCACTATAAGGAAATGAGAATAACTTGGTTTCAAAATAGGAAAGTAGATAAAAAGGACTAAAAATAGAAGCCTAAAATTAACACTAATTTTGTTATGAAATTTAGCAGCTCCTCCATGCCAATAATAGACTGAAATGGTCAAGAAAATCACGTTTAAGGATTGTCTTAAATATGCAAGTCAATCATCCACTTAATTGCTCTGAAATTAGAAAGTGAACAAGCACTTTCTCCTTCTAATTCTATGCCCAAATCAAGCAATAATCAGCCCTTAATCCATGCCATTTCCCAAGGAAATTACGCCCAATTTAAGCAAGATCAGCCCCTTAGCTAGGATTAAATTTATGGGCAAATTAGACCCACTACCCTAAAATATTGATTAATTTGATAAATATCCTAATAACTAATTAAATTATATAAGAACATAATTAATACGTTATAAACCCCCAATACCTCTCCAAAATCCCCAATCTATCTTTCATCAGATTTTTGTTGCAAAGAATTAGGAGCCACCAAAGTATAGGATCAAATTCTATACACTCATCTCTCTCCAATTAATGGCGAGAAAGTGAAGAAGTTATTCAAGCAAAAGATGATAATGATATTGAATTGGAAAGCAATTCTCACAATTCCGAACTGAAAGATTCGTTCAAAAAAGTGTTGGGGTGTGAAAATGAAGATGTTAAAGGAAATATTCACGCTAAGGTAGAAATGGCCTACAAGGAAATTGGTGATTATAGCTCGTCGAGATTGAAACACCGATTAATGTCTCGGTTAAACGATGGTGTCTTAAATGCCGGTGAGTCTCTTTCTCTATATATTTAATTGAATAGCTCTTAAATTAATTTTTAACATTAGGTTTTTTGCAAAACAAAGTGGGAAAGTGACGGCTAAATATCTGGGGATTATGATTACATTAAAGTAAATGTTTTGCATTAGCCATTGATAGAATCTTCATTCTTCCACTAGTAAATTAAGACGTGAGTTGTCAATTTTCTGTGTGTTTTAGTCATTATGTGTTAATGGCACCCTCTTACCTCAATAACATCCCAAGATTTTTTGGGAGTTCATTTTATTATGTTGTAGTTAAATTAACTTCACAACATTAGTTCTCACTTCTTTACGTCATTTTATAGGAAGACCATCGTGCCAGAGATCTGTTTTTGTGCACTTTGGCTGCCTTATTTATTTTTTTGTGCTAGAGATCTGTTTTGTGCGTAGGGCCAAAAGGGCTGCTCTTATCACTTATCAGATCTGAGGAAGTAATAGGAGAAAGGAAAAATACATGAAAGAAGAGCAGAAGGAGCAGTATTTTGGTCAGTTTTTGGTAAAGTGAGGATGTACATTTTTTGCTTTGTTAAGTGCTTATTTTTTGTGAAGTATGATTTTGTTGGTGTGTGTGTTTTTGCATTTTGTCACGGCTACCTATCCCTGTTTATGGGTTTAGTTTAGAGGGACAAAAGTAAGTACGTGACAGCATCAATGTGTCTCTCTCCATGTGTAACAGAAAGAGAGTTGGAAGTATTAATATACAAAATGATGCACTTAAATATTTTACAAAAAAGTGAGGGATAATGAAGGCTGCAATGGAAGACGCATGGAACAAACGTTCAAGTTCATCTAAAAACATGGTGGCTTACAACTGAAAGAATACATCCTTACAGATGTAAAATATTATTCATCACTTTTTAGATTGTTTGTCACTTTTTTTAGTGTCTTACACTTTTTTAGATTTTCATCACTTTTAACGTATAAATTATTGTGTTCATATTTTCATTGATATGCTTGTGATTTAACTACCAATGTTCGTTGTATCAGTTGTGAACTTATTGGATGATTTGGCTCTATTGAAAATTGTGAGTTATGATTTGTCACTTTTTTTTATATATTTTCGGCCACTTTTTTTATTTTCTGTCACTTTTTAAATGTGTCACTTTTTTGAGTTGATCGCTTTTTTTTTTTTTTTTTTACTTTTGTCACCTTTTTTGAAATTTGACACTTTTTTTAATTCGTGTCACTTTTGTGAATTCGTCACATTTTTAAAAAAAAATTGTCATTTTGGATTTTGTCACTTTTTTTTAGTGTTTATCACTTTTTTGAGTGACAAACATCATATTTTTAATAAAAGTGACATTATATGTCAATTTTTAATAAAAAAGTAATACTTAACTTTAAAAAGTGACAATTAATTTTTCACGTTATTTTTTACTTTCAAAATATGTTTCATATGATTTTTCAAAAGACCCTTAATTTTAAGGATATTTTTATAAGTTGCCCTAAATTTATTATGCCTTCATCTCCCTTTGGTCCAAGGTTGGAATATCCCATTTTAGAATCAACTCATATCTCTTGAATCAGCCCATTAAATGCTTTTTCGATCTTGTTGGACTTTGCTCCTGTAATAGGCCCAATTAAAGCATGCAATGGATCTTTTTATGGTGTGTGTTGATTCTCATCATTCCCTTTCTCTTCAAAAGGATTCGACATTGAATCGTCACCTACATTGAAAGGAGAAAGATATTAAACATTAAATGTAGTATTAATGTTATACTCACATTGAAATGCACATATAATTACGCAACCGAATTAAGCAATCACACACATGCAAAAAAAAAAAAAGAATTACACACGAATGCACATATAGTAACTAGGGTTACACTCAATAAGGCTCACAAGGGTCATCACTCGACACTATAGCCAAATTCGCCTTACCTCTCACCTTACCGTTCTACTTATCTCTTCTCTTGGGACGGTCTCTAATGAAGTGTCCAAACTTACCACAATTGTAACATCGTCTACCACCAGACTTGTCTCATCTCTTGCTCTTCTCTTTGCCACCCTCATCACTCAAGTCAATACTCGAATCACTACTGTTTTGAGCTCTACCCAAACTCATCTATTTAAACGTCATTCTACTCCTCATCATATGCAACTCACCATTTCTTTTATCTTCTTTTTTAGCCTTAATATCCATTTCCTTACTCCTAAGGGAATCGATGTCAATCTCGAGGGTTAATGTGTCATTACCATATTTAATCGTATTCTTAACCTCTCTATATGAATCAGGCATAGAATTAAGAAAAATGAAGCCTAATAGGTTTCAAACACCTCTTCATCAAAATTAACGATGTCTTGAACTAACTTGTTAAAAACATCCAATTGTCATCAAAATCCTTTGAAGAATCCATTTTAAAATTAAAAAAAAAATTCAAGCAAGTACAACTTATTAAGAGTAGATTTAAGCAAATATAAATCCTCCAACTTTTTCCAAAATTCTTTGATAGAATCGAGTTTTCCAATTTTTCTCAAAACAGTGTCAGACATGTATAAAATAAAAGAAGTATATGCAAACTTTTTGTGCTTCAGTAAAGTTTTTGGAAAATTTGCCGTCTACGGCCATTAAAACTTTTTGTTGAACCAAAATTATCTTCATCTTTTGTTGCCAAATTAAAAAATATCATTTCCCATTGAGAATTCTAATATCGAAATGTGAAGACATTTTGAAAAATAGAACAACCACAAAAGCACAAATAGGTCTCACAGAGTAATCCTAAGACAACAATATACATCGTTCTAAATTCACAGGGTTTCGTAAGGTTCACAACCTTAGATCAAGTGAATGTTCAAACGGGTCAAGTCTAGGTGTTCTAATAGGATAATCAATAATCGATGCAACATAAGGATATAAAACAAAAATTCAAAAATTTCACGCAGTGCAGTCTCACACAGTGACTATACAACTGTTAAAGCACAAATGCAATTATCAACTTGCAATCAAATTCAACATTTAATATAGAACAATTAATTCCTAAAATTCTAGGACAAGCAATGGTTACCATTTCACGGTAACCTCAATTCTAATGTCACCCCACACGATGACGCACTAATGTTGGAATTTAAACGAGATAAGCTAATTTATCAGAGCAGACCTATCTGAGTTCGTAAATTTCGAGAGATGCGAATTTACTGCTTTAGGGCCGTAATTTGTGACTTAAAGTAATTCAGTAAATATTTTGCAGTTTCGACCATCGCACCCACCAAGGATAAAATCATCCAACTTCTACTGTATAACCTGAAACACTAAACCAAAAATATCAGTACGTTTAGGAAATCAACAATAACAAATTGCCTTAAGAAATCGTCATCAGAAGAGGCTCCAAGCGCCCACACGCACCCTACTGAAGCTCATCACGCACCGGCGGAGGCGGCGGTCGTCACCACTACGCCCCGTGACCCAGAAGATCTTTCTCTTGCTGAACACACTGGTGGTCTTGGATTTTTCAAACGACCACTGGTTTGGTCGAAAATCGAGAATGAAGGTGCAGTTTTGGCAAAAAAATTGGGCAGCTTCTTTGCTTCCCTTTTCTATCGAAATCTGTTGCGTTTTTTGGGTTTTCAGATAAGATTTTTCGCTCAAAGAAACACCAAAGTTTTGATATCATATGTTTCATTTTGGGCTCCAATATACCACTAATCCAGGCTCAGTTAATCAAGAATCGACCACCACAGCTCTGATACCATATGTTGCATTTTGGGCTCCAATATACCACTAATTCATGCTCGTGCATTTAGTTTTGATTTCTCTTCATGGACAATTCAGCAATTTTATAGCTACAATTGTCAAAAGGTGAAGTGGTCTCTTCATGAGCTCATCTCTTATTGTGTGCAAGAAGAAGAAAGGCTAAAGCAAGAGAGGATTGAGAGTGATAGACATGTACCTCAATGACAAGTTCAAGAAAAGAAAGAAGGATAAGGATACTACAACTGGTCCAGTTCAGAAGAAATTGACAAAATCCTAAAAATGATGAAGTATCCGACTATTACTTTTGTGGAAATCATGGACACGTGAATAGGGACTGTACCAAATGTCGCGCTTCACGTGAAAAGTTATGTACACTTCTCACTTTGATTTGTTTTGAGGTTAATTTAGTTTCAATATCTAGAGACACTTGGTGGACAGATTTTGGTACTACGACTCACATAAGTGTGTCTATATAGGGTTGCATGAACAGCCCAAAGCCAAATGATATTGAAAGATTCATCTACGTAGAATGTAGGAAATCAATTGAAGTTATGGCTATAGGGACTTTTAGTTTATTATTAAAGATTGTTTATTATTTAAATTTGAAAGAAATATTTATGGTACCATCTTTTAGACCGAGTTTCGTTTCCATTTATGTATTGGAAAAATTCGATTACTCTTGGTCATTTGGAAATAACCAGTTTAGTCTTTTTATGAATTAAAATATTGTGGGTACCTTTTTTATCTGTTTATGATAACCTATATTTTCTTTAATATGGCTACCTAATTTAACGAAACATTGCATGTAAATTCATGTGATATTAAACGTAAATTAACCAATGAGATTTTTGATTCATTATGACACTAACAATTAGGTCATATCTCACAAAAGAGAATCAAAAAGCTTGTGTCAGATAGGATTCTTGATCCCATTGGTTTTTCAAATTTTAATGTTTATGTTAATTGCATTAAGGGAAAACAAAAAAAAAAAAAATAACAAAATTAGATACCAATAGGATTTCGGACGTCTAAAAACTAATACATATGGATATTTGTGGGTCATTCACTACGAATTCTTAGAATGGTCAACAATTATTTATCACATTCATAGACTACTTTTCACATTATGGCTACCTATATCTCATCCATAAGAAGCCTAATCACTGGACATGTACAATGCTTACAAGATTATGATTGAAAATCAACTCAACAAAAGAATTAAATGTCAAATCTGACCATGGTGATGAAAATTATGGCAGATATGACAGATCTAGTGAACAACGTCCAAAGCCTTTTGCTAAATACCTAGAGGAATGTGGAATTGTCCCACAATACAATATGGTGAATCCTCTAGCATTAATGACATTGTTGAAAGACGAAACATAACACTTAAAAATACGATAATGAGCATGATTAGTCATTCCACCTTACCATAATCCCTCTGGAAAGAAGCACTAAGGACTACAATTTACATTCTCAGTAGAGTTCTAAGTAAAGCAAAACCGCCTTTTGTGCTTCACACATAAGAAACCTAGTTTGAAACACTTGTACATGTGGGGTTGTTCAATTGAGGCAAGTCCTTATATGCTAAATGAAAAAAAAAAACAAAAACAAAAATAAAATAAAATAAAATGAACTAGACTTTAGAACAATCAAATGATATTTTATTGGATATTTTGAGAGGTCAAGGTTATGAATTTTATTATCCCACCTTTTCAAAATGGTGCAAAATTTGGTGCCACATTGAAGCACTTTTGCACCAAATTTTGGTGAAATTTGGTGTTTTGGTGTTGTCATTGAAGATGCCCTTAGGTATTGACAATTTATTCAAGGTTATGTAAAAATTTTCATATTCTTTATTTTAAAGCTAATCTATACATAATTAAAAAGATCATAAAAATATAATTTGTTATTTCCGAAATAGAAATATAATTCTTCATACTTTTGAAATCTCAAATTCAGTACATGCACACGCAAGCGACATTGTAGCATAATTGACTCAGCAAAAGTCATGATTTCGCACTTGATTTTAAAAATAAGAAAATAAGTGTTTAACCCCCTTCACACATGCAAAGACACATTCACAAATATGCTAGTGTGCTTGACACAACCCATCCCGGGTCACACTAATGGATCTGACACGTGTCGTGCGCCGATGGTAGATACCAGCTAAATGTCGGACCCACCACCAAGGCGACTATGACTTGTTCTAACTGTGACCCATTTTATAAAACTTTTGGCAGAGTTTCCCCTGTAATATGGACTAAACCACCTGAAACCACAATCAATATACTCAAACTAATACACATAATTCATAACATCAGCCCTTCACATCTCAAACTATTTACAATACAATACTTGAAGGTCGACATTTACAAATACTTTACAAACATAAGTCCCAAATGTATTCAAAATACTCAATATGTAATGAGCCCATGACATGGATACATGAATTACAACTTTAACTTCCTGACAACAAATGCATGTATCCCTAAAAGAAGTATGTACTGAGTAAATTTGACAAAAGGAGTCATACATAAATAGACAAAATGTGGCTCTACACGGTAGATCACTAGGCTCTGATGCTGCTCAACTCAACTACTATCTTATAAGAAAAGAGTTAATAAAACATGTGAGATTTAAACTCAGTGAGTGGATAGTATATAAATAAGAATATTTTTCTTACATTTATACACATTTTCTGAAAATTCTTACTCTTTTGAAACTTTGAGAAAGTCGAAAATCTGATAATAATCTTAAAAACTGAAACATGATAACATCATAAAATCTTTTGTACTTCCTTCTAAATAAATAACTATAAAGTATAATGAATAAAGTTAATCCTATATATACGAAAATATCTTAAACATTTTTGTTGTTCAATGCTATAAGCTGAAAACATTATACTAAAAACTGAATATTCTGAATTCTATGGTCATCAATACAATAAGCTATAGAAATTCTGAAATAACACACCAAAAAGGTACCCTGAATATCCTTACTCATGTATCGATGGATACCGATATACATGGCAAAGCTATTCTATTCTGAAATTCTGAGATTCTGAAATTCTGTAATTCTAGTCATACGCGCGCAGAGCTATAATCTGGTCATACACTATCGAAACACATTCACAATAGTGCAGAGTGGGTAAAATCACCATAACTGATCATACACTATGGAAACACATTCACACCAGTGCAGATTGGGTAAAATAACCATTTGATGTCATACACTATGGAAATACATTCACATCAGTGCAGACTGGAGTAAAATCACCTGGGTACTTTCTAGTGGTTTTGAAAATAACTGTAATTATACTGAAATACGTAGTATGAATAAAACATGCTAGAGAACTGATATCACTTAACTGACTATAAAATCCATTTAATTCTGAAAGTCATGATGTCAAGTCAAGTAAATCAAATAATTAACTTTCTCATATGATATAAATTTAATAAATATTTATTTCTAAAAATAAAGTTCCGTTCACTCAAAACAAGCTACAGACTAGGACAATCAGTAAGTTTTTCCAATTTCTGTGTTACCACCTGAAATATCATATGAATAACCAATTTAACAATGAGCGAACCAAGAAACCTTCAATATCTAATGCCATAATAATTAAATTAAATATTTCTCGATACTTGACTAAACCTCCCAAATAATTCTTCTATTCAAATGGAACTATTTATACTTTCTAATCCCTTTACTAGTAACCAACTCATCAACATCACCTTCATTCCACGCATAATTATGCATATTCATTTCACTTGTAATAACTAATAACTCCAATCCAACCCATAAATGTTTTCATCTTATTTCATAGTTCCATAACTCCAAATAATTATTTCATCAACACAATCATATTCAACAATATTCTTAATTCAAGAATCCAATAAAAATCATAGGGTTTGCTCAAAGAATACAATTCCTTACCTTAATACAAAGGGAACTAGAGAATTAATAATTTCGAGCTCCAATCTTCTCCTATCTCAAAATCTGAAAATTTGTTAAACTAATTAAAACCCTAGAACTCAACTAAATAATTCATTCATCTCATAAAGAAATAAATAATTGAGCTCAAGAATGATGAATTTAACACAAAGCCTTTTTTTTTTTCTTCTCTTTTCTCCCTTTCCTTGTCTTCTTCTTTCTCCTTTTTTTCGGTCTCTTTCTTCTCTGTCGATTTCTCTCTTGCGTGTGTGTGTAATGTGTGAGAAAAGGGGTTGAAATGGATTTAAAATATGCTAAGTGGTGGCAATTTTGTACAATAAGCCCCTAACTTCCAATGTTGTATAAGTAAGTCCTCAACTTCCATTTAATCCATTTTAAAACCTTATATATTTCCAATTACAAGATAAACCCCAAAAAAATAATTTAGTCCAATTAAGTCCATATTGACCTTGACTTTGACAATTCTACCTTTGACTTTGACTAATTAAAATTGGGTTATTACAGTGCTGGTAAGATTAAAAGAAAAAAATGGTTTATGAACCAGACTTCTTCTAATTAATATATATAATTCAATTGGTTACTAATTAAGACAATCCACGTAAATTACAGTATCTAATACTTTAAAAAAAAAAATCATGCATATCACGTTTACTAGGAAAAATAAAATGTTAATTCCATCAATATATTTTAATGCAAATTGAACCTTATAACCAAAAAAAAAAAAATCATATTTCAAAATCCTAAATGAAAAGTCCATAGGACAACAAGACTAAAGTTAATGTCAAAAATAGAAATTTAGTCTCGTTACACCGGATTGAATTTATTAAGTCTAATGGTCTAATGAATCCTGGCACACGACTGTGCCACCTCGCCCTCCAACCAATAACATGTTCTAACATGTGAAGTAGAGGAAAAAAGTGAGTATGATAACACTCAATAGGACATGAGCAATTGTGCAATCCTGAATAAATTATCAATTCTTGTATCAAAATAATCATACCATCATATCATATCTTTAGAAATCGGTAAAATTTCATAATATATCATATCTTTAGTATCGGATGACAGTATCATATTTTATCTTATCATATCATATCTTTCATTAGCATAACATTTATCAACGTGAAGAAATAAAATCAAATGTGACAAACTATTTGCATCTCATAATCTTACCTCGTTAGATCAAATAAACTTTTGAAAGGCAAAATCCAAAATCACTTTTCAAATCTTTCACTTTCGACTGTTGTTGCCATAAACGTTTTTGTCTTTCTAAGGATGGAGAATTGCTTTATGCTTTGGAAAAATATGAGACTAAAATCTGACTTTTGCAGAATATTTATGTAGTCTTAAAAAGAAAAGAGTCTTGGTACAATTAGAAGTGGAGCCGTGTTATAAAGAATTTCGTCCTCGAGATTCGATGGACATCTGGCTAATCAGTGAATAGGTGAGGATACTGGTCACGCATTTGGTCCTCATTTTTTCATGTAGCCTCTTCTACCATCTGATTCCTCCAAAGTACCTTGACAAGTAAAATTGTCTGGTTTTTGTTGAATCTGCACCTTTCTATCAAGAATTCTCACTGGCTCTTCTATATAAGTCAAATTCTCCTTCAACTGGATTGGTTGAGACTCTAGCACATGAGAAGCATCAGCGATGTATTTGTGAAGCATAGAAACATGAAAAATATCATGGATCCTAGATAATTCATCAGGCAAATCTAATCGATATGCAACTGGGCCAATCCGCTCAGTAATCTAACAAGGTCCAATATATCGTGGACTCAACTTTCCTCGTCTGCCAAATCTCAACACCCATTTCCAAGGTGATAATTTCAAAAATACTTTATCTCCAACTTCAAATTCAAGATCTTTCGAACGCCTATCTACTTAACTTTTCTGTCTATCCTGCGCTATCCTCAAATTGTCTATAATCAATTTCACATTTTCTGAAGACATTTGAACCAATTCCATGCCTACTAACTTCCTTTCACCAACTTCATCCCAACACACTGGCGTTCTACACTTCTTACCATACAAAGCCTCAAAAAGATCCATTTCTATACTAGAGTGATAACTATTATTGTAAACAAACTCCATCAAAGACAAATAAGTATCCCAGCTACCTTTGAACTCCAAAACACAAGCCCTTAACATATCCTCCAGAGTCTGTATAGTCCTCCCTGACTGGCTATCTGTCTGAGGATGAAAAGCTGTATTGAAATGTAATTTAGTACCCAAGGCTTCCTGCAAACTAGGCCAGAATTTCGATGTAAATCGAGGATCCCTATCTGACACAATAGATAATGGAGCATCATATAAGCTCACTATCTCATCCACATACAACTTGGCTAACTTATTTAAAGAATAAGTAGTCTTGATCAGTAAAAACCTGGTAATCTTGGTTAAACGGTCTACAATCACCCAAACACCATCATGACCATTCTGAGTACGAGGAAGACCAAATAAAAAGTCCATAGTAATGTGCTCCCATTCCCATTCTGGAATAGACAATGGTTGTAAAAGTCCTACTAACTTATGACGAACTGGCTTTACTTGCAGGACAAATAAGACATTTGGATACAAATTCGGCTATCTCTCTTTTCATACCCAGCCACTAATAATGATCTCTCAAAGTACGATACATTTTAATACTACCTGGATGCATAGCATAAGCAGAACTATGTGCCTCATCTAGAATCTCCTTCTTCAATTCTGGAATATCTGGAACGCGCAATCTATTACCCATTGCCAATGCACCATCATCTCTTATCACATAGTCTGTTCTTTACCCCACACTCACTTTTGCTTTCAACGTTCTTAATGTCAAGTCTTGAGATTGAGCTTCTATAACCTTATCAATCCAAGTATGCCTTACCTGAAAATGAGCTAATATGGCCCCTGAAGTAGTAGCTAACAATTGAGCATTCAACTTTTTGAACTCACAAATCAATGAAGCACATACAACACTGGATGAAGAGTATGAACTAGTCTTTCTACTGAGGGCATCTGCAACTACATTAGCTTTCCCTAGATGGTTGTCAATCTTGCAATCATAATCCTTTATCAACTCTAACCGTCTTCTTTGCCTCAAATTCAATTCTTTCTGATCAAAAATATACTTCAAACTTTTATGATTAGTAAATATTTGACATTTCTCACCATAAAGATAGTGTCTCCAAATCTTCAGTGCTAGGACCACTACAGCTAACTCCAAATCATGTGTTGGGTAGTTTAACTCATGCTTTTTCAATTGTCTTGAAACATAAGTTGTAACCTTTCCATTCTGCATTAAAACACAACCCAGTCCTTGGCGTGAAGCATCACTATAAATCACAAACTCTTCACCAAGAGATGGAAGAGTAAGTATAGGAGCAGAAACTAATCTCTTCTTCAACTCATAATAAATTCCAGTATCTAATACTTATAAAAAAATCATGCATATCACGTTTACTAGGAAAAATAAAATGTTAATTCCATCAATATATTTTAATGCAAATTGAACCTTATAACCAAAAAAAAAAAAAAATCATATTTCAAAATCCTAAATGAAAAGTCCATAGGACAACAAGACTAAAGTTAATGTCAAAAATCGAAATTTAGTCTCGTTACACCGGATTGAATTTATTGAGTCTAATGAATCCTGGCTCCCGACTGTGCCACCTCGCCCTCCAACCAATAACTTGTTCTAACATGTGAAGTAGAGGGAAAAAGTGAGTATGATAACACTCAATAGGACATGAGAAATTGTGCAATCCTGAATCAATTATCAATTCTTGTATCAAAATAATCATACCATCATATCATATCTTTAGAAATCGGTAAAATTTCATAATATATCATATCTTTAGTATCGGATGACCGTATCATATTTTATCATATCATATCTTTCATTAGTATAACATTAATCAACGTGAAGAAATAAAATCAAATGTGACAAACTATTTGCATCTCATAATCTTACCTCGTTAGATCAAATAAACTTTTGAAAGGCAAAATCCAAAATCACTTTTCAAATCTTTCACTTTCTACTGTTGCTGCCATAAACATTTTTGTCTTTCTAAGGATGGAGAATTGCTTTATGCTTTGGAAAAATATGAGACTGAAATCTGACTTTTGCAGAATATTTATGTAGTCTTAAAAGAAAAAGAGTCTTGGTACAATTAGAAGTGGAACTGTGTTATAAAAAGAATTGGATAATAATGACTTCACAAAATTTAAAAAAGAATTTTAGTTTGGAATAATATCAAATACATTATTTTCTAGTCAAATAGTAAAACAAATCAAATGTAGTTTAGCTGAAAGATTAAGTTAAGATCACAATTAACCGTTTAACATTATCAAAACTGGATTTTAATTTATCTTTAAGGTGAATAAGACTGCCATAAAAATTGTACCATAAACCAAATATATTAATTACCAATTAAGTATAATATTTTTGAACTTCAATATCTTGGGTCCAACTTATCCGAATTACGTTTTTTCTTGAGTTCATAATACACCATTTAATACAAACTATAACATTGATATAATTATCTTCGCTCTATCAAAATCTAATTATTTGGCTCTATTAAAAATGTATTTAATACTATCTCACTTCAGTCCCACAACTTTCCAAAATTAAAAAAAATATAGCATATAGAACAAATAATTTTATTCTATAAAAACTTCCCGGCGTTATAGCATTCATTGTTGGAATGTTGGGCAAATTGGTATGCTACGCACCCAAAAATAGTCCTTAAACCTCTATAACTAATGTAGTAGTGGAAGTAAGGGTCGATCCCACGAAAAATGTGTAATTCAATATTTTATGTTCCGTACAATGATTGGGGGCTTTTTGTATGCAAACAATTATAAATAACACAATTAATAACAATGAAAATTAAATTAATGAAAAAGATCAAAAGACTAATGTTACACCCCGTTCATTTATAGTCAAAGTTAAGGAATTATTTAGTCAAGCTAAAAGTTTAACTAGTCAAAGTCAACTAGGGACTCAAAGGAAATAAATCATTCTATTGTGGTTTATTTTATAATGGACAATAATTGAGGGTTTAAGATGGATTAAATTTAAAGTTGGGGATATACTTACCTATCATTGGAAGTTATATTACCAATGTTATATCAATTGAAAGATGAGGACTCCCTTTGCAAATATGGGATAGTGGAGTACAAATGTCATCTTTTTAAAACCCATTTCTCACTTTATTTTTTTCACACAGAAACTTCACCAGCAGAGAGGTTAGGCGGTGGCGAGAAATTGGAATGGATATATATTAACCAAGAATTTATCTACTTGTACATGATTTTTTGTACATCAAGGTATCCACCCTCTCACATGAGGGTGGGACCCACTTGAGTAAAAAATATTATCTCCAAGTGGGCCCCACCCCCATGTGAGAGGATGGACACCTTGATGTACACAACATTATGTACAAGTAGCAAGGCTCATTAACCAAACCCAATTTATCCTAATCCAATTATATACAATCCAACTACACACACACACAGAGAGAAGAATCTAAAGACAGAGAGAGACCGAGAGACAGAAGAAAGAGAGAAAGAAAGAGAGGAGGAAGAAGAAGAAGAATAGAAACGTGAAAGCTGGAACCGAGTTGCTTGAATTTAATTTCTAGTTGGTTGTAATATAAGGTAAGATAGACAATCTTTATATCAAGAATAAATTTACATGTGTGATCTTCACAGTTGGGATTGGTAATTTAAAATTCTAGTATCATAGTCTAGATTGTGTAAGTAAACAGGGGTTATAAGTGATATTAAAAACTTACAGATCTAGCTTCTGTTTTAATTGTTCACTTAGGGTATAAAATAAACTAATTGGAATTAGAGGATGTTAGATTGATATGCTGTGAAATTAAACTATGCTAATCGAGTTATGTTAGGGTGTGAAGAACCATATGGAATTGAAGTCTATTGAAAGAGAAATTAGGAGGACAAATGGTAAAAGAAATCTGGGAAGAAGCATCATTAATTTTCATCTGGGAGATATTTAACTTTCTTGCTGGGAATTAATTCTCTATTTTGGCTACAATACAAGGTAAGGAGAATGTTAATTTAAAAATCTGTTAATGTTTATAAATGGACATACATACAGCCAGAAATCGATGGAAGAAAAGAGAGGGTAAAGGGACAAAGGAAGAAGGGGCTGGCAGAATCTGTTCGGGTATTTCGAGTTACAATTGGTATTCACTGCATAATTAAACGAGTGAAAAGTTAGAGAAACATAGACGCAAGAATAAACATAGAAGTTTAGGAGTGATGCCGCGAAATTGTATTAATTTAATCGTCAAGTTTTAATGTGGGTATTTATACCGTTATTTCAGGTATTGAAGTTGAAGTTTGGAAATATCGGTCAATTTATTCAAATTTCTATCCATTAATCTGTGAGTGGGGAAAAACTTAAATATTTTTCCAAGTATTGATAATTAATTATACTATTATACATTTTATGCTATTATACAGATTATGTGTTCAATTATATGTTTAATGTGGAAATGTTCTTTCACTATGATATATGTGGAATTTAAAAATTGTGTATAGATTATTTGTGAATTGGAATGTGGGACATGTGATATTAAAATCGACCAGAAAAGTACCCATGATTATATACTTATTCTAGTTCACGGAGTGGGCCTTGGTCGTGTTCTATACTACACTGAGGAGTCTTGACAGGGGATGAAGGGGTCTGACCGTGTACATATAGTTCACTGAGTGGCCTTGGCTGTATTCTAGTATTGATTATGAGAGGTCTTTGAGACCCACTTTCAGTCACGGAGGGGCCTAAGGGCCGTGGCGAAAGTACTTAGCCCAAGGGGCGGATTATAGATTATAAAGAGGGTACATTTTTGGTTGATTACATGTGATTGGACAAGACGGTAATATGGATTTGAGTTGATTATATCATGACAATTAGATTATATTTTTCGGTGTTATGAGATATCTCACGTCTTGATTATTGGTGTAATTATACTGTGGATTGTTAAATGATTTCCACTTGATTTTGATAAAAAAATGTGTAAATGAAATTAGCTCATATATTTTTCCACCATTTTTCTTACAGGTAGTATTGGTTTTTAATAGATTGAGGAGCTTGATGATTTCGGAGTTATAGCAACATGATATGATACATTTTGATAGAGCACAAAATATTTATTTTGGGCCCGTCGCACTATATTTTTCATAAACATGTGACTCTAGATATTTTGTAGCAATTCATAGTCAACCTTGGTTGTAGATCTGGCATCTAGTCAGCATCTACTATCGGCGCACATCACGTTTCGGGTCCACTAGGGTGATTTGGGACGGGTCATGTCAACTAACCTTGGTCTAAGTCCACATCCACCGTCGAAGATCCATAATTGATCATAGATGCAATGATAATTCAATTCATATTTTGAATATCCACCGTTGAAATTATTTTTCTCTCTCTCCTTATTTTTAGTTAGTTAGAAACCATCGTTCTAATTAACCCTAATTATTAAGTACCCTCAGACAGCGCTCAAGATTCAATTTAATAACAGCTTTACATAATAGATAAATCGATGAACTAGATAACACAAACACCAGCGGTTGCATTCAATCGATTTAAACATCCTTCATAGGATTCAATAACCTCTATCGCAGAAAATCATCAAATCCTAGTGTTTTACAAGTTAAAGTGATCAAACAATTACAAATTTGATGTTTAACTTAGTGGTAGATTGTTACAATCAATGAACTAGCGGATCCTCTAGCAATTAAACGCAACAAATCATAGAAATAAATGCAGAAGAACATTCAATACTCAAAATATATATCAAACAATAAGAAAAACAATTTAGATCTCACAATACGTGGTTCCGAGGCTTCCGTTTCCTTCGACCAAGTATAAAGAGTTAGTTACACATGATAGATCTAAGAAAAATAGAGAGAAAATAGGTTGGAGGCGTTCTGTACATTCTCGTTGTGTTCTAGGATTTTAAAATATGTATTTATAGTTGTTTCCATGTGTAGTTGACTTAATTTAGGAAACTAGAAAATCGCATCACTAGAATATACTATGCGACCGCATAGTAGAAAGTGTTGTGACCGCATAGAAGAGTTGAAATAGGCTCTAAAGTTCTCTCAAGCAATAGATGCGACCGAGTTGATTTAAAGCTATGCGACCGCATAGCTTTAAAATCTTCCACCGAACAGGTCTCAAGTGTTTGGCCATAACGTTCTTTACGGATGTCCAATTGAGGTGATTCAAGATAAGTTGGAGAGCTAACTCAAAGAGCTACAACTTTTCTTCAGATACTAGCTTTAAATTCGATCTGTTTTTATGTCCAAAACTGATCTCAATATGAGACTGAAAATCGATGCAAAACTTTTCAGCTTGAAAGTTGATATATGATAATGTCTTGGCTATATTTCATTCATTTGACTCATTTCTTCATCCAATTGATCTCTAACACTCTCAAATCTTCATCCCAATGTTAGAAACAAGTTTATAGTATTTGGTCTTTAGTCCCTAAACTTTCATTTTCTTTCACTTTGGTCCATTTTCACCTATTTCTTCCTAATTACGTCATATCCATATAATTACCACCTAGACCAAAATATGAGAATAATAAGTACATTTAGGCAAAATATAGTCATATGAGTGCATTAAATAAAGATGTAAAATGTGTATTTTACATTTCTATTAAATTTTCTCACACTTAGCTTTTGTTTGTCTTCGGGCAAAACTAAAATGTGATTCCCCAAAAACACTAGGTCATAATGCCAAGAATATAGAATCATCAAAATTTTTCAAAACATATAAAATATCATGAATAAACATTCCACATAACTTATAATCAATTAGCAAACATTTTCATATGAAGATAGAGTAAACTAAACATGTAACCCTCACGGATATAAGCACTCAACTCTCATTGTTTAAAAGGGTAAGTGTTTCTCTGAAATTCATTCCAATGGAGATGTTCTACCATATGCTTGCATATCTTCTCATTCACCACCACTTAAATCACATGCTTTACAATAATCATAAGGACTTTTCAAAGGTTGTAATGTGGCTTATGGTGAAGGTGGGAAATATTTGGGTAGGTGACTCCAGAGCCATCGAAACTAGTGGAGTAAAGATAAAATAGACTTAGTTCAAACATATACATAAGACATGTAAATCAACCACTCCACATGATAGCTTCATCATTTTTGCATCTATCTCACACAAATCGAACTCTTTCTTGAGATGTAGGAAGAATTATGAATGTAGATCTTTTTTACATTAAAATCACTCTCCTTCATCATTTATTTTCTTTTTCTTTTTTCTTCAATCATTCATTTTTTTCTTTTTCTTGTTGTGTTTTTCTTGTACAATGTAAACTCCAAATTATATACTAATACTGAAACTCCCTGAATTGACATACAAAATTTGTTTCAATTCACCAATAATAGCACTACCACAAATCTTGATACCTCCACACTTATTTTCTTGCATATCCACACATATCATAACATTCAACAATACTCCACTAACTCTAAGGCTTGGGTAAAAACATTGTTTATCCAGTTTCAAGTTTGTAATGTGAGTTTATACAAAGAAAAGGCACTAAGGTTCAAAGAGGTTCAACAATAGAAAATTCAATTACAAGGTTGGCTATTTGGCTAATGAAGCTCATTTATGTAACAAAGACAGCCTTAATTGCATGTGTCAATGTGATAGAATCAAGGCAAGTTCTAGAGAAACAAAACCATGAAAGAATATCACACATGAAAAAGAAAAATAAGACTGTTATAGATGTATCAGTCTAAAGTCTCAAAAATCTCACCGATTTTTGTCTGCAGAATTTAGTTACTACCATCCTCAAAGAAAATAATTCCACTAATCAACTCTAAGTTGGAGGATTATTTATTCAATCATGTTAAGAGTTCTTCAAAAGCCTAATTAATTCTCGAAAATAACATACATAATCAAAAACAATCATTTAACTCTCAACTCATTTTCTTGAAAAATCATGCAAAAGGTATTAAAATTAAACTCGCTCAAAATTGAAATACAATAAGTCTAAATCTTCTCCCCCACACTTAAAATTTACATTGTCCCCAATGTAAGGTCCAATGCAAAAAATAAAAATGGAATGCGAAAAATAAAAACAAAAATAAGAAGATAAAGGAACGAACTCCCCTTGGGTTGCCTCCCAAGCAGTGCCTTTGTTTATTATCTTTAGCTGACTCAATGTTTCCTTATTTAGCCCGGGTCTATCATGGTTGGCTTCGATCTTCCTTGTGGTATACCAAGTCTAATGGGAATGATAACTGGCAATGTTCTTCCATTTCCATGAATACATACTTATGGTGACTGAGGTGAGGTTTCAAATCTGGAATAGAAGTCTACAAAACAGAAAGTAAATGCCTCTCATTAGAAACTAGTAATACAAAACAAGAACTATTAGCTGACTTTGGAAGAGCATTTAATGCTGCCACAATTCTTTGCAACTCAGTGTTTAAGGCCAATTCCTCTTTTTCCTTCCCAAGATGCTCACTAATGACAGCTTTCCATTCATTTTTAGCATCAAATTCAAAAACATCATGTGCTAAACTGATCAATTACATCAATAAAATGAACATAATTATTATTACACGGATATTGCATGGGATTATAGATATTAAGTTTAATGATCTTATCATCAAATTCCATGGTCAGTGTGCCATTATTAAAATTCATTTTAGTTTTGTATGTCCTTAAGAACGGTCTTCCTAATAAGATAAGGATAGTATGATTACTATTACTCATGTTAAGCACATAAAAATCAATAAAAAAATCAACTCATTAACTTTCACGAGAACATTCTCAACTACCCCCTTAGGATATGCATTAGATTTATCAGCTAATTGAATTATCACACCAGTTTTATTTAAAGGTCCAAGTTTCAAGAAAGTGTATACAGAATATGACATGACATTAATAGATGCTCATGAATCTATCATGGCCTTATCGAGCTTAGTGTCGCCTATCATGCAAGGGACAGTGAATATACCTAGATTCGTGTACTTTGCAGGAAGTTTTTCTTGAATTTTTTTAGATACCTATTCTCCAACTTTTACCCTTTCAATCCCCTTCAATTTTTATTTCCTTTTACTTGTGCACAATTGTTTAAAAAATTTAGCATAACGAGACAGTAGTTTAAAAATATCTAAAAGTGAAATATTTACCTCACATTTACTAAAAATTTCAAGCAGCTCATCATGATCTCGTTCAAGATTTCTAGATCTTACTAAAGCTTGAGGAAAATGGGTATTGGTTTATAATCAAATAGGGATAAAAACTTACGCTCAATCACCTCAGTATCATTGGTGACAGTCTTGTTTGCAACCTCTTTTTCTTCTTCTTCTTGCTCCAACGGCTTAGGGGATGCCTTTATCGGAATCTCAACCTCTTTACCACTTCTCAGAATGATTGCGCTCACATTTTCCTTTGGATTCACCATTGTTTGATAGGGTAGTTTCCCCGAACTTTGCGCCTCTAGCTGACTAACCACATTAGCTACTTGACCTATTTGATACTCCAAACATTGAATGCTAGCCCTGATCTCCTATTGAAATTGTAAAGTGTTAGTAGCAAGGGATTTAACAATATCTTCTAAAGACACACCGAGTTAGAAGTTTGGCCATGTTGTTGTCTAGGAGGGTATGGCTGATTATATTGCTGGAAATTCTGTCGATTTTGATTCATAGGTTGATTCGCTTGTCGATTCCCATAGCTAAGATCTGGATGATCCCTTCATCCTTGGTTGTACGTGTTTGAATAGGAATCATAATTCTTTTGTGGTTGTTCAGGGAAGCTATCAGCTACATTTACGTGTTCAACAGATTCTTCTTGAAGTTGGACACATATCAGTTGGATGGCTTACCAATGAATAAATTCCACATGTCTTCGCTATTTGCATAGTACCTGCAGCCATTTAACGAACAAGAGTGGATAGACTCGCTATCTGTTGTTCAAGAGATAAGACATTTACCTTGTTAATTTGTCTAGAAGGGGGATCGAACCTAGTGCCAAATTGTTGAGAATTAGCTGTCATATTTGCAATTAAGTTCATCGCTCCTTCTAGAGTTTTATTCACCAAAGTTCCTCCACTTGCAACGTCAATCATGCTCCATTATGTAGGTAGAAGACCTTCATAGAAGTATTGGATGAGAAGTTACTCACTGATCTGATGGTGTGGACAACTTGCACAAAATTTCTTGAACCGCTCTCAATACTCATGTAGGGATTTCCTGTTATCTTGTCTTACACCACAACTTCCTTTCTAATATTTACTACCCTCAAAGCTAGAAAGTATTTCTACAACATTTTCATTCAATCACATGTGGTAATGCTTCTCGATGGTAGATAATAGAGTCAATCCTTAGCCTAATCCTTCAAAGAAAATGGAAAGGCTCTCAGTTTGATTTGTTCTTCGGTGTCTCCCGTAGGTTTCATACTTGTGCAAACCACATAGAATTTCTTTAGATGTTTGTGTGGATTTTCACTTGCAAGACCATGAAAATTGGGCAGAAGATGAATTAGCCCAGATTTTAATTCAAAAGTAGTATCAGCATCTAAATTAGGAAAAGTAATGTATAGAGGTTGTTGATTCAAGTTAGGGGCTGCAAGCTCTTTCAAAGTCCGGTTCTCCTCAGCCATGAATTCATCTTTCTATGATTCAAAATCACCAGGGAATAGGGTCTCAGGATCAAAATTGTTCGCTATAAAATTCCACCGATTGCCACTCCTTAACCTGCGCAAGGTTCTTTCTAATTCCGGATCGTATTGCAATTCACCTTGATTAGAAGATCGAGTTGTATGCATAAACAAATAAAACAAATAAAAAAGAAGATAGAGTAAGAAAACAAATAAAATTCTATGCTAAAATTTCTAAAAATAATAAATTGCTTAAAAAAACTAGAAAATTATGATTTTTTTTTTTCAAAAATAAAATAAACAACTAAAGAAGTACAAAAATAAATTAGTACTACTCCCCGGCAATGGCACCAAAATTGGTGTACTGTCGTAGACACCCAAAAATAGTCCATAAACTTCTAAAACTAATGTAGTAGTGGAAGTAAGGGTTGATCTCACAAAGAGTGTGTAATTCAATATTTTATGCTCCGTAAAATGATTGATGGGGGTTTTTGTGTGCAAACAATTATAAATAACACAATTAATAACAATGAATATTAAATTAACGAAAATAATCAAAAGACTAACATTGGTCTAAGTCCACATCCACCATCGAAGATCCATAACTGATCACAGATGCAATGATAATTCAATTCATATTTTAAATATCCACCGTTGGAATTTTTTTTCCATCTCTCCTTATTTTTATTCTAATTAACCTCAATTATTAAATAACCCCAGTCCAGCGCTCAAGATTCAATTTAATAACAGATTTACACAATAGAGAAATCGATGAACTAGATAACACAAATATCAGCAGTTGCATTCAATCTATTTAAACATCTTTCATAAGATTCAGTAACCTCTATCGCAGAAAATCATCAAATCCTAGTGCTTCACAAGTTAAAGGGATCAAACAATTACGAATTTGATGTTTAACTTAACGGTAGATTGTTACAATCAATGAACTAGCGGACCCTCTAGCAATTAAATGCAACAAATCATATAAATAAATGCAGAAGAACATTCAATACTCAAAATATAAATCAAATAATAAGAAAAACTATTTAGATCTCACAATATGTGGTTCTGAGGCTTCTGTTTCCTTCGACCAAATATAAAGAGTTAGTTACGCATCATAAATCTAATAAAAATAGAAAGCAAATAGGTTGGTGTTCTGTACATTCTCGTTGTGTTCTAGAGTTTTAAAATGTGTATTTATGGTTGTTTCCATATGTAGTTGACTTAATTTAGGAAACCAGAAAATCGCATTACAAGAATAAACTATGCTACCGCATAGTAGAAAGTGTTGCGGTCGTATAGAAGAGTTGAAATATGTCATGAAGTTTTCTGAAACAATGGATGTGACCGCATTGATTTAAATTTATGCGACCACATAGCTTTAAAATCTTCCACCGAATAGCTTTCAGTATTTTGTCCATAATTGTTTCTACTGATGTCGAATTGAGGTGACTTAAGCTAACTCAAAGGGATACAACATTCCTTCAGATACTAAATTTGAATTCGATCTTTTTCCAAGTCCAAAACTTGTCTCAATATGAGACTAAAAATTGATGCAAAAATTTTCAACTTGAAAGTTGATATGTGATAATGTCTTGACTATATTTCATCCATTTGACTCCTTTCTTCATCCAGTTGAATTCTAACACTGTCGGATCTTCATCCCAAGGTTAGAAACAAGTTTATAGTATTTGATCTTTAATTCCTGAACTTTCATTTCCTTCTACTTTTGTCTATTTTCACCTATTTCTTCCAAAGTGCGTCATATCCATAGAATTGCCACCTGAATCAAAATATGAGAATACTAAGTATATTTAGGCAAAAAATAGTCATATGAGCGCATTAAATAAAGATGTAAAATGTGTATTTTACATTCCCATCACAAATATTTAAGTAATCCCGTGAAGGATCATTAGAAACAGCCAAACGAGTTCTGCGATATTTATAGAGAATGAATGATTACATGATCAAATACAAAAAATTAAATCAATTATAGGTCATTGAATATTCTGATTATGATTTTATTAGATGCCAAGATATTTGGAGATCTACGTGTTATGCTATATCTACTTACTGTCTGGATAAACTATATCCTGAAAAAGTGTCAAGCAGACACTCATAGCTTCTTCAACCATGGCAGCCAATCTATTGCATGCTATGAGGCATCCAATCATGAAATATGTTTGCTAAATTTTGTCATTAGGCTGCACATTGCGGATGGAATTGAGAGATTACTTAAGTGATTTTCTAACAATAAGTCACTAGTATTATATTCTAACAACAACAAGAGCTATGAAGTTAAAGTTTATAGACATCAAGTTCCGAATTGTTAAGGAGAGAATTCAGAGTGGTCAGGCTACCACAGAACATATTGGCACAAATTCTATGATTGCGGATCCATCTACCAAAGGATTACCACCCCAAGGTAATTCATGAGCTTATTGATAAAATAGGTGTTTTATCTTTTAATGTTAAGCTAGTTTAGTGAGAGTTTGTATTTAAATGTTATCTGATTTTGGACACATTTTATGTTTATAGATATTTTCTTCAGAAACAACGTATATAGTTTATTTTCATTATGATTAGTTTTGATTTGATCTCATTAAAAAATAATGTAGGATCAGTAGGAAATAAGCATGTTTGGATCACATTGCATGTAATTTTCATGTTACACATTCGTACTTGATCTTTGTCATTTGATTATGTTGATATACGTAACCATTGATGGGTTTAGTTAAAATATATGTAACAAATATCGCTTTGGTCTGTATTGACATAATTAATGGATAAGATCATTCGAAGTTGCTTTCGTTTATGATAGCAAATACTTTGAGCTCATAAAGTTAAGTACATTTATAAAGTAGATTACATAATATATACATATCAATATCAAATCACGCCTTAACTTCTAAAATGGTAGATTACATATCAGATACATTTTTAAAATCGAAGTGTTTTAAGGGACATACGACAATGATGAGTGAAAGGAAATATAAAGTCCTATCAACCTATGCAACCTTAAAAGGTCGAGCGTGTTGGTTATAGTTGATGTGGAGATAACATTCATGGTGTTGCGCTCATCAATTATTAATTTATAGAGCAAGGGTTGCACGAGATGCAGATATGGAATATGGAGGTCTGTTTCCATGAATTAGAGTCAACAAAGGTAAAAATGATATATCTCATAACAAAGACAGCAAAATCTTCTACCTTATAGCACTCAAATGGTTAATAAGATTGATCATGAAACATTCATTGGTCTAGGGAGTTGAAAGTAATGATTTTTGATCAAGAGTGGGGGTATGATGAGGACACAGAGAGCCAATATGACATCAACTATGATAATTATGACACACGACTAAAAATGTAGGGACATAAAAGGAAATGGTGTATGCAAGTTGATTTTATGGCTTCGTGGAGAAGTGTGTGCAAATTTGATAATGGCCCAACAAATGTGCAAAGTTGACACCGAAACATTACCACGAGCTATAGATAGACTAGGACAGGATTGGCGAAGGTAGACGAAGGTTTTAGGACCACATTGAGTGTATGTTGACTGATTGTACCACTCATATTTGAGAATTTGTGAAAAGCATCATCCAAAGAGTATAGAATGAGTATGATGACTTGTTTAGGGTCAAGCCTCAAACCGTCAAAAAACTTAATAACAAATAAAAGTTGAGATATTGCCTCATTGGAGTGTTCAATGTTGTTGACATTAAATTTTTTTTTTACTTTTATTTTATGTATGCTCTTGTTTATTTATTTGTCTATTTTTAATTAATTAATTAATTTATACTTTATATTCTTTTATATCAAACCCGAAAATATAACTAAACTACTTAAAAGAAAAAAAGGGACAAATAAAATAGTAGTTTAGAAAATAAAGCAGATTTAAACCTTGCCAGACAAGTGAAAAAAATAAAATGAACAGCAACTAGAGGTGTTGTGGAAGCGTACAGCAATAGTGTTGACAACTTAGTGATGTAGGCTCCTAGTGGTGGTGTCATCCCGAATTTATATAGATAAACATACGCTCACCTGTATAGAAATAAAAGTTTGACAACTTCGCCTAGGCATACGATTGTACATTATTATTATTTTCTTTTTCTGTGATAAAATGTAATAAGTACATTCATAATAAGGTCCCTATATATTCTCACCTGATCACGTATGATCATGGAATACAAACGATCACGATCTGCAATCCACGACTGTTCAATTATCCAGCGGTCAATGGAAATCCACATAGAGAACAAGAATGAGAGAATTAAAGTTTCTCTTCTCTTGTTGTAGCAAGAATATGAAATATATTTTGTTCTATCAGAAACCCTAATAATTTAATTCGTCATCAATTAACATTCGTCATCCCAGATTGACATTTAGCAATGTGTCGAGACAATACATGTGACGGAAAATGTCACGTGGTATAAAAAAATCAAACTAGTTCGATTACCATGAAACTATTATCTTTTCGTCTATATGATCCGATCAATTACAAGATATTGATATGTGTCAATCTCAATTATCGATTATATCTTTCATCTCACTATTAAATCAATGTAAGTCGAAAAATCATTTTCGACTTATGAGTATACTGTGCTAAGGATTTCATTATCAACTTAACTAAATGAAATGTAGAACATAATCTCTTACTATCTAAGAGTGACGAATCATCTATTGATCATTCACAACTTTCATATGAATTTTGACATACTTGAACGATGTCGTATTAGTGACCCTTGGCAGAGCAACATCCAACATCACCAAAGTATGACTATCCTCATATACGGCACTATGATGATTTCAAGTCAAAGAACCAATTCCACTACCGAATGTTAGAAATTAATCGCTAAAACTCAAATAGTTATGCATGTGGAATCCCCCCCAATGGGTCTCCAATATTTTGTTCTATAACAAAAAATCAATATGTTCATTTAAATGTCATCACGTTTTAACTTGTGAGATCAACTACTTACTTCACAAGTAAGAAATGTCGCACGTGATGGTTTACCCTTAGTAACGATATTCGTATCTAGTTATTACATACGATCACAGACAATTTAAAATTCAATCATATATAATTTATATCTCAGAATTATAATTCTTGTGATTAACAAATTACTAAGATTTGAATCTACGAAATCTATTATTTAATTTATTAATATATTAATTCAATTAATTAATAGATCTTGTCATAAATATGTATCAATTATATATTAAAAGTATTTATGTCCAATGGTTATTGGACCTAGGACATAATACTTACAAACTCTCACTTGTACTAGATTCAATCACTTATGTACCTTATACCATAAAAGTCTACAGGACAATTATGTTTATGCTGCGACAACTCTTTGTCAATAGATCTACAATTTAATAATTTGTGGATCTACAATTTAATAAACATATATATAATAGTGTGGACGATTATGGACTTTACTATCTAATCTTTATGAGCCATAAGAAAGAATAGTTGGTCAATTCCTAGGGGACATTGCATTGATTCATACAATGCTTCATCTCTATTCTCTATGGTCTCCTCCTCTTCTTGTATCTCCAATTAGTTTAGCTACAACATTATCCTATACTAGTTGGCATGCATACTTAAATAATTGGACACGCAGACCCATAAAATTACAGCGAACTCGCAAGTCCAAAATAAATAAGAGCTAGCAGACTCATAAAACAACAAGAAAAAAACTATTCATTCAACACATTCATATGATCGAGTCCATAATCATCAATTAATAAAACATTCATCACATAAATACTTTCATATGTAATATATAATATTATATGCAAACATGTTTCAAATTTCTACCAATAAATAACATGTAAAATAATTTAGACAAATAGATTGGGACAATTAAATAATTAATTAATTTAATTAGCAGGTTTATTTAATTAAAATCAAATGTCAAATTAAATATCAAATTAGAGTCAAACTCTAAATCCACAATTATAAGGTAGAACTATTTAATTAAAATCAAACTTTAATTAAATACCAAATTAGAGTCCAACTTTAATTTCAAGAAAATTTTTAGGGCGAGACAATTTAATTAAAATCAAATTTCAATTAAATTTCAAATTAGAGTCCAATCCTAATTTCAAAAATATATTGAGGTGGGTGATTTAATTAAATACTAAATTAGATTCCAAGTCTAATTTAAATTGAATTAATATTTTAATTTAGGATAAAATTTCTACATAAAATAAAATTTAATTTAGGGTCAAATTTAATATTTGAGTTAAAATTCAATTTTAATGACAAATATTGGAAGTCCTCAAATTTAACTAAAATTTTAAATGAGTCAAAATTGAAATTTTAGGGTCAAACATTTTAAAATCTAATTCAAAACCCTTTTAAGTTTAAATTCAAGACCATTTTGAATTGCAATAAGACCTCTGGTTTAAAATTATTAACAAGCCCTTTAATTATATAAATTGCTTGACAAGCCCTTATTATAATAATTGCACATTGACCCCGCAGATCGTAATTGCATGCAAGGGCCTACAATTTCTCAAATTGCAACCCAAGCCGCCCACCTCCAACCTTTTACATGTTTTCTTGAAAACCCTATTTTTTTTCCTTTTGGGCTACGCCGACAGTCGGCATTTAGTCTACCTTTTGCAACGGGAACCTTGCTGTCAAGCGATGGCATCCCATCATCTACCGCTACCTGAAGCGCTATTACTTACAACAGCAATGACACTGCAGAGCACAGTAGCGCCTACTGTCGTTGCGAATCATATAATAGTGGATTGCAACGATCACGACAGTGTGCTGATGTGCTGCCTTCATGTGCTATGGTAATGGCTCACTGATGCTCTCTTTTTGGGCCCAAAATTTATTCTCTTTTCAAGCCCAAAATTTATTCTCTTTTCAAAAATAGATTTTTGAGGATAAAAATAATTTTCTATATTACTAGAAACAAGAAAACAATAATAATCAACTTTTGATTGTTACGTGATGCAAAACAATTTATAACAAGCACAAAATAAGCTTTGATACTACTATTAGAAATTTACTTAATCATGCACAATAGAAAATAAATTATTTTTCAATTCCCACCACGGATCTCCTTTGTGTTTAGATAGAAACTGTGTTTATAATAATACATTAGAAGATTCTTCAAAATTCTTTGCTAATCATGGAACACGAATAATCACGATCTGCAATCCACAGTTGTTCAATTGTCCAGCATCCAATGAAAATTCACACAGAGAACAATAATGGGAAAATTAAGGTTACTCTTTTCTTGTTATAGCAAGAATATGAATTATGTTCTCTTCTGATCTGAATCACTAATGACTTATTAACATAAGTCTAAGTGGGCTTGATCCTTCTAATAAACTTAACTCGGTCCAATATTTAATTAATCCAATCAATTAAAGTTGGTCCATGAATTAATTAATCCAATTAATCAATTCGGATCTATTAACAAACAACTCAATTAATTAATTGTCCAATACTTGTTAATTAATTAATTAATTGGTGAACTCATTCTTCTAGTTCTCCTTTTGTATATGAACCATTAGGTTCTCGATCACGATACTTAATGACATTAATTATTATTTTGATCTAATCAAAATCAATAAATTAAAATACTCATTTTATCACATATTCACATCCGTTGTTCCAAATTGACATTTGGCAATGTGTCACGGCAATACACGTGACGAAAAATGTCATTTGGTATGACAAAACCAAACTAATTCATTTACCGTAAAATCTTAATACTTTCATTAATATGATCTGATCAATTACGAGATATTGATGCGTTAATCTCAATTATTGATCATATCTTTCATCTCACTATTAAATCAATGTAAGTCGAAAAATTATTTTCAACTTACGAGTACACATTGGCAAAGGATTTCATTATCAAATTAATTGAATGAAATGTAAATTATAATGTCTTACTATCTAAAAGTGACGAATCATCCATTGATCATTCACAACTTTCATATGAATCCTGACAAACTTGTACGATGTCATATTAGCGACCATTGGCAGAACAACATCCAACATCGTCAAATTATGATTGTCCTCATATAAGGAACTATGATGACTTCAAGTCAAATGACCAATTCCACTCTTGAACATTAGAAGTTAACCACTGGCACTCAGATAGTTATCCAAGTAGAATCTCCCTAGCGGGTCTCCAATGTCTTGTTCTATAACAAAATATCAACGTGTTCATTTAAGTGTCATCAGCCTTTAGCTGAGCTACTTACTTAACAAGTAAGAAATGTCACACATGATGATCTATCTGTAATACAACTACAGACGATTTAAGATTCAGTCATATGTAATTTATATCTCACAATCACGACTACTTGTGATTAACAAATTACTAAGATTTGAATCTACAAAATCTATTATTTAATTTATTAAAATATTAATTCAATTAAATAATAGATCTTGTCTTAAATATATATCAAATATATATTAAAAGTGCTTATGTCCAATGTTTATTGGACTTAGAGCGGATTTAGAGCATAACACTTACAATTTTTATAGCATATTAACACAAAATACTATATAACCAAAGTTCAACATATTTACGTTGAGGTTACAAAAGTATCTACCATATCGTGTCAAAAGTTATGCATATACAATACAGGATCCCCAAAAATAGAATATAATAGATTGTAAGACCAAAACAGAAGCCCACAACATAACCCTACATGTCGTCATCCATGTACATCGAATTTCAGAATCCCGTAAGAGCTTCACAGCTATCCATGTCTTCTATGAAGTTTCAAACCTACATACAATGCAAGAATTACATAGCTAATGTTTAGTAAGCAAAAAATATACACGCCATGAGTATGAGTAATTAGAGTATATGACACCATATCATTTTCTTTAAACATTATGCTAAAATTGCCTTAATCAAATATTCAACATAGTAAGCTCGAAATAATTTCATTTGAAATCTTTTCCTTTTATTGGCCCCTTAACCCTTGAGTGGACCATCCTCTTATAACTACTAGAGGCACATCCACTAATTGTCCCTATGATCACCCAAAAAGTTCCCCACCTACGGCACAAATATCATAAAATCACAAGGGCACGGTTGAGTGGTCCATCTTTCCGTGATCATCAAAGGTACATTCCCTATCTAACCTTGCGATCACCCGAGAAATCTCACCCGTGTGACAAAACATATCATATAAGCATTCCTTACATGCCTTGATGCCTTAACAGTGGTCAATAAAACATCTTATAAGGTAAATTCATATTTCCAATCACATCGTGAATGCTAGATTTTTAACGATGCACATATGTCGTGCATGGACATGAAAATGCTCGTGAATGACATACTTAATCAAGATCGATGTCAATATATTTCAAAACCACATACTCAATGATCATAACCATCATATGATATATAATGAGCTTCTTATCAAAGTTATGTAAATATGTCAACGTTACTATAGAAAATATTTCACAAATACTATGTTCTTACATTGTAGTTGTAAATGGATTTTTACTTACCCTTCGTCTTTGTGTTTGTGTGTGTGTTAACTACAGGAATAAGTCGAATCTCTTTTTCACTTAAAGTTGGAACCCAACCAGTATTACCATCACAGACCTCAATTAGATAATCTTAATACGCACACAATCCCATACTATGACCATTAATGCCAAAACGATTTCTATAACTTCAAGTTACCAACTACATTCCAAAACTCCCCTATAACTCCCACCATTCTTCAACTTAGATACGTGTAAACATCATTTAATTGTATCATAATGACCTAACATTTATCTGAATCAATTATCCAAGCTTTAGAAGTGATTATTGGACTTGTAAAGGTTGAAACCATGCAACTATCAAATTGGATAGAATTTGTTCAGTTTTGTATCACTGTCCAGTTATTTTTCCAGCCTCTTTTCAAACCCTTAACCATATCCATTCATTCCCAACCTTTTACCACAGTTATATAACATATATATGAATGTAACCATGTCATGAATTCACCACAAGTACAGGATTTTCAGCGTCAGGCTAAGTCCTTTTTACAGCACATTGAATCAGGTAGCTTACTGTGACTGTCTTTGGTTTCCATTACATCATCATGCCCCAAATCAATTTCTAACCTATTAAAACTTATTTTCATACCTATAACCCTTATATGAGAACATTCAAAGTGATAAATATACGTTCCCTTCAAAGTATAACATAAGATTCAAGGTTGTATTACTAAAACCCAGCAACCATTCATTTCTGTCAATGTTGAGTTAACTCAAGTTCTTGCAACTAATTACCCCTCTTTTGTCGTCATTAAATCACTAAAACACCCCAAAATGTTCTCAAGCAAGTCCAGAGGTTCAAGAAGATATAAAAGCCTCAAAAAATATAAAGCAAACCACAAAACCTTGAGCTAACTCACCTGCCAAACACTTTCAATTCCAGCTTCTTGTTTTCTGCTTCTCTTTAGCTCTTTTGCTTTCGTTTTCACTTGAAATCAATTTGGGATGAGTTGAAGGAGTTAATATCTTATGTAGCAGATAGATATGTAGTCTTTAAGGAGCTTGAGTCGAGCATTATGCTTAGGAATGAAGAAATTGGCTATAAAAGGACGAGTAGCATCAAACATGACGTGTTCCCAAGCATGAGGTGGTTTTGTAGTAAAAAAAAATGATCTTACACCCATCCTTGTAGTAGAGAATCAAGTGTCTTTGACCTATTTTAGTGTTTCTACAACCTAATTTAATTGTCGTTTGATCCTAAAATAATTTATAGATTTAATTCCTTAACTGTTTATTCGATTCCTTACCCTATTGGCGCCAGATTCTTGACCGATTTCAACCATTTGCACTTCAATATTTATAAAGTCACATGATCCTAATATTATTGTATTGTGATCATGTCACTTCATGTCCCATGTGTCAATTATGTTAAAGACTTAACTTAATTAGAATTTAGGGTAACCATGATTAACCGAATTAAAAGCGTATAACTTTAACAATAATGAATTTGACACTTTCAAGATTACAATTGTTTAAAATATCAATATCAAACATCTAGATTAACTTAAATCTCTACCATAGCTCAATATATGATTCACCACATAGGTTGGGGGTCGAAGACTAACACCATATAGAGATCTTAAAACCTCAATGATCAAATGAGCCATAATAAGGGAACACCATTTTGAATGATGCAAATGCAATGGAAACATAAATAGCAAGTAATGCATGAATCATATTGGTCAAGTGTGTAAAGTGAAGTACCGGCTATTACAGGCGGCGAGGATAGTGATGATGACTCCGTATGTTGACAATTACAATGGCGACGTAGGACATATATATATATATATATATATATATATATATATATATATATATATATATATTCAAAGTTTGTACCGACGGTGACAAGATAGTGGTGTATTGGGGGCAATCCAAGAAGTAACCCGAATAGTAGAACTTTAAAAACAATGTTGACGGGAGGTTGAGGTATGAGATATCTCTAGATTCTGACACTGTTGGAAGAATTGATGATAATGGTGGCGGAGGACAAAGATCGAACTGTAAGGGAATCAACAGGATGGTGATTGTAAGCAAACTTGGTGGGCCTACATATGTAATTAAGTGTGTATTAAAGGCTATCTAAAAGTTAAGCCCATTTAAAGTAATCTGATTGGGATTTAAGTTAGGGAAAATTTCATAAATAAGAGGTTTAGTTTTACCCATTTTAAATTTAAGAAACAAGACTTAAAATTTCAAATTTCAGATTTTTTAACGTTTCAAATTTCAAATCTCGGATTTTTTAAAATTTTATTTATAAATTAATTAATTAATTAATTAAACATAAATTTTATTAATTAAATATATTAAAGTCACAATTCTATATAATTTGGTCACAAATTCTATATAATTGGTCACAAATCACAAATTTTACAAGTCACAAATTATTTTTACGGTTACAATTCAAAAAGGTTATAAGTCACAATTTGTTCATCGGTCACAAATTAAAAACTAAAACATCACAAAATATTTTACGTCACAATTCAAAAAATTTATAAGTCACAATTTGTTCATCGATCACAAACCAGAAATTTTATAAGACAAATTATTTTACAGTCATAAATCAAGATTTTTACAAGTCACAAATTATTTTACGGTAACAATTCAGAAATTTTATAAGTCACAATTTGTTCATTGGTCACAAATAAAAAGATTTATACGTCACAATTTATATATCGGTCACAAATTTCAAATATTATAAATCACAACTTGGTAAATTGTCAAATTATTGGTCATAAATTAAAATTTTTTAGGTAATACATTATTTCTTGGTCACAATTTATATTTGTCATTGGTCACATATTGTTTATTGGTCACAGATTAACCAATTAAATGGTCACAATTAATCAAATAATTTGTGATTACAACCGACCTTCACAACACCACATCACCACTGCCTCAACAGCACAATCGTCGCCATCACCATTTGTGACCACGACCATCATCACCATTACTTAACTACCATAACTAGCACCACCTCACCACCAACAAATCAAATCTAAAACCGCCAACACCCTACAATCTCCATCACCTCACATCCATCTTTTGTCATGTCTTTTGCAGCCACCATTTTCAAACCACCCAAAAACCATCGCCTATTCCCTTGTCTTCCATTGATTGACTTACTGCAACACCGTCGGAAACCATAATTTCACCATCACCTCTCCAAATCAACAAACAAACTACCAATAGCCACAACCCATCGTCTTCTTCACTTCCATTTTTCTGATCTCTCACCTCTCACTGCTATTCGTCACCTCTGGCCACATCAACCCACACCAAGTGTCGCCAACACATTCTCAACCACAACCACCTCACACACTATAACCACCACCACATATGCAATGGTAGATACAGCCACATGCCGTTGGATGGAGATCTCGGTTGTACTGCGCCACTTACAGGGACGGACCAAGCACCCGGTGACCGCCCATGCTGGATCCGCCCAAACAATTTTTTTTTTTTTTTTTTTGACAATGAATAAATGTTTTAGATGATATATTTGGTAATTTGTTTTAGTTTCAAACATTTCTTGCAGTTCAACTGGTTAGAACTCTTATATTCATATAGAAAGTCTCGGTTTCGATTCCTTTCCCACCCCGTTTATTGTAAAAGAGTTTTAATTCTTTAATTTTTATCAAAATTAAATAGATAAGGAGAGGCTAATCAAAACCTTGACCTCTCCTTAGGTCATTGAGAACTTGACCATTGTGACATTCACTGAATTTGAAATTAGACTAACCATAATAATATATATTACATTTTAGCCGGTTTAATGCAATTCCAAAAAATTGATTACGTGTTCTTCCTTTGAATTATACAAAACTTGGCCACAATATCATTTGGTGAATGTTGCTAATTTTTACAACAAAATTATATATGTTTAATTTAAACAAAATAATTGTTATATTTAAATTTAGACCTTTTTTGATTCTTTTTTTTTTTCAAAATACATTTTTCTTTCTTCTTTCAACCGCACATTTTTCAATAAAATAATATACATTCAAATTCAAAACTTTTTATTATTTTTAACTACATATTCTCCTTCAAATCACTATTCCAAAATACATTTTTTGCAAAAAAAAAAAAAAGGGGCATCAAACACGGTTCTTAATATTTTATGTGATCTCTCATTCTCTTTTCCATCCCATCATCAGAAGAAAATAAAAACTTCTCTATAAAGAAGAACAGTGTTGAAGAGAAAGATCAAGAACTCACAATCAATGTTCGTTCCCAACAGATCATGGTAAGCTTCCACTCTTACTCTCTTGGTGATTTGACATGAAGAATCTTGGCACTAAAGAAAGGATATTTAATCTATCAAAGTTTTTGAGGTTCTAATTTCCAACAAACTTGACTAAGTAAACACTTTGGTAAATTATTTGGGATTTGCAATTGGTGAACGATGGTGAAGTGGTAGATTGGCGGTAGCTGTCGAAGGTTACAGATTTGGATGTTATGAGCAGTGGCTAGTAAGAGAAGAGATTGAAATGGCACATGTTGGGAAGAGACGGAATGATTTGTTGTTATGTCGATGCGGTAGTGGAGTCGACAATAGGGCTGGCATGGTATTGTTGCAATTTGGGTTGGCCATTTGGACGGCAAAGCAAGTATGTCTTTTGTTTGGACGATGGCAGCACGACCAAGAAGTCATGTTCACAGCCACCTTGGGTAAGGCATACAGGGATGCCGACATTTTCTAAGAAAGCCAGTGGCGGGAATTGCAGAAGAAGAGACAAGTGTTAAAAGAAGATATAATAGAATTTCCAATGCAGGCCATTGAAGAATGAATCAATTGATAGGACGTTCAAATTCTTTCAGCAATACAACTTGATTTTCATAAAGATGGTCATATATGAAGATTTGCGATCCTAAAAATCATGCATTACATTTGAAGCCATGGATTGGGTGTTTTTTTTTTTTTTTTTTTGTAGGGGGATTTCAATTTGATTTAATTTTTCAACTATTATGTCGCTAAGTATTTCAAACTCATTAAAATTCACAAACCCTACCCATTCCACGCCTTCACCTAACTCTGTCAAGTCAACCAAAATCGAACCTACCTCCACCTATCCCTACCGATGGAGAAAACTGTTGAAATTTTATGAAACTTTTAACCTTATAAAACTAGAAAACCGAATGACTTAATTGTGAAGATCCTCCATGTCAAATCATCAAGAAAATTAATAGTGTAAAACATACCTTAATTCTTTGGGAATAATTTCTTATTATGGATCTTGATTCTAGATTTTGAATCTGGATTATTGGTTCTTTTAATTCATGAGTTCTTGATCTTGATTTTGCTTCTTGCTCCATAATATTGATTGTCTTGTTTTTCGATTTAAATTTTACAATCCTTCTTCTTGATTGTGGATTTTGGATCTTCCTATTCAATATGTTTTTTCTTGTATTCTTGTGTTGATGTGATGACACAAAAAGGAAAAGTTGTATATGAATTGGTGTACATAACCTTATTTATAGTTTCCATATGTATATGGCTCATGTCAAATACAAATTTAATGGATCTAATCTCTACACATATAATTCGACCCACACTTTGTTTAAATGTCCTAAACCCAACAATTTAATTTTTGATTATATCACTTTAATTGGGCTCAACTTTAAGATAGCCTCATACACAATTAATTATATATGTAAGCCTGCATGACAAATTCATACCCAACAATCCCCACATAGACCACATACGTTACCTTAAAAATGTGTATAACCTTACGACGTCAAAGCTTTTGCTATCATAACCAAAAGCATTTTCAAACAATCTCGTCCATTGATTATATCAATAAAGGATCAAAGTGATTTTCATTACAACTATCGTAACTAAACCCTCAGTGGTCACGTATATAAACACAATCAAATGATAGATCAAGTGGAATGTAGAGCATGAAAATTACATTTAATGTGATCCAAACATTCCTATTTCCAATTGGTCCTACCTTATTCTTTAATGAAATCAACCATAAACTTTAATCAGATTGGAACTGAACTAATATTTTATTTCTGATATTAACCGAATATCCATTGACAAAAAATATGTGTCTAAAATAGACAACATCTGAATACAAACTCCCACTAAACTGACATATCATCAAAAGATGCAACACCCACATAAGTATTGTGTTAATGAAAGACCTTGGGTGGTGACCATTTAGTAAGTGGATCCATAAATATGGAATTTGTCCTAATATACTTTATAAAAACCTAACCACTCTGAATTCTTTTCTTCACAACTATGAAATTAATGTCTATAAACTTTGACATCGGCAAGTTTCTATTGAAATACAAGACTGTTATTTCAAAAGCAACCTTCTAACTTTTCATCCCAGAGTTACTTAAATATATGTCTAGCATTCCAACAATGGATGTTATATTCGGATGTGTGCAAACCTGGATATACATTAAATTTCTAACTGCTGAAGCACATGAAATTTTGTGCATTTTCATTTACTTAAGTTTATCGTTGGGACATTAATTTAGACTAAACTTATCTCCCTTAGTAATAGGGGAATCACTTGGTTTGTCTACATCCCAAATATTTTAAGAACCTCACCGATACAAATCTTTTGTGATAATCCAAAAAATACACCGAGAACGATCCATGTGTATCTATATCCTTAACAAAATAGAGGCATCACCAAAATTCTTCATTTCAAAAATTCATGATAGAAATCTCTTGATTTCGTACAATAAGGTTATATCATTGTAGGCAAGCAATATGTCATCGACATACAATATCAAAAAATATGCTTACTCCAACTGAACTTGTGATATACACAATCATCAACTGAATTCATCTCAAAACCAAATGAGATAATTATTTGATGACATTTGTGATACCATTACAGGAAACCAGCTTAAACCCATAGATGAATTTCTTTAATTTGTAAACAATCTAACGTAACATAATATCAAAATATATCACAGATGCCATAATAGTTCTAAAAGAGTCATTCATAGGAATTGGAGAAAAATCTCTTTAATGTCAATGCCTTCCTTTTGAATAAAGTCATTTGCAACAAGACGAGCCTCATATCTCTCCACATCACCTTTCGAATTTCTCTTGTTTTTAAATATCCAGTACAACCTATAGGCTTCGTACCTTAAGACAATGGAATGAGTTCTCAAGCATCATTGTTACTTACGAACTTTATCCCTTTATATATCGATTCATCTTTTAAAATTATTCTCTTGCATGGTTTGATGAAAGTTGATTGATTAGTTCTTCTTCCATCAATCCATGACATCCTTATTTTCTTGGAAAAAGACTATAAAGTCATCCGAAATTATCTTTCTCCTTTTTATAGTGGATTTCCTTAATAGCATTTTGTTTTTGAGGTTGTTGAGTTTTTTTTTTTTTTTTTTGGGAACAATATCTTGAATGTGCATAGGGGATTTTGTAATATTGTATATATATATATATATATTCTTTCTCCAAAACAAAATCCTTAGCCTTGTAACCTTATCTCTCATCATAAACTCTACATCCTCAAGGAATCAGACATTTTCATTTTAAAAATTGACATAATAGTGGAATCTTTAAAAAAAATTATAACATCTTAACAATTGCTTTACTTGAAACTTTGTTGAGAATGTGAGCTGCAGTCTTTTGCGCTTCTACCTATAGCGATTTTGATGTATTGTAAGATGATATCACATTCCTCTAGGAATTTAGCAATAGGCTTTAGAAGTTGTTCTCCTGATCCTTCATATTTGTTATAGTATTCACAACTATGGTAAGTTCTGACTTGTCAAATTCTTTTACAGAGTTGTTGTCAGCCTCAACCTTATATGCCTTGAACATGTTGTTTGGGATTTCTCATAGATGAGATATAGGTAGCCATAGTGAGAAGAATACGTCTATGAACATACTAAATTATTATTGATCATTCCAAGAAGTCGATGTGAATGACCCATAGATATCCGTATGAATTACTTCTAAGACGTCCGAAGTCCTATTGGCACCTAACCCCTTTATGTTTATTTGTTTTCCCTTAATGTAATTAACATAAACACTTAAGTCTAAAAAATTAAGGGAATAAAAAATTCCTTTTGACAGAAGATTTTCCATTCACCTTGAAGAGATGTTACCTAATCGTTTGTACCATAACGAAGTAAAATTCTCATTGGTTAATTTATGTTTAATACCATGTGAATTCACATGCAATGTTTCTTCATAAGAGCTAACCATATTAAGCAAATATATGTTATCGTAACGGGATAAAGAACTAGTACCCACAATATTTGAACTAAGAAAAAGATCAAACCGACTATTTCTAATTGAACAAAAGTAACCGAATTTGTCCAATTTAGAAATAGAAACCAAATTTCGTCTGAAAGATGATACTGCAAATATTTCTTTCATATTCAAATCATAACCGGTCTTTAATAATAACCTAAAAGTCCATATATCTTCGAGCTTAACTGATTTGTCATTCTCCCACATAGATGAATCTTTTAGCATAATTGGCTTTTGGTTGTTCAGACAACCTCGCATAGACACACTTATGTAAGTTTTACACACTAAACATGGTATTTAGTACAGTCTCTCTTTTTGTATCTTAGATTTTTACAAAAGTAACAGACAGATTTACCATTTTCAGGCTTTCGCTACTTATTTTGAATCGAACCGAATGCAGCTTTCTAATTTTTTATAACTAGTCCTTAGAGGTACTTGTCAAGTGAATAATATCAATTTTATCTTGTTTTAGCCTTTCTTTTTCTTACACACAACATATAATGAGCTCATTAAGAGTCCAGTTTCCCTTCTAACAGTTGTAATTGATCTTAAATTAGTCGAATTGTGTAGGAATAGAAATCAAAGCTAAATGCACAAGCAAGTCATTAGACAGCTCAACCTTTAATGTTTTTAGTTTTGAAATAAGATGAGGCATCTTCATGATGTACTCCCTTGTATTTTCTTTACCCTTATACTTTAGTGAAAGTAAGTTCCGCCTTTATTGCAATTTGCAAAGCGTTTTTTTTTTCCAATTTCATCAAGAAACTCTTTGATAGTAGTTACATTATCGGACACAACATTTCTAAATGCTGTGAAATTTCATGTTTCATGATCATAATATTGATGCGGTTTGAATGATCCCATTTATCCAAGTCCCATTTTTTTAGTGGAACTTTTATCCGTAAGAGTAGTGGGTTGTTCACTCCTAAATGCAAGGTATAGATTCATAGTACCAAGAACGATATAAACGTTCTCTTTCTAGTCCTTAAACTTTAGTTCTAGCGCATGAATTAAGTTGATGTTGGCAGATATTGTAGAAGTTGATGTATTAATTGAATGGATAACTTAAACCTGATTATGTTCACATAGGAATCCGTATTGGACAATAAATAATTTCAAATAATGGTAAACTACATCACAAGAGACGGAACATAACATTGATATTTAGTCTTTGGACATAAATACCAACTTGTAAGTGGCACTATTGGTGTAGTAATCAAATATTGACAATAAATCTGATCAAACGTCAAGTCTATCTTTGGATTGACTCAATGTTCATATAATGAAAAACTTTACAATTGTCACATATTTATCACCCGGGTGTGTAAATATTTCGACCAAATATTAGCATTCATTTGGGCCATTCAATACCGCATGAATTACGTACACACAACCTTCCTAATATTCTAAATAAATTAATTTAGGCAAAAGATGTTTCTTTGGTAACATATTGCTTCAATTAATCTATTTTAGAAAATTTGTAATCTGAAATGAATTTTAGTTCCAGGATTTGAAATTTGATTGTCCCTTAGTCTTTTAATTTTTAATTTTTTTATTATTTTATTTTCACAAAAAATAAAAATAATTCTAATAATCAAGTAATTCAGTGCCGCAGCACTCGGGAATGAGTGCTGCTGAGCCGAACAGCAATTGCCCCGACAACTGCCGCAACTATAAATCATGTATGCCTTCCCATTAAAAGAAATTACTCCACGCCGCCCAAATCCACTTAATTCAAGGATGGATTTGATGTACATTAATAAGAATTTGGACACGTTCGATCAATCAATGTGTCACAAGGAAACTTATCATAATTAATTCAAACACAACACATATTGCCAAAAACTTAATTCAACAATCAATTTTAGTTAAAAAATTTCCAAAATCCAAAATTTAAAATTCACATTCAAAATTTAAAAAATCCAAAGCATAAATCTTAACCTTAAATTATTTTATTAATCTCAATGGTTTAACATGTTGACTCTGATACCACTTGTTGGAATTTTATGAAACTTTAAACTTTATAAAACTAGAAAACCTAATGTCTTAATTGTCAAGATCCTCCTTGTCAAATCATCAAGAAAATTAATAATGCGGAACTTAATTCTTTGAGAATAATTTCTTATTATTGGATCTTTGTTTCGGATCTTAAATCTAGATTATTGGCTCTTTTGCTTTTTGAGTTCTTGATTTTTATTTTGCTTTCTACTCCATAATATTGATTGTCTTATTTATCGATTTAATTGCTCTAATCTTTCTTCTTGATTGTGGATTTGGGATCTTCCTCTTTAATATGATTTCTCTTGTATTTTTGTGTTGATGAGATGACACAAATAAGGAGAAATTGCATATGAATTGAGGACCATAACCTTATTTATAGTTTTCATATGTATTTGACTCATCGTCAAATACAACCCTAATGTATCCAGTCTCTACACATATAATATGGCCCCACACTTAGATGCCCTAAGCCCAACAATTTAATTTTTTATTAGATCACTTTAATTGGACTCAACTTTAAGATAATCTTATACACAATTAATTATAAATGTAGACCCACATGACAAATTAATAAACCCAACAAGAACGACAAGCGTCGTGGTTGTAAAGACATGATGAGAGCCAACCTGGAAGGACAGAACGAGCACCGTAGCTATAGATCATTATCACTAATGAAATCTAAGAGCCATATGATGAAATCTATTTTATAGACCCAAGTTTTGTTTGAAACTTCCGTTGAAAGCTTGGGCTTGCACATCATTAACAACAAGTATTCACGCAATCTAGGATTTTCTTTACATTTTTTCGAATGTTGTAATAGTTTTTTCTTGATTTTCCAGTTCCTTAGTTTTTGATTCTATTGACATTGTTGGTACTGCCTGATAGAAAATGCATAAGGAATTATAGATTTAATCCAAATACTATAATCTCATATAAATTTTAAATTTAAACTCCATGTTAAAATCTAAGAAACCAATAGAAAATAAAACATACCTCGATCCATAAATTTCTGATTCTTTGCCTGAATAGATCACGATCTTCCAAAGTGATTTGAAACATTCTCTTGAATTCTCTCTATTGATGGGGATGTAGAAGAGAAGAATAAAACCACACTCACCATTGGGGACCATGACCCCTATAATAAGAATAAAATAATGAAAGGTCATTATCTTTCATTTGCTTCAAATCAGCCCCTCATCAATTTGAAACAAACATCCGGTCTCTACACTTTAATTCCATGAAACCTAATACCCAATAGTCAAAATTCATCTTTATTGGATCACTTTAATTGACTAATAAACTTTAAATAATAGCACCACACATTTTAATACGTTACGTGTGGCCCCAATTATGTTAGAACTTTCCAACACTGCCTTTGTTCTTTATTTTCGGGCTCAAATTTGAATTGAGTTGTTGGATTTTCTAGTTCCCTTGAATTGAGTTGTTATCTCTTGTTCTTCACTTTTGGGCTCGATTTTCCTTTGAATTTCCTTTGAATTTTCCATTAAGAAGGGAATGGAATAGGCAGGAGAAGAAGTCAACTAGAGAGAAGCAACGGTCCACAACCATAATGCAGGTATCTCAGACATAGTAGAGGGACTTGTCGTGGGGACGAGGGAATATGTGGCCATCGTAGCTTCACTTGAGGTGGAGCTTGGCGTTGGGGAGGATGGTAGTGGCTCATTCTAAGTGTCAGCGCCTCGGAGCATGGAGAAGTGTTAGCAGAGTCCGGGTTATGTCGGTAGCATGTTGTGTTTGGAATTTACTTAATCACACAAAGGAAAAAATAAAACAATTTCAATTTTTACCAAGAATCTACTTTGAATTTAGATAGAAAATTTGATAGGAATTATACTTTTGTTTAATTCTACAAACTCATCAGCTTATCTTGAAAGCGAACAATCACGATCTACAATTAGGGATGGCAACGGGGCGGGTATGAGACGGGTCGGTCGATCCCACCCCTGTCCCGTCAGATATTTTTATTACCTTATTCCATACCCATACCTGGTTAAAGCGGGACGGGGCGGAATCGGGGCAAGTCCCTCGCCCCATTTATCGCTCCATTTATTTTTTCTTTTTATTTTTTATTTATTTTAATTTTTGCTTTTATTTTTTTATATCTTTAGTTAGTAAATATTATTACTTTTTTACTAATTTGTTAAAAGCAACTTATATTCTCTTTAAAAATGATGATAAATTTATTATTTTTATTCGATAAAAAAAACATAAATTTTAAATGGAGCGAGTAGCGGGACGGGGACTACGTTTCCTGTACCCGTCCCATACCCGTTTCGGGGTATTAGACTTTCGCCCCATCCTCGCCCTGTGTACCCGGTTAGGCGGGTAATCCTTGCCCCATTCGGGACTCCACGGGTATCGGGCTGAGCGAGTTTTATTGTCATCCCTATTTACAATTCACAACTGTCAAATTGTTCATCCTCTTATGAAAATTCACATAGAGAACAAGAATGAGAGAATTGGGGTTTCTTTTTTCTTGTGCTAACAAAATAATGAATTGTGTTATATTATTTTTGAAACTCTAATAGCTTATTAATATAAATCCAAGCAAACTTGTCTATTCTATTAAACTTAACCCGTTTTAATATTTAATTAATCTAATTATTTAAATTTGGTCCATAAATTAATTACTTGTCCTATAAATCAATTATCAAACACTTGTTAATTAATTAATTGGTGAATTTCATTCTTCTTGTTCTCTTTTTGTGGGTGGTTCATTAGGTTCTCGATCACGATTCCCAATGATGTGAATTATTATTTTGATCCAATCGTAATCGATAAATTAAAATACTCATTTTAATTTATCACAAATTCACATACATCATCCCATATTGACATCTAGCAATGTGTCAATTCAATACATGTGATGAAAAATGTCACGTGGTGATAAATCAAACTTGTTCCTTGATTGTGAAACTATAATTCTTTCTGATTCGATCAATTACGAGATATGAATATATCAATCTCAATTATGGACCATATCTTTCTTTCCACTATTAAGTCAATGTAAGTTGAAAACTAATTTTTTTACTTATGAGTACACATTGGCTAATTATTTCGTTATCAACTTAATTAAATGAATGTAGATCAAAATTTCTTACTATCCAAGAGTGATGAATCCTTTATTGATTATGCACAACCTTCATATAATTCTTGACATGCCCGAATGATGTCGTATTAGCAACCATCGACATAGCAACATCCGACATTACCAAAGTATGACTGTTATCATATAATGCATTATAATGACCTTAAGTCGAAGCACCAATTTCACTACTGAACGTTAGAGATTAACCACTAATACTCAAATATTTATCCATGTGGAATCTCATCATCGGGTCTTCAATATTTTGTTCTATAACAAAATATCCACATGTTCAGCTAAGTGTCATCACACTTTAGTTCGTGAGATTAACTACTTAATTTACAAGTAAGAAATGCTACAGTTTTCTTTCTTTTCTTTTAATTGTTTTAATTATTAATGAGAATAAATAGTATTGTTTCCATTTTATCCTTGTAAATTTTTTCAAAATAAAGTTCTCTAGTCAACTAACAATCAACAGTTTCCATCTATTTGGACTCCATGTATGAATTTTTGAAAGATTTGGGATCGTAGATGGCACAAATTGAAAGTTAGGGTAAAATTTGCGAAAAATCCAAAGGTTTGAGATTGTAGCTACAGTTTTCCCTTAAAAAATACTAAACTTCAATTTAGCCATTGTTTGATACCTATTATTTTCAAAATACATTTTTCTCTTATTTTTAACAATGCATTTTTCAATAAAATAATATTACACGTAAATTCAAAACTTTTTCTTATTTTTCAACAACACATTCTCCAACAGAATACTATTCTAAAAAACATTTTGGACAAAAAAAAAAAATTGGCTTCAAACAGGTTGTTAATTTTAATTTTCATCATTTCATCACTAAAAGTCTCTCAAATTAATAAAAATTACTTGTCTATTTCTCGTTTAGTTAAAAATTATATTTTTAATAAAATTTGAGAAAATTCAATGAAATGTGTGGTTGAAGATTTAATAAAACTTATGGATCTCGTGTAATTAAAATGAATTTAACGAAAAATAAATTTTAAAAAATAAGAGCCAATTAGAAATGACACACATACCTAAGAAAATTTCCACGTAATAGTTGTATCATAAAATTATTTAGGGCTTGTTTGGTACGGCTTAAAATCCAATTAAAATTGAAAATATGGCCGTTATTGGGTCCCACCCGTCTAATAAAATTCAACAATAACGGCTATATTTTCAGTTTTAATCTGATTTTAATCTCTACCACACACCCTCTTAATCTAAAAATATCGTCATTAGTCATTACTACTTGTATGTTATCATTTTCATCTCTAGATTGTCACGTATCGATTGTACAAGTGGAAAATCGATTGCAGTAAAATTACAAATTAAGAGAGACAAAAAATTAGAAAATAGTTACCCAACTTCGTAAATTTGGAAAACGGACAAATTTTGCTAATTAATTATGCATGCAATAACATCTTGCTCTACTCTACCCTCGCCACGTTTCTCTCTACACTGCCAAACCCTTTTCTTTTCATATTACATAATCCATTTACCGATTTACAGAACTATAAAATGAACTTGCAAATGTCTCAACAACATTAATTAATTTCTTGCCTGGTCTACAAAAGAAAAGATGAATTCAGAGGGGCTTCTTGTCTCGGCTGCCATAAATATAGGTTTAGCTTTGCTGATTCTTACAGTGTTCTCAATACTCAGAAAACAGCCTTCAAATTCCACCATATATTATCCCCGCCGCCTGTCGCAGCACCACCGCCTTTCCTTCGACCGCCACCTCACTCTTCGACGACTGCTTCCGTCGGTGGAGTGGATTCGCCGTGCCTACAGTGTTTCTGTGGAAGAGATTCTTGATACCTGCGGTCTAGATGTCTTAGTCTTAATAAGACTCTTTAAATTTGGGTAAGTAATTTGGCAATTTTTTATCTTTTATTTTTTAAAAAGACTGCGTCTGATAAGATAATTAAATTATGAATAATCATTGTAATTTCAATATTGTAGTCATTTTGTCTCCTTCTGTTTGAAAATTAACGATTTTAATAATGTGGCAACTTAATCTTTTATTTTCAAATGATATGGAGTGATGAAATAATAACAACTAAAAGTTCAAATTATAGTTACTAGTGCTATATTTGGAAACTGTTGGTCTAATCGAAAGCCCAGATTCAATCTTCTCCACAAAATTTAATCTACAAATAAAGAAGATCCTAGGAATCATTAAAATTTGCCACGTCTCGCTTATAGTTTGTAAATATGACTCAGTCCCATGTACCAGAATTTGAACCTTAATTGTCACTCAGATTTCTCTCAAGACAGATATGGAAGGTAATTCATTATTAGCTTCTGCTACCATAAATCTTGGTCTGGCTTTGATCCTCCTCTTACTTTATTCCGTTTTAAAGAAGCAGCCTTCCAATGCATTTATATACTATGCCCGTCGTATTTCTGTTAGAGATCATATCTCCTTTCTTCACTCGGGTTTTTTTCTCTGGCTTGTCCCGTCCTTCGGTTGGATTCCGAGCTCTTAAAAGGTATCCGAAGATGAAATCCTTGAAAACATCGGCCTCGATGCACTTGTCTTCGTCAGACTTTTCAAATTCGGGTAAATAGTGTTCTTCGACATGCCTTGATTAAGTGTATGTTGACGGGTGTGTGCACTCTTTGAAGAATTGTATGATAGTCGGGGCTCATTGTAGTCCAAGAATTTTTTGTTTTAATGCAATCGCACAATGACTGATTTTTGAGTAATGTTTCAGAATTTCTCTCTCCTCACATTTCACTTCACCTCCAATAGTAAATTTATTGATAAACATATGATTCATCAAGTAAAGTGTCCTACAGTCGACAATTATGCAAATACTCAGTGTAAATTGCAAATTACATGCTACTAAATAATTCTAGTAGAGTGCAAATGTATGAATGTGGACACTGCGGTCTGCCAAATATTTTATTCTTCGAGTTATTTTAAGCTTATGTTTGTAGAGATGTAGACTGTATGAAATGCTAATTTCAGTTAAGAGTAATGTTTCAGGATCAACTTCTTTGTCGTCTGCTCCCTGGTGGGATTGTTGGTACTGCTTCCTGTAAACTATAAAGCTGGCGGTGGAGGGCCATCGAGGCTTCGTCATTCCATGGATTATTTTACAATATCAAATATTAGTAAAGGCTCTAACTGGTAACTTTGTTTAATAAGTTGAACTCAAGTCTTAACCCGTATTTAACCTTTTTGTGTTCCAATCTAGCAGCATTCTTTTTTAATAATCTTCAAGGATACCCTTTTATTTGAACTAAAAAAAAATGCTTATAGATTAATTATTTCAACTAGTAGAATTCCTTTCAGATTGAACTTAATTCTTTGTGTTTATATATCAGGAAGAATTTGGTAGTTCTGTAGATGAAATTATAAACTGTGATACATGGCCTCTGCTTATGGTATGTTGAGTATGTATAGTTAATGTTGATCTTATTTGTGTGTTACATTTACAGCACAGTATTCCAAAACTCCCAAATGTTGAGACTAGTGTTTATGTAGATGAAAAATATAGACAATGTAGCCTGTAAATAAAGTTTCAATCACTTAACATTTCTTTTTTGAATTCAAAAAGAATTAAGTAATTGACATCATCCTTACCTGAGGTGGTGAAGTTGAAAAATGTGAAAGGACTCTACACATGACTATACGCAGTTAAAATAGTGTTTGGAAGGATTCTCATCTATCCTTGTCCACGAGATTATAGAAACTTTAAATAATTATGATCTAAGATTTGACAGTTGATATAGACTTGGGAATTCTGAGGTCCCAATTCTAAAAACATCCTTAATATCGACTTATGAAGCTCTAAATAATAGTCATCAAAGAACATCTGCCATAGAATGGATGGAAGTTGATATCATGCAAACTGAAAAGCCCACAAATCAGCTATGAAAAACCAAGAGTGGAAAAGGGCAACTAAAACCCAAGTCAGCTATGGATTCAAATCTACTGCCCGCAAATTAGTTTAAAAATCCTGCATTTAGCTTGTATCTGAATACTTGGACGTCACTTAACTAATAATCTCCATGCCTACCCGCATTTGGTTCCTCAACAAACTGACAGTAGGATCTTGGATCATAGTCTAAGTTTTTTGGATCATTTATTCTTATTACTTAAATTTGTTTGTCAGGAAAAATTAGGATCGATTCTTACTTCATGAAGTTTCATGCATAATTTGAGAGAACCTTTAATTCCATTGAACTTGGTTAGATGAAAGAACTTAAAGTTTCTCACTCTCTAGTTGTATACTTGTTTTTCACCAGTATGCAATTCTCTCTTTTCAGTGCATTCCAATTTGAAGAAGCATATTGAACACAAGCCCTCCAATAAAAAATTCAAGTATTTTGGCGAAGGTTGGGTTCAATATGCAAACCCCAATGGTGTCTCATGGAACTATATGGCTTCCCTTGAATCTGTCATGGCTATATGTGTAATTTACTTCCGAATATGTATTTAAATTAATTTTTATGGATTCTTATGGAGTTATTGCTATTCAACAGGCTTTGGGTACACTTGTTATGCTTATACTTCGTATCTTGTTACGGATCATACCTACTATACAAGGTAGTCATTCACTCAGATACTTGATCCTTATGGTTTAAAATATATTTTCAAGAATCTGTGGTTTGGCATCATTTTCTCTTTTTATGATGTTTAAATTTTTGAAAACACTTCCCTAGATTTTCATAAAGTTTCAGAATGAAATAACAATGTTTACCAACCCTTATGTTTAATTATCTCAGAGACTTTCCAGCAGTGGAATTTATTTCTACTGCTGCATAATGGCATTGAATCAATTCCAAGAATCAAACTGTCCAAATCTTCACTTCCATTAGGTCCTATGCCCTTCAATCATTTCCTCCTCCAATTTGACTCAGTTGGTGTATTATTACTTTAGCATATTTTGTTTCTCAAGTAAAATGTGTCAAACAACAGACCCCAATTCACTTTTGCCTCTCACCTCTAGAGCAGACATAGAACAAAATCCCTCCATACAACAATAATATGTTAGCAATGAGTCGTTGTTTAATAATATAAAAATAAAGAAGTCTGGAGGAATTATATTAAACATATTGTTTTGCAGTTTGATAGTCAGATATTATTTCCCATCAGTTGACTTTATTTTTTATAACATCTCCAGGAATATGATGATATTTCACTGAAACGACTTCAGCAGCTTCGTGATTTAAGGCATCAGCCTAATCAGTTCACTGTGTTAGTTCGAGAAATCCCACCTTGTGATGAGCACAAGGCTTGTGGATGCTGCATAGATCATTTTTTTTCCAAGTATCATCCACATTCGTATCAATCGTATCAAATCCTATATGATGGAAAGGATCTTAAGAATTTACTTGTAAGGATATACTGTGACACTGCTCTGTGTTTAGTCTAACTTTGCTACTTTTATAAGGTGTTCTTTCAACAAATTGTTTGGAGAATAAAAGATAATCTGATTATGTGCCGCCTACTCAACTGTACTTAGTACCTTACATTAATTGGCAAAGACTGCTTTTCAGTTGCTGTAAAGCTACATGTTCAGCAATTTGTTTCCACCAAAAGCCAATATATGTTCAGAGCATGAAGGTGATTGAACATATATACAAGCACAGTGATCCCAACTCCTGCCTGTTTATTTTTAGTGTTTTATCAATTTCAAGAACTCCTTTGCCTTTTGTCGAGTTCTAGACACAGGGGTATGGAACTCGTCGACCTCTCTTTTCATTCCTTCAGTGGTTTGAAAAACATGCTCTACAGCCCTGCTGAAACTTGTCCTGAAATATTGTGTGTCAAGTGCGTCATATCTGTATAATAATTTATTTTCTGCAGTTTTAGAATTTTTTGTGGCTATCTTATTCGTATATACGCCATTTCAAATCCTGTCTTTTTATCCTTCTACATGTGCAAGTATAACAATTCCTTATGTCATTTTGATCTTGATGTTTAGGAAACATTCCTATATGATTTTGATCTTGATGTTTTAACAAAAGCCATTTTTCAGCCTTCTCTAAATAATTTTAGAACCGGGAAAATAAGCTAATTAGAATGCACTTTGTGTGGCTTAGCTTCATCACAAATTCCAAATTTCGACTGCCTAATTTTGGTTGGAGAGAAAATATCCCTTTTAACTGGTTAGCTTCATCATCTAATTTTAGCAGTCTTAGTAGAACAGCAAACGTCCAAAATTTCTGTGCATTCATTATGTTTCTACCATTGATTGGTTTTCACCTTCTTTTTGTAATTCCTTTGATTTAACATATAGGTAGGAGTACTTGGTGTTAGATATATTTGATAGAGGAACACATCCGACTAGAAAATCTAAAATTTTCTTCTTATTGGTGCATTGGTTTAAAGTCGGACATTATTTACCTTCTTTTGGCAGCCATTCACTAATTAGATTTCGGTTTCTTTTTCCTTTCAAATCTGTATAGAGCCAGGCAAGATCTATTATGAGAAAGATTGAGGAATTGAAGCATCGTTCCTCAACTAAGAACTATAATGAAGGATCAGATCCATCTGACGTACTAATGCGGGATGCAAAATTAGAGCAATTCAAAGAAAAGCTTCAAGAAGTTTATCATAAAATACAACTTACACAGAGAAGAATGTTGCAGCAGGGAAAGGTAAAATTTTCATTTTATAACACTATTCATGGGTTTCATAATTGAATTTTGAAAACAATTTGTTTATATGACGCACTGACACGTGTCCGAGTCGGACATGTCGACACGCTACTCTTTAAAAAGTAATGACACGACACATCGTGACATGTTGATTAAATTCTTTAAAATTATTCATTCGTAAGGTATATATTTAATTTTATATTTGTTATTAACTTTTCTTGTTGAAATGTTTTAAATACGAGTATCTATTTGTTATTTAATAATAACATTAAATTAAAAATATATAATATTTCTGATAAAGAAAAATGACTAGAATGTCCGAGGAGTGTCGATATTCGATGTGTCTAACACATGCCCGTTACGGAGGCATAAACTAGTTGAAGATGACAATAATTTGCGGAATGAAATTCTCATCCCTTTTCTTCTATTTTATAGAAAAATTACAAGATATTTTAGGATACACTATACGTGGAAACTAGCTATTATTTACATGGTAATTACCTAATTAGCTAAATACAAATAATATTCTAATACCCCACCTCGTCAAATTGATGTTGGTGAGTCCACAAGCATCAATTTGTTGACTAGATTATTATGATGATGGCAGTCAAGGATTTGGTGAAGATATTTGCGACCTGTCGAATAGTGGAAACATGGGGAAGAGCTATGATCTTGGAGTCATAGGCGTCTCGAATATAATAATAATCCACTTCAATATGTTTGGTATGTTCATAGTACATAGGATTAGCCGTAATCTGAATGGCATTAGTATTGTCACCACGGATAGGCGTAGGTTGTGGTTGAGAGAAACCAAGTTCTGCAAGTAGACCACGCAACCACACAACCTCAGAACATGCAGCGGACATAGCTCGATATTCAGCCTCAGTAGAGGACTTAGAAACACAGTCCTATTTTTTACATTTTCAAGAAATGAGAGCATTACTCAGAAAGACACACCACCCAGCAGTAGATCGATGAGAATCTGGACAACCCGCCCAGTCAGCATCACTATAAGCTGTGAGCTCAAGAGACGACCGTCGAGGGAAGAAGAGTCTACGATGAGGAGTCCCAATAAGATAGCGAATAATGCGACGAACAGCTACCAAATGAAGATGACGAAGGGCATCCATAAACAGCGGTAGACAATACTTCACACAAAAAACGAGAAGGAACAGAACGCTCAATTAGAAGAGCTCTAACTATGTCAAGAAGATGATGATTCTTGTGTTCTGCCACTTCGTTCGGTTGAGGAGTAGACGGACAAGAGCGTTGGAAAATAATCCTTTGATCTGTAAGTAAGATTGAAACGCATTGGACATATATTCGCCTCCAGAATCAGACCGTAATATCTTTGTAGAAGAGGAAAATTGGGTTTCAATGAAAGTAGTGAAAGACTAGAAAGCAGAAAAACCTCACTCTTTGCATGAAGAAAGTAAACCATGTGAAGCGACTATAGTCATCAATAAAGGTAACAAAGTATTTATAAGGTGCATGAGATACGATAGGTGCTACACCCCATACATAACTATGAACAATATAAAAAATATGCGAAGCATTAGAACCAAAGGAAGGAAACAGTAAAACATTGCTCTAAGCAAGTTTACATGATACACAATCAAGTGAGAAAGATGAAAGCGAAACAAGATTCTTATTACCAAGTAAACCAGAATTTAACAAATGATGTAATACATTAGAGTTTGGATGCCCTAATAAATTATGTCAATGAAAAATATCGAAAGTAGTAGAATTACAAACAATTGGAAAAGTTGAAACATGCTTTGGTAAAATAGGAAAGAGACGTCCATCCTTAGGCCCCCTCATGATTGTCCTTCCGGACACATGATCCTGCACAAGACAACCAGAAGAAGAAAAAGACACGGTGCAGTTGTTGTAAACAAGTTGACCATATAAGATTAGTTGATAAACTAGGAGAAAGTAAAACATTAGGTAGATCTGATGATACGTCACCCACAAATAAAATAGGAAGAGTATTACCATCGGCAATGTATATATGGAGAGGTCCAGTATATGGTCTTATGTTACTAAGTAATTGACCATCATGAGTCATATGATTAAAAGCACCAAAATATAGAAACTAAGAAAGAGCATTTGATGGTTTACCTGAGATACCTAATGCAGAAAAAGCAAAAATAACCATTTTTTGGATCATCTGAAGGGTGAGGGAAGGTTGGGTAGAACCGTAAGGGGCTGGAACTTGAGTGGGAGCAACCGACGAAGCAAAACTTGATGCTAAAGTGGCCGCAGCAACATAACCTAGTCCAGTTTTGCAGGGAGGACGTATATGGCACTCTTTAATGACATGGCCAGACTTCTTGCAATAATTACACATTTTTCTAGGACATTGAAGAGCCATATGACCAACCCCATTACAGCTGTAACACTGAACACTAGACATATCTCGAGTTTTGAATTTTTATTGAGCAGCAAATGCAACGAGAATTGTTGCTTGATGATGATATTGCTCCAACGAGGCACGAGTAATAAGTCGTTGTTCCTACCTTAGTAACTTACCTAAGCAGCCATCTAAAGTTGGAAGTGATTCGCGATTCATAAGGCTGGAACGAATGAATTCAAATTCACTTCGCAATTTCATGAGAAATTGATCCCTTTTGGCGACTTCATGTATAGCCCGAACCGCCTCCAAACTGTCAGGAGAAATCGAAGCATAGATAATGTCTGTGTACTCAGCTCAAAGATTAGAAAAACCAAAATAATATTCTTCAATAGATCGAGAGTTCTGAGCGAAATTTGAATTCAAACTCCAACTAAAGCCGCCGAGCATTGTTGCCTTGAGTGTAAATTTTCTTCAAGTACTCCCACATTGCACAGGATGACTTATAAGGTGTGGGATTAAGAACAATTTGAGGATCAACAGATCCAATGATCTAAGCCATAAGACAAGAATCCTTTGTTTTCCAAAGCAGATATTTTTCCTTTTCCTTTTCTTGATCAGGAGGGGGAATACTCCCGTCAATATGTCCCCCTAGATCACCTTTGCCTCCAACTAATAACTGAAAATGAAATGCCCAAGAAAAATAGTTATCGCCAGTAAAACGAATGCAAACAGACTCATTCTTATCGGTTGACATTATGAAATCGGGTATGGTCCAACCAAAATAAATCACTTAAATTCAATAGCCCAAATACAACAGCCCAATACTATTCAAATAATTGCAGCCCAAATCAATTAAATTCAATAGCCCAAATACTGCGCCCAACGCTTCAAATAAGTAAAGCCCAAATAAACGGCACAACTCTACTACCCAACACTGCAAGTAATTGAAGCCCAAATAAAACGACCCAACTTCTACAACTCACCCAAAGATTACTCTATGAAAGTAGAAGAAACCGTGTTACCTGAGATCAAATAAATTGAAGAAACCTTGGGTCACCTAAGAGCAAAACAACATCAATTGAAGGTGTCCCAAGAATTCTGCAACTTTACACAGACGACGGGACTGTGTTGAAACAAGAATCGACACCTGGACTGAAGAACGGCATGACGAGGCAGAGACCGGCGAGACGCGATGCGAGATGAACCCCAAACACAAACGCGACGCGAGACGAAGGCCGGGACTGAATGGCCAACTAAAAACAACGGACGCAGAAAATTTCGAAAACTCCAGATGGTGGCTGAGAAGCAAGTATCGATTACTGAGAGCCACTCTCCCAAAAATATTACGCACAAGTAAATTAGGGCTTTGATGCCATGACAATAATTTGTGGAATGAAATTCTCGTCCCTCTTCTTCTCTTTTACAGAAAAATTACAAGATATTTTAAGATACACTATACATGGAAACTAGCTATTATTTACATGGTAAATTACCTAATTACCTAAATATAAATAATATCTAATAGAAGATAGATTAGAATCTTGTTGTATCATATTGTTGAGGTCAATTGGCTAACCAGTGAGATAATAAAATTAATTTTCCAATTCTTTAAAAATTGTAATCTGGAAAATTTTCTAGTAAAGAATACTAACGAGGGACCAGTATTCTTGGATGGAAGAGGTGATCACTTAGTATGATTTACTTTTTGTAAGCAGTAACAGCCTCTTAAACTTGAAATTTGGATTTTATACCTTTCACCTACCTTACACTTTTAACAAATAAAAAAGTCCAGAACTTTTAATACAATGTAGAGAGCTTATTTGTTAGCGTAGATAAATAGAGAAGTTGTATTTCCATCTGGGAGTACTATGGTCATGTATGTTATTCTGGAATATAAAAGTCTCCTTCGAATATTACAACAGAATTACTTTGAAGTAATTGGACAACGTAACCAGTTTGATCAACAGGATCACAGTATTAATTCAAGCCCACCGAGTTCACAATGTTTCCTTAAAACGAATTTGCTACCTTCACAGGTGCTAGAGGTCTCCAACAATCATTTTCAGGATAGAACGAATTTCGTCTCATACGGAAGCAGCACAACAATCTGCAGGAGTTCCAATGAGCTCAACGAATGTTTTCTCACTTTGAGAACAATATCAAAATGAGAAAAGGGAGTGATTCAAAGCAGAGAATGATTGCAATGAAAATGGTGTAATTTTTCTAGAAGCGGGGAAAGCTATTTATAGACTTGTTCGTGGCCATTCGAACAACCTTCAAGCCTTTTCAGAACCGTCGTCACGGTTCAAACAACCCCCTAAAACCCAAACAGGCAAAGTTCGGTTAACAGCCGGCTGTTTCCAAAATATTACGGAAAATAAGCCCAAAAAAATAATTTTATTAAGTACCCAAGAATTTGATTAATTACAATTTGATCCAAAATTAAATAAATTTTGTCTAAAAAGATAATATAGTACAAGGATGCACATAGACCGGACCGGGCTTGGGCTTGGGCTTGGGCTTGGGCTTGGGCTTGGGCTCGGGCTCAGGCCGTGCCGTGCCAAATCAAGCCGGCCGAACGAACGGCTACAGTACGAGCATGAGGTTTTGGACCGAATCTAATGGATATAGGTATCCCCACCTGTAAAAGATTATTGGTACCCCTAGAGGCCCAAACCCAACTCCCAACCTTACACTATATAAACCACACCAAAGTTTCCTAACTTTCCTATGTGGGATAAGTGTTTGAGAATTTTTCAATAAATCAAATTATTCTCTAGTTTATAGTTCCAAGTGAGTTACTTTTACATTAAATATTTCATTCAATTTTAAATGGTTTTCCATAAATAAATATATCACATTGATCACCTCGTGGAATAGAACGTGAATATGTTTGGTCCCGTTATAATCGACGTACGGGTCCCACTCATTATGGGACTTAAAGTTGATCCATCTTACTAAATCATTTTCATCAATCTCCCACATGAATGAAATATGTCAGCCTTTTTTTTCCAAACAACATCTGATATGTTTTTCGAAGTAAAATTGAAGAAAACTGCATCGGGATAAGTAGTCAAAGACTTTAAACTTTCCCTGGTAAAATCTATCGGATATACTTAGTTAATCAATAGCAAGATGATTTGAACAGTCATCCGTTTGTGTACACCTAGACAATAGAAGTCACACGGTTTTCTTCTAACACAATTGGTTCTCACGTTTGTGTCCATTTAGAGAATTTATCTTCACATAACTCTCTTAGAAGCGGACCCTCCTCACCCACATAGGTGATTTCCGTAAAGAGTGTTGTGCTATACTCCACTTGAACGAATCAAGATATAGAAATCATTAAAAACGTAACTTATCCTATTTCGCAGTAGTTAAGCACTGTCTCATCATAGGAATGGGTAGGAAGAAAAATTTTCCCAGTGCGTACTAAGTTTTTCACAGTTCGATTGTCCCATTGAACCTAGATCTTAGGATCTCCAATCAAACTAGGTTGGGTTGCCACAATGGAAACTTTTGATTGTTTTATCAGTTTTAATCACATCCACTTCAATGAACTTTTGACTTGCTCTCTTATTAAACTTTTAGTTAGTAGATCGTAATATTCTCCTTTGATTTCACATAATCTATGGAGATAATATCAGTAGAGAGCAACTGTCTAACGATATTGTGTCCACGACGTATATGTTGATATTTACTATTATACATAGCATTTCGTGCCCTACCAATTGTTGATTGACTATTGCAATGGATACATATAGCAAGCACATGTTTAATCCAACATGGAATATCTTGTAGAAAGTTTTGTAGTCATTCGGCTTCTTCCCCAGCTTTGTCTAACGCAATGAATTCAGATTCCATTGTTGATCTAGCTATACATGTTTGTTTTGAACATTTCCATAATACTGCCGCACCTCCAAGTGTAAAGACATATCCACTGGTTGATTTGGGGTTTTTAGTATCTGATATCCAATTTGCACTGCGGTATCCTTCAAGTACTGCTGGATATCTCGAATAATGCAATCCGAAATTTTTGGTATGTTTTAAGTACCCTAAAACTCTAACAATTGCCCTCCAGTGCTTAGTGCTCGGATTACTCGTATATCGACTTAGCCGGCTAATAGAATAAACAATATTAGGTCCAGTGCAATTCATGACATACATTAAACTACCAATAATATGAGAATATTTCAATTGAGATTTGATATCACCAGTGTTAGAAAGAGATGCATGCTGACATCCATTAGGGTTTTCATAGGAATTATATCGTATTTCTTAAACTTATCAAGAATTTTCTCAATGTAGTGTGATTGAGATAATATGATTCCATCGGATGTTCTAAGAATTTTCATTCCTAATATAACATCGACTGTTCCCAAATCCTTCATTTCAAACTTACTTGTTAACATCCTTTTAGTAGTTTGAATTTTGGTATCATTGTTACCCATAATTAGCATGTCATCTACATAAAAACATATCATGACATCCATTTTGAGTGCTCTTGACATACACACATTTGTCATACTCGTTGATTTTGAAGCCATTTGACATCGTTACCATGTCAAATTTTTCATGTCATTTCTTAGAAGTCTGCTTTAACCCCTAAAGTGATTTAACAAGTCGATACACTTTCTTTTCTTGTCTTGGGGCCATAAATCCTTTAGGTTGCTTCATATAAATTTCTTCATGTAATTCACCGTTCGGAAAGGCTGTTTTAACATCCATTTGATGTATATCCAAGCCATTCAATGCTGCTATCGCAATAAGCATACGTATGGAAGTAATTTTTGTTACTGGTGAATACGTATTGAGATAATCTAGACTTTTCTTTTGCTTGTAGCCTTTAGCGTCAATTCTAGCTTTATAATTGTCAATTGATCCATTTGCTTTCATTTTCCTATTGAAAATTCATTTACACCCCCAATGACTTATTGCCAATAGAAAGGTTTACTAATTCTCATGTATGATTTTGTAGTATGGATTCAATTTCACTATTAGTTTCTTCTTTCCAAAATGAAGCCTCGGTCGATGACATTGCCTCTTTATAACTTTGAAGTTCATCCTAAAGGAGGTTGTCGTCCTAGCCCTCTTACTACGTCTAGGTTCTTCTTCATTTACAATCTCTTCCTTCTCACGAAGTCTTTTCAGTGAATTTGATTCACTTTGCAAGTTAGAAGGAAAAACATTTTCGAAAAAATGTAGCATCCCTCGATTCAATAATCATATTAACATGCACGTCGGGTATTTCAGTTTTATGTACAATAAATCTGTATGCACTACTATGATAGGCATAACCAATAAATACGCAATCAATGGTTTTAGGCCCTTTCTTAACCTTTTTAAGTTTAGGAACCGCTACCTTGGCCAAGCATTCCTATACCTTTAAGTATTTATAGTTAGATTTGTGGCCTTTCCATAATTCATAAGGTATCTTGTACGTTCTTCGATGTGGCAATTTGGTGAGAATATAATTAGCAGAAAGCAAAGCTTCCCCCACAAGTTCTTCGGTAATCCAGAACTTATCAACATAGCATTCATCATCTCCTTCAATATTCGATTTTTGCGTTTAGCAATGCCATTAGATTGAAGAGAATAAGGCGCGATAGTTTGATGAGTAATTCCATGTTCCGTACAGAATTGTTCAAACAAAGAATTATATTCACCGCCTCTATCACTTCTTATTGCCTTAATCTTTTTGCTAAGTTGATTTTGAACCTCTAACTTGTAGTGTTTAAACACTTCAATTGCTTCGTCTTTGCTTTTGAGTAAATACACATAGTAATATCGAGTGCAATCATCGATGAGAGTGATAAAGTACTTATACCGCCTCTAATTTGCACAAACTTTAAATTACAAATATCACTGTGAATTAAATATAGTGGTTCGGTACTTCTTTCAATAGAACAAGTCATTTTTGCTTCTACACATATATCACATTTGTGATTAGGATCTAAAGCTTACTTTGGTAATAAATCCAATTTGATTAGTCTACACAAAGTGTTATAATTTATGTCTTAATCGTTCATGCCAAATATTAAATGACTCAAGCAAGTACCAAGAAGATGTGCTTTTATTCATAATAGGAGGTACAACAGTTGTTACATTCAACTTAAAGAGCCCTCTCATTTAGGTAGCCATTTCCTACAAACATATACACTAATTTAAGCCCATTCTTACTTAACAGGGAACTAGATACCAAATTCTTTCGAATATCGGGCACATGAAGAACTTCATTCAAAGTGAGCTCCTTTCCACTTGTTATTTTCAGCACTATCTTTCCATGTCCTTCAACCTTGGAAGATGAAGAGTTTCCTATGTAGAGTTGTTCATCATTATCCATCGCTTTGTAGGTAGAGAACATCCCGTGGTTTGAGCATATGTGACGAGTGGCTCCAGTATCAACCTACCATTCCTTAGTATTTCCAACTAAATTGCATTAAAAAACGACCGCTAAAGGATTCATGTCTTGTACCTTATCAGAAAGGTTGTCATGTTATGTTACGTTGGCTTGATAAGTTTTTCCTTGGCATTCTTTGGCTTTTGACAGTCCTTGGATCGATGTCCTACCTTGCCGCAATTGTAACAGTTGCCTTTGAACTTTTTAGGAGTTTTTGAAGAACAATTTTCCCTTCGCCATTGTGCTTCCTCTTTTTGCTAGTCTTTAAACTTCTTTCCACAATGTTGGCCTTTGATTCCAACGAATGAGATACACCATTCCTCTTTTCAAATTTGCGATTGTCTTCTTCTATTCTCAATCGGACAATGATATCTTCAAGTTTCATTTCCTTTCGCTTATGCTTTAGATAATTCTTAAAGTCCTTCCAAGAAGGTGGCAATTTCTCAACCACTGCAGCAACCTCAAATGATTCACTTAGTTTCATTCCTTCGACATGATTGTCACTGAGTATGATTTGAAGTTCTTAAACTTGGGATATGACAGCCTTGCTTCAACCATTTTGTAATCCAAAAAATGATCGATAATTAATTTCTTCATGCCAGTATCTTCAGTTTTGTACTTGGTGTCCGAAGATTCCCACAGTTGTTTTGCAGACTTCGCATTGCAGTACACATTATATAATGTGTTGTCCAGTCCGTTGAGTACATAATTTCTACACAGAAAGTCAGAATGTTTCCATGCATCAACCGCAGCCAATTTCTCAACATCATAATCTTCCTCGGTGTATGAAGGCGCATCTTCTTTGAAAATTTTTACTGAACTTATATTGTCAGATAAAAAAGCATTTTTGTTCCGCCAACGCTTAAAATCTGACCTATTAAATTTCTCCGATTTTTCTCCAGTCGTATTCGGCAGTGTAATACTGAAGTTGCCACTTCTGAAACACAATCAGAAGATAAACGATAAGGAGTAGAACCAAAATAAATTTTATGGAAAATAAGTAAAAAAAATGATTTTATTAAGTACCTTAGAATTTGATCCAAAAAGATAATATAGTACAAGGACGTACCCGCCAACGAACCGGATCGGGACCGGGCTCGTGTCGAGCCTAGTCGGAAGAACAGCAGTGGTGCGCGCGCGTGGGTTTTGGACCGAATTCAATAGGATATAGGTCTCTCCCCTTCTAAAGACTATTGGTACCCATTGGGGCCCAAACCCAATTCCCAACCTTACACTATAAACCACACCAAAGTTTCCTAAATTTCTTATGTGGGATAAGTGTGAGAATTTTTTAATAAATCAAATTCTTCACTAGTTTATAGTTCCAAGTAGGTTACTTTGACATTAAATATTTCATTCAATTCTAAATGATTTTCAATAAATATATATATCACGTTGATCACCTCGCGGATTAGAATGTGAATATGCTTAGTCCCATTATAATCGACGTATGGGTCCCACTTATTATGGGACTTAAAGTTGACCCATTTCACTAAACCATTTCCAACAATGTACACTGTAGTAAATGGTCTGCTGAAACAGAACCACGAGTCAAATAGAGTTTTCATGGGAACATGGTGATTTTGTTACCAGGTATGTGCCAATAATTCAATGGTTTAAGTCTTCGTTTAACAAGAATGATTTAAGATGTCTTTATTTTTTGGGCAGTATATTCTTTCAGAATGAACATACTTTTGATTTTTTAAAGGTAGTGCCATAGGAATCGTTTGAACTGATTGAGATGGTTTGTACACTGCTCACTGGTGAGGAAAGAGTGATTAGACTAGTATCAATTGTAACTTAGAGGACGGGGTTGACCCAATATTACTCAGGCTGAGGTATTATTTAATCGAGCAATTTCTGAATTGACTATGGATGTCCACTTGATAGAATATGAAGGAAAAAGAGGATCAATGAGTCTACCATAGAAAACAGTGCCGATGTTGTTGATATATGTTCTAAGAAATTGAGCTTTTGACTAGGCTTCGTGCAAAGTAATCCAGACGAGTTATAGGACTCGTAATGGCAATGCCATAAATATAAATAGTCAGGGTTTAAAAAACAAATTCATATATGATTTGCCATGTCTCATCGAGCATTTCCCCATTCATCATCTGATTGAGCTGGTTGTAATTTGGGTCTCACATTTCCATCTTTGTAGGAGTTACCTGTTGCTTTTGTTACATTCAATACACGTTGGGGTGCTGCCTTAGCTGCCCAATCTCAGCAGCACTCGAATCCACTTCTATGGACAACTGAAATGGCTCCAGAACCAAGGGATGTACTATGGAAAAATTTGGCAATTCCGTATAGGCACTTGCCTCTATATAAAGTTGTAGTCTATGTTGCAGCATCACTTCTTACAATCTTCTTCATGATCCCAGTCACCGCTGTCCAAGGAATTGCAAAATTTGAACTACTGAAGAAATGGTTTCCTCCTGCCATGGCTATCCAGTTGATGTAAGACTTGAATGTTCTCCATACCCTATATTAAAAAGATCCTTCAATCCATGGTATTTAAGCTTTAATATATAGGTTTAACTCATATTTTCTCAGTAGTGTTGATAATTGAATTGTGGATGGCATTAGCCGATGATAAATTTCTTGGCAAACTGGAAGACATATAACATTACAGCGGAAATTCTCTTTTCGCGTGTGTAGGGTGAGGATTGGTTTGGGATGAAACTGATTAGAAGAAATTACTACCCATTATTTGAATTTTTTAGTTCTATGTTCTGTTTCCCATCACACTGAATTCTCTCTCTCTATTTTTACCGTAACTTGTTTTTTGTCCTTTTCTGTCATTCTGCTTTTCCCTCCTTGGACACACAGTAAGGTTGTAGCCATTATGAAATTAGTTCAGATTTTTTGCTTAGCCATTATTACCTCTTGTCGAGTATGCATTGGTAGAGAATACCATGCGGGACCTGTCTCTAAGGAAGTCAGCAAGTAGCCCATAACTTTGGGAGAAGGGGAGAAATGCCCGAAGAATAGAAGATATTCATTGCATCACAGATATCTTTAATTTTATTAGAATCCCTAATCATAATTCTCTAATGCTTCATTTCATTTTACATTTTTGCTTGTGTTTTGGTATTTTTCTTTTCCATGCAAATCCAGTAATTAAAGTTTCGCAGTCCAATTCTAAATCTTTAAGGTAACGTTTGTTACACCAGATTAATTCATATAAGGAATATAATGGATAGTACTAGGTAGACTTTATTATGGTGGATTAAGGTGGATAATCACTCGGAAGATAGTCATTTGGACTATCAACTGTATAACATAATGCGGAGGTTGATGGTTAATAATTTTATACCAAATTCCTTATACAGTATATTCCAATATGCGAAACACAACCTAAATGTCTTTCTTCTGACCGTTTTCCCTTTCTGCAGACCAGGATTAAGGTCTATTGTGACAGGATATCTTCCAAGTGTGATCCTCAATAGTTTTGTATACATTGTCCCTTTTGCCATGACAGAAATGGCAAAAATAGCAGGGTACGTTTCAAGGAGTAGAAAAGATATGAAAGCTTGCAATTTGGTCTTCTATTTCCTTGTTGGAAATGTTTTCTTCTTGAGTCTGTTATCGGGATCCTTACTTGACCAAATTGGGCATTCATTCTTTCATCCCAAGGATTTTCCTAGTCGTCTTGCCACTGCTGTTTCTGTTCAAGTAAGCATCGTTAACATTGTTCTAGACTTTCAGTCTATTATGATCATGTTTTTAGTCTGTGGCTGGTCAAATTCAAAAATAGCATAAAAATGAAGGGTACATGAAATGATCACCATAATTTCTAAGTGGTCTTACATATTTCTTTGGAGGGAATAGGCTATGGTGGTCTGGTTGTATAATATTCTTCCCAGGAATAAGGATATGATACCTTAATGCTTCCTTGACTTTCTTCATTTTCTTTCAGGCAGACTTTTTTATGACATATATCTTGACAAATGGGCTGTCTGGATTTTCTCTGGAGCTTCTTCAACCTGGGCTGCTTATATGGGATATGATGAAGTCACACACATGGGATCGTGGAAAGAAGAAAATGCCTTACCTTTATAACTTACCTTATTACAGAACAATTCCTTTCGTTTCTCTTTGTATTTTGATTGGCATGGTATATGCGGTTGTCTCGCCATTGCTTCTTCCATTTCTAGTAGGCTACTTTTTTCTAGGCTACATCGTGTTCATCAATCAGGTTTTTACTCTCATTCTTTAAGCATGAAGAATACTTTCTTATTCGTTGATTATGTGCTTTTGAATTTTAGGTGTCTATGTGCTATTTCACTTGTTGAATAGTTTTCATTTCTTATCTAGAAGAGAAAAGGGAAATGGCAAAACTATTTTATGTTCTTTTCCTGTGGTTTTATTTTTATTCCTGTTAGCCTTTGTACGAGGCCAATCCAGTAACAACTGTGTATTAAAAACTTTTTGTTGATTGGCCTGGTTTTTAATCCCATCACAAGCAAATCCCCAAGTATGTTTTTTTGTCTATATACCTTCATTGATAGAATCTTTATCTTTAAATACTAAAAGATGTGGGTAGTTAAAATATTTAGATGTCAGACCATCAGTATTCAGTAACACTTCCTAGATATTTTTGGCGTAAATAAATAGTCGAGCTCTCTTTGAGAAAGCGTAATCTGATTTCTTGCTTTTTTTTTTTTTTTGTTGTTGTCTGAACATTTTTGTTTATAAATTTACAGAATTATTATCTTAGTGACTAACTGTTAGGAATAAATTCTTATCTGTGAGAACTTATTACACAAATCAAAGTATTTAGGTAAATTCTGACGAGTAATGGACAACACTGAATGCAAGGGATTGTGCAGCAGAAGAAGATTAACACCTCGAATGACACAAATCTAATTTCATGTGCAATTTTCTTGAATGATATGGAATAACTTCAAATGCTCCTTGAATAGGTGGATTAAGTTGAGTAAAGTTTTTCCGGTTCTCAACTAAAACCAGTGACAGCATATTTCCATTTCTCATAATCTTATTGAAATTTAGGATTTTTCCTGAAAAATGTCGTGTGATAAATTAGATTTTGTTAAGCTAGACAGACTGAAAGATTTTGATGAAATTCTTACACTTCATTATTCTTCTTTCTTGAATTCCTGTTCGTTTTTCCCACTGTTAATATTGTAGATGCTTCAAACAACAATTTTGCAACTGGTTTTTATCATTATTATTTTTTTCACAATGCAGATTCAGGATGTGTATATAACTTCGTATGAAACCAGCGGCCAATACTGGCCATATATTCATAACTACATTGTTATTGCTATGATCATCACGCAAATCTCGATGATTGGTCTTTTTGGATTGAAGTCAAAGCCCGCTGCTTCTTTTTCCACTATACCACTCCTGGTTTTCACAATACTCTTCAATGAATATTGCAAGATCCGTTTTCTTCCTACATTTTATCAGTGCTCAGTGAAGGTAAAGGCTCGCTCTTTTGCTAATCTCTAATTTTAGAACCTTTTCGGTCAAATTGCATCACAAATTGTTAAAATTCGTAACGTTGCATCTTTTCTTATTATTTTGGGTTATGGAAGCTTTCTTGCATGCATAATTTCATGTTTATTTCAATTTTGTCTCCAACAAAATTAACTTTATATGAAGACTGCAAAATACTTGGATGTAGGAAGCTTGATTAGGCAACTTGTATGAGGAATTAGGCTCTATATTGTATTATCGAATCTAAACTTTACATAATTGAAGTTTTTGTATTGTCAGGATGCCATGGACAGAGATGAACTCGACAAAAAGTCTGGTTTGATAGAAGGTGACTTGCAGAATGCTGCCGATGCATATTCTCCTCCATGTTTGCACCCTCTTAATTATGAAGAGATAGACTCGAACTCAATACTACCATTAGTGTCTTCGATATAATGCCTAGTGTTTTCCACTTTTCGCCCCTTGTTGCCATCTTTATGAACTCCTGTTGAACATTTTGGTGTCTCCAAAGGTTGCAAGTGAAATAATTGGTAGTCAATTACTTCGTAGTTAGATCTATGGCCGTGTATGGTGCAAGACGTAGCACTAGAACTGTAATGCGGGTTTTTTTCTTATTGAGGTTTCGAATCACTTTCTTTTTGTTGCTAAAAGTGAAACTTTTTGTAGTGAAGGTTTTTAACTTTTGCTCATTGTTGCATTTGTGTCTTTTGTTGGAAAATTCTAACATAATTGGGGTCACACGTAACATATTAAAATGTGTAGTGCTATTATTTAAAGTTTATTAGTCAATTAAAGTGATCCATTAAAGATGAAATTTGACTATTGGGTATTAGGTTTCATGGAATTAAAGTGTAGAGACCGAATATTTGTTTCAAATTGATGAGGGGCTGATTTGAAGCAAATGAAAGATAATGACCTTTCATTATCTTATTCTTATTATAGGGGTCATGGTCCCAATGGTGAGTGTGGTTCTATTCTTCTCTTCTACATCCTCATCAACAGAGAGAATTTCAAGAGAATGTCACAAATCACTTTGGATGATCGTGATCCATTCAGGCAAAGAATTAGAAATTTATGGATCGATATATGTTTTATTTTCTATTGGTTTCTTAGATTTCAACATGGAGTTTAAATTTAAAGTTTATATGTGATTATAGTATTTGGATTAAATCTATAATCCCTTATGCATTTTCTATCAAGTGGTATCAGAGTCGATCCATTGTTGAAATTCTTGAGAAATTGAATTTTGAAATTCTGAATTTTATGGATTATATGATTTTCTTTTATTTTATGCAATTTAGATTTATTAATATATGAATCTAATATGAAATTATGTGAATCTTGATAATATTAAGGTTTTTTTCTTTATCAAGAAAATTCGGATTTGAGATAAAGTATGTATTTTTTTAGATCTCTTAAAATAAGGTTTCAGTTTTTTTTTTAAAAATTATTTTTTGGCAGCAGCCGTCGCTGGCACTGCTGCCGCTGCTGTAACAGCAGCGTTCAGCAGCGTCGGGCGCTGCTGCTGGGTGGGGAGACGCCCCCTCCCCCGGTTGATCAGGCTTGGCAGCGCCGGCCGCCGGGAGAGGAGTTGAAGGGGAAAAGTTTTTTTCCAATCAAGGTTTTCGGTTGGGAAGATAAGGGAGCGGGGGGTTTGGGCTGAAAATTTGAAGTGTTAAGGCCCTTGGCTGCAATTTAAGGATTTAGGGTTAAAATTGAAGTTTTAGCCCCTAAGGTTTAAAGTATATTCAAGTAGGGCCTTAAGGTTATGGGTTTTTATAACTCAACCCCTGAAGTTTAAAGTTTTTAGTTATTAAGCCCTCTAAAGTTTAAAGTTCAACATATTGGGCCTTTGAAAGTTCTGGGTTTAATAATTCAGCCTCCTGAAGTTCTAAAATTAATTAATTTGGGCCATTTAAGTTCTGAATTTTATAAGTAAGCCCTAAATGTTCATAATTGGTTTAAATTGGCCCCTAAAGTTTTGAACTATTAAGTTTTGGGTCTCTAAGGTTTTCAATAATTAATTATTGGTCTCTTAAGTTTTGAATTAATTAATTTTGACCATAAAGTATTGAATTATTAACCCTTATGCCCTTAAAGTTTCAAGATAAATACAATTAAGTATTCCCCTTTTCAAATTTTGGTATGAATGACTCATTTGAGTATATAATATTCGAAAGTGACTTAATTGAAGCAATATGTTGCCAAAGCAACATCTCTTGTGGAAATTAATTAACTTAGAATATTAGAAGGAATTCGTGTGTATGCTTGTTCATGCGGATATTAGCCGGCCCAAAGGAATGTTAATATTTGGCTGAATTGTATGCACACTTGTGGTGGTAAATGTGTGACAATTATAAGGTTTCCATGTGAATAATAAATCAATCCAAAGATGGGTTTGTTATTTGACAGGATTTATTGTCAATGTTTGATCACTACATCAAGAGTACCGCTTACAGTTAATATTACTGTCCAAAAACTTGATATTAATGATGTGCTAGGTATCTTGAGATGGGACGTACTATTATTTGAATAACTTAATTGTTTATACGGATTCCAATGTGAATATGTTAATTGAGAATAAGTTCTCTATTCAATTAATCCATTCACTTCTGCTATATCTGTCAACATCAACTCCATTCTAGTGCTAAACAGAACAAACTTCAAGTATTGGAAAGAGAAAATATTAATTGTTCTTGGCTGCAAAGATCTAGATCATGCGCTCCGGATTGAGTAACCCGCTTCTCTTACGGAAGAAAGTTCGTCTGATGGAAAATGGAACTTTAAGAAGTGGGATCGCTAAAATCGCATGAGTCTAATGATAATTAAGCGCGGCATTTCGGAAGCCTTTGAAGGCACAGTATCCGAAGAAGTAACTAATGCCAGTGATTTCTTGCCGAAATGAGAAACTTTTTGCGACAAACTATAAGGCTGAAGTAAGCACGCTTTTGCAAAGCTTGATTTCAATAAAGTATAAAAGCAAAGGAAACATAAGAGAGTACATCATGAAGATGTCTCACATTGCTTCTAAGCTTAAGGCACTAAAGCTCGAGCTGTCTGATGACTTGCTTTTACATTTGGTATTGATTCAGCTTCTTGTACAATTCTGCTGATTAAGGACGGTTACAACTGTCAAAAGGGGAAAGTGGACTCTTAATGAGCTCATTTCCATATTATGTACAAGAAGAAGAAACGCTGAAACAAAATAAAACTGGCATTACTCACTTAGCAAGTACTTCTAAGGATAATAAAGAATAACAAATCTGCATTCGGTTCGGTTTAAAACAAACAGCAAAAGTCTGAAAATGATAAATTAAGTTGTAACTTTTGTGAAAATCTGGGATATATAAAGAGAGACTATATTAAATATCACTCTTGGCGTGTAAAGAAAAGTACACTTCTCATTTTGGTTTGTTTTGAGGTAAATTTAATATCAATACCTAGACACACTTGGTGACTATATTTCGGTACTACTATTCAAATAAGTGTGTATATGCGCGGTTGTCTGATATGCCAAAACCAATTGATGCTGAAAGATTCATCTATGTGGGGTGATGACAAATTAGTAAAGGTTGAGGCTATATGGACTTTAGGTTATTATTAAAGGTTGGTTATTATTTGAATTTGAAAGAGACATTTACGGTACCGTCTTTTGGACGAAATTTGGTTTCTATTTCTACATTGGACAAATTTGGTTACTCTTGTTCAATTTGAAATAGTCAGGTTGATCTCTTTCTGATAACCTATATCGATTTAATACAGTTGCCTCTTATAAAGAAATCTTGTATGTGAATCCGCATGGTATTGAACATAAATTAACAAATGAAAATTCTGATTTGTTTTGACACAAGCAATAAGGTCACTTCTCTCAAAAGAGAGTGAAAAATCTTGTATTAGAAGAAATTACCGATTCCCTTAATTTTTCAGACTTAAGTGTCAATATCAATTGTATTAAGGAAAAATAAACAAACATAAGGAGATTAAGTGCCATATGACTTCGGACGTCTTAGAACTAATTCATACGGTTATCTGTGGATCATTTCCTTCGATTTCTTGGAATGATCAACAGTCATTTATTAAGTTCATAGACGAATTTTCTTACTATGGATACCTATATCTCACTTATGAGGAATCTCAAACATTGGACATGTTCAAGGCATACAAGACTGAGATTGAAAATCAACTTAGTAAAAGAATTCATTAAGTCAGATCTTACCATAGTGGTGAATACTATGGTAAGATTTCTAGAGGAATGTGAATCAGGAGAACAACGTCCATTGCCTTTTGCTAAAATTTCTAGAGGAATGTGAAATCATTCCACAGTATATCAGGATCTTTCTAGTAAAGATTAGTAAAGACTGCAGCTTAAATTCTTAACACGTTCCAAATAAAGCAATTTTTTAAGGGATTACAATATTTTTAAATATCCCACTATCAAGTCAATTTTCAAACGGGAAATGTTCGGTTCCTTGAGAATGTAGAGTTTGCGGGGAGAGATAAGGTTATAAGGTTTGTCTTGAATGAAGAATGTGTATATAATTCTTCTGTTGCAATTGACAATGATCAGGTTCAAGGACAAATTCTGGTTCCAGATCTTGTTCAAGAAGCAATTTCGGATCAAAACTTCATTACATAATCCCCTATATACAATCAAGAGATTGTTCCAGGAATTCAAACTCAACAACCTCAAGTACAAAGTTATTAAGAAAATTCACCATAAAAGGGAGAAAGACAATCCTGGATGACTTTATAGTCTTTTTCAAAAAAAATAAGGATGACATGAATTAGTGAAAGAAGACCTGATCAATCAACTTTCATCAAATCATACAAAGGAATTACTCTCAAAAGTGGATTGATGCCATAAATAAGGAGTATAAGTCTATGCAAGATAATAAAGTTTGAGATCTTGTCCCATTACCAGAAGGTGCGAAACTCATTGGTTGCAAATGGATATTTAAAACCAAAAGGGATTCGAATGGTAATGTGGAAAGATATAAGGCTCGTCTTGTAGCTAAAGGCTTTATACAAAAGGAAGACATTGATTACAAAGAGACTTTCTTTCCGATTTCAACGAAAGACTCTTTCAGAACAATTATGGCACTTGTTGCACATTTTGATCTTGAGCTACAGCAGATGGATATTAAGACGACGTTTTTCAATGGTGACATTGATGAAACGATTTATATGGTACAACCAGAAAACTTTGTATCAGGAGACCCAAAGAATATGGTTTGAAAATTAAAGAAATCTATCTATGGGCTTAAGTTAGTTTCCCATTAATGATACCACAAGTTTCATCAAGTAATTATCTCATTTGATTTCGAGATGAATGTTGTTGGTGATTGTGTGTATCACAAATTCAGTGGGAGTAAACATATATTCCTGATTTTGTATGTTGATGACATACTATTTGCCACTAATGATATAGACATGTTGCACAAAACTAAGAGATTTTCATCAAGGAGTTTTGATATGAAAGATCTTGGTAACGTCTCTTTTGTATTAAGGATTTGGATACATCAGGATTACTTTCGAGGTATTCTTGGATTGTCACAAAAGAGCTATATCAATAAAGTATTTAAAAGGTTTGGCATGTAGGACTGTAAATCAGGTGACACCCATATTGATAAGGGAGACAAGTTTAGTCTCAATTAATACCTCAGAGATAGATTTAAATAAAAGGAAATATGTGAAATTCTCTATGCTTCATCAAATGAGAATTTAACGTGTACTCAGGTTTATACAGATCTGGACATAGCATTCGTTGGAATGCTAGACAGATATTTAACTAAATTTGGGATGGAAATTCTGAAAACAGCAATAAGGTTATTCAATATCTATAGAGAACTAAGGATTACATGATCACATTCAGAAAAATCAGACCAATTGGAGATCGTTGAATATTCTGATTATGATCATGAAATTGACTGCAAAATATTGTCACTGGGCTGCATATTTTGGATGGAATTGAAAGGACATTTAAGTTAAATTATTATGTGACAATAGCAGTTTTGTATTCCAACGGAAACATGACGATGTCAAAGTCTAAAGACATTAAGTTCCTAGTTATTAAGGAAAGAAATTAGAGTGGTTAGATTTCTATAAAGTATATAAAGACAAACTCCATAATCATGAATCCATTTACTAAATGGCTACCGCCCAAAGTCTTTCATGAATATAATGCTCACATGGGTGATTCATCTTTTGATGATATGCCAGTTTAGTGGGAGTTTGTATTTGGATGTTGTCTGTTTTAGACAAATATTTTATCTATGGATATTTGGTTAATTTCAGAAATAAAGTATTCAGTTCAGTTCCACCCTGATTAAAGTTTATAGTTGATCTCACTTAAGAAATAAGGTTGAACCAGTTGAAAATAGACATGTTGGATCACATAACATGTAATTTCCATGCTACACTTCTATGATTGATCTATGTCATTTGGTTATATGGGTGTACGTGACCATTGATGGATTTAGTCACGTTAAATGTGACGAAAATCGCTTTGATCCTATATCAATATGACTGATGGACAAGATAGTTTGTAATAATAATAATAATAATAATAATAATAATAATAATAATAATAATAATAATAATAGCAAAATTTTGAGCTCATAAGGTTGTGCACATTTGAAAGGTTACACGTTTGGCCAAGTGGGAGATTGTTGGAAAATTCTAACATAATTGGGGCCACACGTAACATATTAAAATGTGTGGTGCTATTATTTAAAATTTATTAGTCAATTAAAGTGATCCAATAAAGATGAAAATTGACTATTGGGTATTAGATTTCATGGAATTAAAGTGTAGAGACCGGATATTTGTTTCAAATTGATGAGGGACTGATTTGAAGCAAATGAAAGATAATGATCTTTCATTATCTTATTCTTATTATAGGGGTCATGGTCCCCAATGGTGAGTGTTGTTTTATTCTTCTCTTCTACATCACCATCAATAGAGAGAATTTCAAGAGAATGCCACAAATCAGTTTGGAAGATCGTGATCCATTCAGGCAAAGAATTAGAAATTTATGGATCGAAGTATGTTTTATTTTCTATTGGTTTCTTGAATTTCAACATAGAGTTTAAATTTAAAGTTTATATGTGATTATAGTATTTGGATTAAATTTATAATCCCTTATGCATTTTCTATCATCTTTTACTCTTTTTTGTACTTCTTTTCCCTTTCATATTTTCAAATAAGAAAAAATGAGAAAGGTGGAATATTTGTTCCTACCAAAGCAGGTTAAAAAATACAGAAAACATTATTAGGAGCAAATGTGTTATTAATGAAGTTTAAGATAAGAATGTGCTGATAAAAAAGTTAGGTGTATAAGTGCAAAAACTACTAAACGTTGGGGGCATTCAGTGTAATTAAAAAAAATGAAAGTGGTGGTGTTTAATTATGATAGAACAAATGATCGTATACTTGACGAGACTTTCTATGTAGCATTTTAATATTAATGTCTACTTTTTAGTATTTGTATGCATTAAATTAATGTTATTCGACAGCTAGTTATTTATATATTTTTGAATTGTGCTACGTTAATTTATAAAAGTTACGAATGAAATGTCATTAGTTATATTTATATAATGTTGCTGTAAATCTTAAAAAATTTAATTATGGTATGGAATCGAATGGAACCGAACCCGAACGGTTCCATAATTATATTTGGACCCGACGGTTCCATTTATTAAATGCTTGAAAATTTTGGAATCGAACCGAACCGACCAACGGACAGCCCTATCTGCTAATGCAAGAAAAATTGATTCGTTAAATTAAATATCAGTGAATTGAATGTAACTCCATTCATAGCTGGATAACATACAATGCATTTAACCCAATTTTCTGTACTTAACTCTTTCCTGCAATTAATTTTTGCTTATCTAGTTGAACTTTGGATAACTAAACCAACTAGTCGAGATGGTGCCTAACTTTCCATATAGAGTAATGTTATTTATCTCCAGTGTGTTTACAAACACGGTTTAGGTGGCTTTAACTCCACCTAAACCGTGTTTGTAATCCCAATGAGGATGAATAGCATTACTCTTCCATAATTAATTATGGTCAACTCTTCTTTTATGCCATTGAATGATAGTTCTATTTTTGGTTTAAAATTTTAAAGGATAATAACTTACTAAAACGTTAATTTGCATCAATTGGATATTGAACTTCAAGTTAGTTTCAATTGGGTCATTTAAATTTCAACTTTATCGTTCTATACATATGTCATTACCCATTTTAATGAAAATTATTTAATCGACATTCATACAGTAATAGATCTTTCTTGCAATCATTGTGTTATGTGCAAACTTAACATTATGCTCATGTCATAAAAATGTTAAGATAGAAAAACTTGTTTTTAATATAAAAAAAGCATAGTCATAACCTTCTTTTACTATTTTCATTTTTAGGGTGCTATGTTGTGATTACATAAATGATTAATCACATTGGCTCAACTAATTTGTAAGAAAAAAAAATTCCTTTTTTCTTATTTCAGAAGTGCTTTTAAAAGAAGTCACGTTGAACCAACTTATTCTAAAAGCTCTTCTAACTTGAAGAATCATTTTCATAAAATTAGTTAAACGAGTTCAAAAGTAACTTTTGAGTCTTAAAAGATCATTTTGACTTTCTAAAAGTCATGCCAAACGGATCCTTAATTTGGAGTTGGCTTGAAGCATTACCCATTTAATGTTAAAAAACGAGTTTTCCCCAAGTCAAATGTGAAGTGATGTAACTCTTTCAAATAGGTACTTGAACATCTTAGGGAGACATACAACTAGAAATCAGAAGGCACATATATAATTGATCATCTCAAAACTATACGAACAATATTAGGTGACCAACAAGAGATACAAATTTGCAAATAGGGAAAAGATCCCAAAGAAATAAGTTACTCGGCAATTGAAAAGGTACTGAAAACAAATAGTCTCCTCAAACATTACTAAAGACTTTCTAATGAAGCACAAGGCTTCAACTGGAATCAGTCTTAGAGTTTGTAAATTTATTTATGTCCTACTCAGAATTCTTGAACCAAATTAATCTTCCTTTCCGAGCAAAGTCAGGAGGAAGGCCTTGTAGTCGCCCGAAGTGTCCTTCTCCACTGCATGCTCAAGAGACATGCTGTTTCTCTTCTGGAAAAGCTCCTTGATATCCTTCAAATCTTTCTCAGCACTCGTGATAATAACCCGAGTGAGAGAGTCCTCATCGGTCCCGGGCTTGTTAAGTGCATGACGAACTACCTGGAAAGTAAATAGTGTTTACGAGTCCATTAATCCATTTCAGCAATTATATTTTAAATTGATTGAAAGTTTTTCATTGGATCAAGTATTAATAACCTTTTCGTAGTACTTGTGATGGTCACTAATGCATCGAATGGCAGTGCGCAATGCAGATAAGTATTCGTGACTTGAACCATCCCTCAAATGCTGAAACACATTTACTAATAGAAACAAAGGGAAAGAAATATCTGAAAGTTTGATCCAATAAGATGAATAATTGTGTCTTTTACCTTAGTAATTGATGTGCCATAATCATCTTTGTAGTGATTCAAAGTTGCTAGGACTTGAGCCTTACTCCTTGTAGTTATGATTCGAATAGTTTCTTCATGATTAAATATTGTCTTCTCTGAGATAACACGATGAAGTATTTCAGCCTCAGAACTTGCTAGCCTCACATTAATCTCATCACCCTTGTACCTATACACGCTCACTAGCCCGACCAGAAGCTGTAACAAAGGCGTTGCCACTAAGCATCATTCCACATTGTATTGTAATAAATAGCGTAAACTTGTCACGTACTTGGCGAATATCACCAGTGGTATGTTGAGCCAGGTCTTCTTCCACGGAATGCTTGTAGCGGATTTGGTAGGCACATTTTATAGCTAAGAGCTCTTCATGTGAGCGAATGCACGAAATTTCAACAATTACACGATAATCAGGTAATGGTACTTGCTTGATTGCTACATTCAACAAGACAGCATCTCGTTCTTCTAGATCTAGAGTCCACCGGCACACAGCTTTCTGTGTTTATCCAAACTTTCTAATAAAACTTCCCATACTATTAAGACTAAATCTATTATAAATGTTAAGGTCCAATTAATATTTAATGAACACCAAAGCTTGTTAGGCCGCTTAGAGCAAAAGGCGTAGCTGGGTTGGCCAACGGACTCGATAGATTTTTCTTGTTTTTCTTTATTTTTCATATATTTCTATATAATTTTTTTTTTTTAAAAAAAAATACAATCCAAAATCCCGCGTGTAAAGCATGACCTCCCACTTTAATTTTTTTACACTTTAAACCACTTAAATTACAATCATGCTAGATGTCCAGGTCCACATGAGCTTGGACCACGGCCCCCCACCAATAGTGGGTGCCACTTGGCGCCCCGGTATGTCTGGGGCCCATGTGGCCCGGGACATGTAGCTTAATTCCTTCAATTATAGGTGTAAAGGTGAGTTGGCCACCCATTCCTTATTTTTCCATGAAGAGGTCCTACATGACAAGCCTTAGGAATGTAGAGCTATGCATGGCACGGCTTGAAGATGAAGTAATCCTTAAGTGAAACAAGGATTGGGTGGACAGCTCATACTCACCTGAAAGCATTAAAATCGTGTGTAGGGTAAAAGAAACAAACAATAAAAGACCATAAAACCTCGAAATCTCCGGATAGCTCTGATTCGAGGCGCTTGATGAGATCTTCTTGATACATGTCCTCGTAAGCTTGTCTTATGAGCTTCCTTTGAATTGCATTTCTTCGCCCAAGTATGGAAATTATTGCTTTTTCATCAGTTCCCCATCCTATGCAATTTAACATAACAAGCATATAAAATGAAAAGAAATGACAGAAAAGTCCCGTAACTTGTAACCAGAACAAACAAAGAAATGGTAAAATTTGAACAATTTCTCAAATATATAATCAACATTTGCAAAAGTCACAACCAAAAAAATAAAAAAATTCCAAAGACCAGGGCAAAATCTACCATTTTATACTAAAAAGTTGACCATTTCTACATAAAATATATTCTTGTCCGGTCCCTCCATCGCTTGTATAAAAGCCAAGGTGGGACAAGAACATGTATATTAATGGTCCATTTTTCAACATAAAAAATGTTGATTTTCCATAAATCGTAACATGTACATATTAAGTGCATGACTCTTTGTTATTAAAAAAAAAAAAGGGATAGATTTAAAAAAAAAAAAAAAAAAGGCACATTTCGTGAATAGAGGGAATTGTTATGAATATCTTGGAAGGCATAAACATGACTTACCTTGACAAGCCTTCCTTAAAGCTTCTGCATCTGCAACAGGAGAAGGCTGATCAGGGAAAATAAGGGTAGCCATTTTTTGTTCAAATCTTCTTACCTATTATCGAAGAATTCTAAGGAGAAATGTGTGTATTCTCTTACAGGACTTTCATATTTATAGTACCAATTACAAACTGCGTGCATTTAATATTGGAAGTAACGCCATTGTACAAAAGCAATAAATATGAATCCTGGTAAATGTTTAGGTTTTTCTCTTCTGTTATTCGTGGCATTAATTAACTAGGAATTTGTTTGAAACAGAAGTGCCAGCACATTGCATATCAAACATTATTAAAAAGAATAAGCTTGCATCATTATTTTTTTCCTCCAACAAAATGAATACCAACGAAGTTAATTTAGACAACACAAATGTCGTTATTATATTGACTAGTCATAGTTGAACGTGAAGCTTGCCATCATTATTTTTCCTACGACAAAATGAATACCAATATTGAACTTTAGGCAACAAAAATACTGTTTTTACATTAACTAGTCATAATTGAACGTGCGTTGAACGTTATTTTAATATACATTATAAGTTCTATAAAAATAATATTGTAGTATGTGAGAATATAAAAAACAATTAATAATAATTGTTTATGTGGAATGAATTTTTGATTGAAATGAAAGATCGTGAAAACAATTTAAATGATTGAGGAAGTCAATTAGAATATTCTATCCATTTACCCTTTTGATCTGAACTAAACATCCAAAAAATCTCATCATTTCTTCATATTCGCTTAATATGCATTGAATATATCAATTGAAATTATTTATTATAGATATGCATAATATCCTCCATTTACCTTTTATGTATCTTAACATTTATTAAATAAAAAAAAATGGACTAAAACTCTTAAAATAATCATTTTTTGTTCCAATTTTTTTAATGAACTTAATTTCAATTAGAGTACGGAAAAAATTTAACAGAATGTGCATCGATGTTGACGTGGCAAAATGTGATTGGACCTTTATTTTTTCTTTTTTTTCCTATCTTCCAATGATGTCACACCACATGTTGTCTACTTGTAGCATGACTGATTTAATTTATTATCCAATCAAATGGAATGAATGTGTCAAATGTACATTGATCATAACTTAAATATTAGACAAAATAATTCATGATAATATTGTTCAAACGATTACATAAATCAATTACATATTGAAAAAAGAAAAGCTAATAATCTGTCAAATATGATTAATAAATTAAATACATATTGAAAAATAAAAGGTAAGGTAATGAATATGTCAAATGTACATTCATCGTAACTAAATAGTTGCCAAAATAATTAATGATAATAATGTTTAAATGGTTCAAATGAATAATAAATTAAATACATATTAAAAAATGAAAAGTAGTGTATTATTGAAATAATTGAATTATAGTAAGGATATAATCGTCCAAAAAATGATTCTTGCTTGATGTGATATTTAATATATTATTATAGATAAATGACAAAACTTGAATTATAGCGCCGAATACTACAAGGAAACCTTTGATTTTCTTAGGTGATATGCCCCTTTTGAACTCGTTCAAAAGAAATAAAAAAACTTCTATAAAGTAGCTAGGTAACAATGGAAGTTTCTGTCATTTTCTGAATTCATTTTTCTCGGCATATGATTTTATTCTGCTGAGTTATTTTGACTTAATTTGAAATACGAAAGACTGTTGTTAGGTTATTTAGCTTTGCCTAAGAATTCATAAAGTCTAACATTGGGTTACTAATCTGATTGAACATATATTCATGTCGATATTAGACATATATTATGCATGCCAAAGGGTCTCTTGGGAAATAAATATATATATATCAATTATAAGAAAAGAGAGCTACAAAGAAAAAATCAATAAAGAAACTAGATTTTAAAGATTTTTACAAGTAGAATGTGGAATATTGGTGCAAGACCTCCATCTTTTTTCCTTAAAATCGAGTAATGTACTTTAATTCATTCTTGTTTTATTCTTACCCCATAATGTGTAATTAGTTAGGATGATCCACCGTAACTTAGTTTTGAACCTTAATTTTAATAACAAGTTTTAAATCTCCAATTGATGTTGTAAATTGTTTTTTACTTCCATTCTTAATAATTTTGATTAATTAATTCATTGATCCGTGGGTATAATTACGTCGAGAGACGGATTATTTCCTTAAATCACGTAGTGAAAGTTGATAATTAGTATAAAAGAGTAGATATGCCTTCTTTAGTTAGTGGGGTCATTATATGAATTATTTGAGGTTTAAGGCATTTAACAAAGGTGTATTCAAATTCAAATAGAGATATGAAATTGAATTAGTTAAATAGAATCAATTTGAATTCAAAAGTATTAAATTTAATATGTTAAAAGAATTCATATACATATAATTAATTCCTATAAAAAATTGATAATTGAAATTAAGAAGACAACTATGGTAAACTCGTGAATTCTAACCATCAAACCATCATATAAAAAAATCACTTTTATTGTTTTAGTATATTTAAAATAAGAAATCAAAACAAAAAATAATTACTTCTATTTATTTTTAATCAAATTGAAGTGAGAAATAATTTAACCATTAGTAATTCTCGTGTGAACGATAATCCGAATTTTAGGTTCACTTTTTTACTTATTATAGTCCGTAATATAAAATTAATAACACTCGACTAAATCATTGAGGGTCTGAGTTTTAGGTTTCTGGTTTGTACATAAGGATACAATGTTAGAGAATTATAGGAAAATAAATGGTGGAAAATTAGTCATGGTCAATAATGTGGCCTACTGGGTTAAGGGGATCGATAGTGTGACTTTGAAGGTTCAAAATGAATATATCTACACTCTTAACAGAGTAAGATATATCCCAGATTTAAATAGAAATCTGATTTTATTGGGAGATCAAGATGACTTAGTCCTGTAGTATAAGATAGGAAATGGCCTATTAAAAGTGATTAAAGGGTCACTTGTCATCTTCGAAGGTACCAAAAGAAATGGTATCTGTGTCACTAAAGCTCATACAATACTAAATCACATTATTGAAGTGTCTAATGCTAAAATTGATGTCACTCTAAAATGGCACAATGGTCTCGTATGAGTAAAAAGGGCTTACATATTTTTGACAAAAGGGATTATTTGGAAAATATACTATTTCTAAAGTACCTTTTAGTGAACATTGTGCTTTAGGCAAAAAGAACGGACTTCATTTTAATACTGGAAAATATAAAATTGTTTCTATTTTAGAATAGATACATTTTGATCTATATGGCCCTTCATCTACTTCACTCAAGGTGGAAATAAATATTTGTTATCCTTGATTGATTATTTTCTCAAGAAATGTTTGGATTTTATTGTTAAAATAAAAATCTGATACTTTGAAAAAAAATTAATTTGGTAAACTTTAAATTGAAAACCAATTGATAAAAAGATTAAAATACTTAGAACTTGTAATGGTTTGAAATTTTGCAATACTGAATTTCATTAGTTCTTTAAAATAATTAGAATTCTTAGACACAAAGATGTTCCCTATACTCGCCAGAAAAATGGAGTTGCTAAGAGGATGGAATAAGACTCTTTTAGATAAGGTGATGTGTATGATGGTTAGTTTTGAGTCCCTAAGGTTTTGTGGGGTGAAGTTGTAATGACAGCTGCTTATATTATTAATAGGACTCTTTCTAGTGCTCTAAAAGGCATAACACTTGAGGAGGCAGGGGCGGAACCAGAATGATACAATAGGTTAGACTGAAATTTAACAGTTTTACAGGAGAGTTGTAGGCTTGTAGCCTAAAATCAAAAGAAATTTTTAAATTTATTATTTAAAATAAGAATTACTCAATGTCTTTATCTTGCATTAAGGAGACTTAAACCCTATTGCATGTACATATTTATTTGTCATCTTCATTACTACAAACTAGTTCTACCATTGTAGGAATTTTCCTACTGTGGATAATAGTTGAAGCTTAACACTAAAAAGCATACACTGAAATACTAACTGATACATCACTTCACCACATTATCACCATACCCTACCTACCCCTCCCACTCTTAGTCATCTTCTTGACACTACAAATTTTTCTTGGAGTGATTTGGATTTTGGCTTCAAATCTTCATCATTTTCTGATAATTTTTGGTAAAGATTCCCCCTCCCCCCTTTCTCAATTCCATTAATCAGAATAGTACCAATAGAGGGTTAGAGCCTGATCATTGGAAAAGAAAGTACTACATGATTCTTCACTAAAGAAAAAGTTGTGATCTTCAATTTTCACAAACCGTGGCATATATGTTTTGTACACATCTTTAAGAATACTTGCTTTAGTGTTTGAAAACTGGAAAGTGCAATTCATATTTGTTAAGTTTGGTGCTTAACCAATTTGGGCCTAATGATGCAGCACAATTCTTTTACCTTATGTCTGGCCCTGTGATGTAACCCTTATTAATCTGAGATGTCCAAACCATTTTAGAATGCAACCCCGACAGCCCAAATCACACTTATCTCAAAGGTTAAGATTGTAACACGTGGATGAGCTGTGTCTGTTGGATGCTTCTGACTGTTGATATTTTGGCTTGACTCTCTCATTCGTCTCACTTCTTTAAGATTATTCTAGGGTTCTCTATACTTCTGCTATCTCTGAAAACCTTTGATTTTGGCCTGTAATCTTTGTTCCTAGATGATTCTTGGCGAGATCTAGTTTTGATTAAGGCTTATATTTGTGTTTCTGTTCTTATGTAGGCAGTAATCTTTGGTTACTTCGTGTAATCGCATTTCTGAGAGTTTATGTGAGAGATTCTTAAGTCTGAGGGCTGTTCTTTGTGGATATGTTGTATTGTAACTTTGATCTTGATAATATTGTTGGTTTCTAGTGAATTAAAGCGATAATAATTTCGGTGAATGCTCAACGGGTGATTATCCCTAATTTAGGTGAACATCCAGGCCTTAGGGCGAAAAATTATTTGTGTTCTTTCTATTTTCTGTATTGCTTTGTGTTTTGGGGCCTATATATTACCAATAGTAGTATCAGAACACTTTGATCTCCAAAAATTCTTCGATCTGATATTTTTCTGATTGTTCTTAGTGTTAGTGAACGTGACTAAAGATCTAAAAAGATCTTTACAGGAAATTGTCTGATTCACATTCATAAGCATCACGCCCCATTACTTTGTACGATGATGACAGTGGAACAATGGAAAATGTTAAAGAACTAAGAAGTCATCAACGTGGAAAACATGTTGAACGAAAATATCATCTAATTAGGAAAATCGTTCAACGGGAAAATGTGATAGTGTGCAAGATAGTATCTGCAGAAAATCTTGCTAATCCCTTTTTACCTACTAGGAGCTTTGAGGGGCATATTCATAATATGATTTTACTTAACATGTCTCATTTACTCTTGGGCTAGTAGGAGAATTGTTACTTCAGTCTTAGCCCTTTTGGTAAATTTATTTGTACTCGGGGCATTTTAAAATAAAATATGAATTTATTTTTCAATAAATTATTTGTATTAATTTGATCTTTTATTTCGTTGGATCAACTTGATATTATAAATTGAGTGTTTAAGTTGTAAGGCACATAAAGATTCAATTTATGATTCGATCTAAAATTATAGTCTACAATTGGTAAATAAAGACGAACACTTTATTTTGATAATATTGTCTCAAATTTATTAAAGTTGATCTTGACTTTGGTAATAAAATTGATTGCACATTTTTGGAATGTATTGGGCTGGACCACGTAAAGTCAATTTATGGAATTAACCACATAAATTTAATTTCACTGGACTATTGTATGTAGTACCTTAACCCTGAATGGATAATGAACTTTGGTCACTAACTTGAAGATCTTTGAGGTATCAATGAATGAGATTAAAACTAATCAAGCTCTCGGTCCCTTGTGAATTAAAGTAAAATAATTGGAGAACATATTCACGATATGGAATCCATAACATATTGAAGAGGTGCGATCACGATCTCGAGAGAATTTCTAGTGGACAGTTAAATCTAAGCTCAAAAATTCAACATTGACCGTTGAATTAACAGGGTAATATGTAAGAACAATATATAATTATTGTTTATGTGACTTTAGTAATTTCAATTAAGTTAAGAGTGCGATTTCGTTCTTTTAGTGGAATAGAACGTGACTAATAAATTATCTCGATTGATCAAGGGTTGACTGGGTCATTTTAATTTATTGGAGTTTAATTTAATTAGGCCATTTGCTCCCTTTGGTGGTTTCAAAATAAGAACCGAAATAAATTATAAGAGTTATAATTTATTATTAATTGTAGAAGGATAAATTAATTAAATCGGAATGTGTGACCGCATGTGCCATTTAAGATATGGTGATTTGGAAAAAAAAAAATTAAAGATCCCTTTTAGTTAAGTATCTTTATCCAAGCAAAAGAAAATGAGTTCTTTTGAAATTATGATACTTCCTAATCAAAATCATATATAAATAACACTTAGAGGTTTAGCCCATGTTTGGAACTCATTCTCTATTTCATTCTCATTTTTTTCTCTTACTTCATTTCAACCACACATTCTTCCAATAAAATAATATTAAACACAAACCTAAAACTTTTCCACTACACATTCTCACATCAATCACTATTCCAAAATTTCTTATCTTCAAAAAATGGGTGTCAAACACCCTCTTAATAACCATTATCATAATTAATTCTTGTGCCCACACACAAAAGAAATCTCTGCAGTTTTGAGTTCTTGAAAAACGCTAGAAAAGGTCAAAAGATTTATGTTGAAATTAGGTTTTTTTTCTAATTAACTAAAATAAGCAATTTTATACTAATGGAGAAAGCAAGTATCGATGTAGAAATTGATTAATTAAATGTTTAGGAGTCTCTATTTCACTAATTAACCTACACGTGTTGAATTTATATTTTGCATCAATTATTGTGTTGTCAAACATTAAATCTAGGATAAATATTGATGTTTGTTTCTTGAGTAGTAGTCAACATATCCCTAAATATCAAACTTTCTTTTCTTGATTAATAGTTTGATAAAAGTAATATATATATAAGAATAGAGGACAACCGCGAAAATACATAGAAACTTCTTAATTTGACAAGATTGTATGTTCTAACCGGCAATCTCTCGATATGACTTGTAACAATTATCTTGTAGTTTAATTCTCATAACAATCATAAAAATAGTTCAATCGTGTCAATCCAACAAATTATTAAAAATGAGTAAAAGTTAATTAGCTAACAAATAATGTAAGCCATGATGCATGATGAAGAAATCAAGACAAGACAAATTCAATATAAACATCTCCCGAATTTAAGTCAAAATATACAAAATCCATACTTAAAACCATTGGGGAATCCGGGGGTCACGTGCCCTCCAACTTTTGAGATTTTTTTAAAGTCATATTTGGTATCGATTGTAATATAAATCTTAATCTAAATTAAAGTTAATGATTAATTTTAATAACATATTTCATGAAATCCATACTTGTTTAACTTTTATCAAAATTTACTAAAAATCTAATTTTAATCTCCACCAAACAAGGACAAAATCACAATAAATTTGAATTTTGATAACATGTTAATTTTAAAAATTATCCAATGATCGTACGCTAATCAAATCTATAAATTGCTTATGTTATCTCAAAACTTATTTCGAAAACTACATTATGGACATATCAAATAGTCCAAATATATATCTAAAACCGTTAAAAATACATTAAACATGAGTCTAAAAAAAGTCGTCTAACTCGCATTTTTTAAAAAAAAAATCAATTATTTCATTAACATTAATTATTTTTGCGATACAAATTTCTCAATGTAATTTTCATCATTTTATTAGAAAAATTTATATGGAATATGACCTCAAGAATTTTCAAAATTTTACATTCGAAAAAGTCTTATTCCAAGAAAATTCTCGGATGCAAAATTACATGAAGTATGATTTTTTATTTTTTTTTTGATGTAAATTTTCGATTGTAAAATATCTCTAAACTTCTTTACAAGTTCAATTGTGCCCCCATAACTTTAAAGTAATGCGTCAACCACTGCAATTAAAACAGTATTAGTTGATGTCTTACATCCCGATCATGACACCTCGCTACGACCTCTAGCAAATTACTTGAGCTCGCATGTTAGGGCCATGTGATCTCAATCCCCCAACAGTCAATTATTTGCATTGTGGTCCTCAAAGTTTCGTTGTTCACCAATTTGGTCCGTCACGTTTGAGTATTGTCAATTTAAGCCCTTCCACATTGATCGTTAAACTTTTAACTTCATTTGGTTTAGTCCTCCAACTTTCAACATCTTTAATTTTGGTCCTTCAAGTTCTAAAAATGTTCATATAGTCCCTAAGTTCTTATTTTACCTATTTTGGTCCCCAAACTCTCCAAATGGCAAATTTAGCCTCCAAAGCTTATGAATTCTTCCAAGTAACTTCCAATTCATCCAATTGAGTCCCAATACTTTTCGACACTTGAGTGATTCTGATTTTTTATCCAAATTAAGTTCCCAATCGCTTCCTTTTTCTTTGTTTATCTTTAAATTGAGGGGTTCTCCTACAATAATATATATAATACTAATATGAGTAGAAATCCGTCCAATCATCAAATATTTAGTAGATTTGAGAGTCAAGATAAACGTATAATATGAAATCTATAGATACATAAAAGAAAATAAATTTCGATTAGTGGTTAAGCTTTTGGAGGTTGTTTGTGCAATATGAGTTGGACCAAATGTCCGCATTATGTTTAAAGGAAAAAAAAATGTAAAAACTGAAAATTCAAACCAATTGACCAATCTGGTTCTGGATCTAAGAAATAAAATAAAAAAAATAAATATTTTTTTTACTTAGAATTAGACTCAGCCATCTACCAGTTTGGTTCAACTGAAGTAATTTTGTTCGCTTCTAGATACACGTGAAAAAAGAAATTACTTTCAGAATTACTATTGAACTATGTATAGTTGCCGTGAATAGGAAGGCGAATTCAAGCAATTGCATGGAAACTTACCAACGATAACAAAAGTCGTTGATACTTTAATTGACAAAGTTTACATATGTTGCTTTCCTTTGAAAATTAAGCATGTGGATTAGGATTGATAGCGGAAACCTCCTAAACGTTTGTCCATGTGTGATATACCTCCTATCTATTAAAAATCGCAGAAAACTCCCATATTACATTTTGTTCGAAATATACCCCTACCATCAAAATCCATTAGTTTAAACGTTAAAAAAAAAAAAAAAAAGGTAAAGAATGCCAAAATTAAAAAGAAATAATTGCAATTGTAATACTCAAAACTTTTTTTTTTTTTTTTTTTAAATTATATCCAAATTTTTTTATAGCCGCAATACCAAACATATAAATTTTTATTTTCTTCCCCGCCCCACCTCACTTCGTCTTCTTCCTTGCCCCCACCTAACAATACGGAGATCCAACAACCAAGGCCAAATCAAAATAAATAAATAAATTAAGAGAGGCAAAAAATAATAAAAATATATAATAATAATAATAATCCAAATTCACCTTAATATGAACCCATATATTAATCTCCAAAGCTTCTGTTAATGTAAAGAAATTGAACATGGAAATTGTATTCCATTTCTAATTTCAAACGAACATTCATAAAAAGGGGAAAAATCAAAGAATAAGCATCAAATAGGAGAAGAAAATGATGCCTCCAAATCGAACCCCGAACCACATGTGAGCAGTAGCAACAGCCAGGGCACGTAACCAGGATTTCAATCTTGCGATGACGAAAATACGGGGGGTGAAGGGGGCGGGCCCTCCTCCCAAGGGTTTAGGTGCCGAGCCCCCCCGAAAATTTGTTTTAACTAAGAAGATTGAAAATGATGATTTTGAGTACCAAAATAGACAAGTTAGATTGACTGACCAAAAAAACAATCAGTTTGTCGATACAAAAACAATATGTCCATCTATGTATTTAACGCTATACAAATTGAAAATATGAACGTTAAATAGATATCAAAAAGATAAAGAGTAAACTACCTATCTATATAACAAATGGTAGAGGTGACTTGGACATCTGATATTGGGCGTTGGCGGAGCCGCGAAGATGGAGTCGCAACGCATCGCCTGTCGCGCAGAGAAGAGATTTGAGAAAAAATGAGGAGTATCTGTAGTCGGGATTACATTTTGTAGGCTGTGCCCTGTGGCATGTGGGTATACTTTTGGGTAATTGATTCATAAATGGATCATTTGCTTTTGGATTGGATTTGAGTTATTTATTTATTTAAGTAACTATTGAATCTTTTGTTTAGGTATAAGATTTTTGTATGGTTGAATTTCAAAGTGTAAGTTATTGGGTCAATATTAATTAACGGCAAAAAAAATAAAAAATTTCAAAATTTTGCGAGTGCGAGTCAAAATTTTTGCGAAGACGAAACTGAAAAATATATTACAAATTAACTAGAAATAGTGAACCAGCGGACAATGCTGGGAGGTGATATCTCCATCTCGGCAACAACAGCGAAGAATCCCAATTGATATTGAATGTATATGACCTTACACCTATAAATCAATACTCTGTTTGGATTGGTTTCATTTGGCGTCTTCCATTCTGGCATCGACGTTAAGAAATCAAGAAACGACTTCTCGTATTCAATATAAGGTGCATTTTGAGCCACATTATTCTCGAAAAATATATTCTAGAATAGTAGATAGATGGAAAATGTGTAGTTGAAAAAGAAGGAAAAATTATTGATGTAATGAAAAATAATATTTTATTGAAAATGTATAATTGAAAATGAGTAGAAGAATGAAAATGAAAATTTTAACATGGACCAAACAAATAGGGATTTAATTTATACGGAAATAGGAGGGTCATGATTGTGAGAGAGAGGTGGAAGTGATCGATACATTGCTTCCATTATTACCAAAAGGAGAAATTTGTGATGTGAATGGGGTATGTGTTGATGCAGCCGAAGACGAGGTCTTTAGATTGACAACAAGGGAAGGAAACTTAGCTGTGGAAAGAGATGTTTTAAGGACTCGGGCACCAAATTTTTCCACTTTTGCAATTCGAGCAGCATCCTGTGCAAATTCTTGATTCTCTATTGCTACTATACTTGAACAGTCAAATCTTGAGAGCATTACCGGAATCACTAGCAAGTGAACTTGCTGTTAGGATGAGTGCCATGAGCAATGCTACAGATAATGCAATCGAATTCAAGAAAACATTGTCTCGAGTTTACAACATACAACAACGTCAAGCAAAGATTACTGGACAGATATTATGGCTGTAAGCAAAAACCGTCAAATCGAAAAATCGAACCGAAACCGCATTTTAGAAATTGTCGGTTTGGTGCCACGTGGACCCATCAACGAAATGGTTTTGAACCTAACCATTGTTTATGTTTGAGAATTTTAATTGTGGTTTAAAACCAAATCGGACCGGCGAAAAAATATATATAAATAAAAAAATAAAAATAATGATTTTTTTTTTGAAAATTCATCCAAATATGCAAAATTTAATAGTTTTGTCATTTGTATATATTTTTGTCAATTTATAATTTTCTATTACATATATATTATTATTACCAAATAATCCTAATTTATATCTAATAATCTCAAGACTAACATAATCTATCAAAAACTCTTTTCCACTTTAGAATTCAAATTTCTACAATTGCTTCATTCTGCATTCTCAAATGGAGGTCAGATACTTGATTCCTTTAGGAGTTTATTAGATGCAATGATGGTTGAAGCTTGTATATGCGGAAATAATTGGTTGCAAATTAAAAATGAACCTATAGTGTTGTGCCAATATTTAGATGAAGTAAAATAATTTGATGATTTAATGAAAGTTGTGGTATGTGATTTATATTTTCTATTACCATATTTTTGAAGATTCTCTTATCTATCTAGTATCTAATACTATGATGATATAACGAATGCATTTGTTTGACAATGAGACTATGAATCATGTGTGACAACAATTGGTGTTTGAGTATATGTGAGAAACTGAATTCATAACAAAATACAACGGTAAGCTTGTGTAATTGTTATGTTTAGATATGATAAACAATTGATTTATTATTATGGTTGGTTATTCTCTCTGTCTAATTAGTAGTTTTGTTTTTCAGATATGATGATCACGAGGTCTTGTTGAACATCATTATATTTTTTTGGCTTTATATTTAGTTTAGTAGACTGTGTTGTAACGTTATCGTAACGTCTTAACCTAAAATAGCAAACAAAAAACTATATTTTAGTTTATTGTGATTTCACTTTGATTTAGTTGGTATTTAAATTTGTAGTAGATATATTTAGTTTATTTTATATTTATTGCTAGTAAGATATAAATATATATTAAATTTAATGAATTAATGTTATAAAAGTAGACAGACAAAAAAATATACGGTGAAATCGGACCAAACCGTTAGGTTTAGGTTTGACTTTTTTTCAAACCGTTCAAAATTGGTTGGTTTAGGTTTAAGTTTTTTTCAAACCGGTTTAAACGGTTTGATTTGAAAATTTGTCAAAAACTGCAAAAATCGAACCGCTTACACCCCTAGATATTGGAAATATTGAAGCTGAAGTAGGGCAGGTGGGGCGGGGCAAAAATAAAGTTTTAGATGATTGAGATTGTAGGTGGTACATAAAAAATTTATACGTATAATTAACAAAAAAAAAAAAGGTTTAAGTACTACAATTATAATTATTACTTTTTAATATTTGCATTTATTTTACTGTTTTAACGGTTAAGCTAATGGAACTTGAGGCATGGGTATTCCGAACAAAAGGTTTTGAACAAGGGGATTTTTGCGATTTTCAATAGGCAAAGAGTGTACATCGCACATGGATAAGTTTTTTGAGGATTTTCTGCTATTAATCCTTTAGATTAATTACATTTTAAAATTTTTAGCACTAATTTTAAGGAGATGGATTACATGTTATTTCGTTTTTGTTTGGGCATCATTATTAAAAATTCATTCTCAATCACATATTATTAAAACAAAATAATTGTACATGTAAATTCAATTTTTTTTTTCAGATTTATAATTATACATTCTCCAAAAACTCGTCATTAAGAATTATATATATATTTTTTAAAAAAAAGGGCTTAAAAAAACCCTTTATTTTAAAGGGGGGAATTTTTAAAAAGTATGAATAAAGTTTCATATTGGAATTGAACTATTCCACCTAACTGATTAATATTTGAAAAATTCTATTTGTCCAGATAGGTATCAAACCTACTCAAAAACAGGTAATTAAAAATTAAGGTGAAATTACAATTATACCATTATTTTGCCATTTTATCCTTATTTTGCCACTATAACCATTTTTCCGCTTTTTACCCATTAATTGGTATCAGAGCCTAGTAACGAAACTGAAGAAAATTTTTATAACTTATATAATACATTTTAAAATGAATAGAAAAGATAAAATAATTTTAGAAGAATTACAAAATATTAATATTTTAACTAATACTAATGGACTTAAATTACAAGATTTAGCGATAAATTTAAGTACTAAATATAAAACTTTAAGTGAAGAAATACAACAAATAAATAATTCTCAACAATTAGCAGAAATAAAAAATAAAGGATTACAAATTTTAGTAGATGAATTTTCCGAACATGAAGAAGAAGATATTATAATAAATCAATTTTTAGAACAATATGATAATTATGCTCAACCTTTAGAAAAAATGGATATTATAAATCAATATATTTTAACTTATATAATAAATATTGAATCCAATTTAGAAATTGTTAATGACAATATTAAAATAGGACCAAAAATCTTATATAAACAAATTGAATCAAAATTAAAAGAATCAAAACTAAAAATAGATTCTTATATATCAATTGAACGACCTTTACCAGCTTATGTTATAGAAGAATTAGAAACAAAATTCTTTGAAGCCACTGGAAAAGAATTAGAAATCTACAAACAAAGTTTAGAACAATTAGCTATTCAAACCGAGAATATTTATATGAATGATCCTCCACCCAAAGAGGAAACTACTGAAATTAATACTCCACCTTTAAATCAGCAAGTTGAAACTCAACCTTTAGTGGGAGAGACAAGTAGAGCTAATATTACTACAGATTGGACACAAGTCGAATCTGATGACTGGAATCTAGAATGGATAAAAGAACATGGAATAACTAAAGAACGAGAAGGATACAATTTTAGAAAAGGACCCAAGATCATGTCAACTAAGCATATACATCTTAGAGATAATAATCCAGTTAAATTATTTACTAAACCAATTCCTACAACCGGAATATGGCTAGATGTTGATGATAGCAATAATAAAAGTGAAATTATTGATTTATGGGCAAAAGCTACTGATTTAGCTATTACTTTTCATAAATGGAATACAACTCAAGCTTATAACTTTTTAATCCATACATTTAGGGGAATTACTTCAGACATCTGGAGGAGAACTTCTGAAGAAACTAAAAATAAAATTAAATATGGAGAAAAATTTACAACTACTATAGATAGTAATGAAAGTTTAGATGCTGAAAATTTTAAAGAAGTTTTAAAACGAATGAAAAATTTCTTTAGACACTTACTCTTAGGAGAAGTTATACTAGAAACAAAAATAGACATGATCACTCAAGAAGCCTTACAAGCTGAAAGAGAAATGGAATTATTAAAAATCTGTGATATGTGTGAATTAAACGAATATACCAAGAAATTTGAAAAGATATATATTAAAGCTTCAAAATCCATAAAAGAATGGAATTTATCAGAGGAAGATGTAAAATTATTGAATAAATATTTTCTTAAACTACCTTGGCCATGGGGTCAGAAATTATTTGAAGATTACCAAAATCTATTGGAATAAAATAGAATGGGAAGACCCAAACCATAAACCTGATACCTTAGGAATGAAAACTTCATTCGCCAAAAGAAAAATATCTGAATGATGTAGAAAATCTATGTATCAACACCTATTTAGAAAACATGGTAAGAAAGCAAGTTTATGCTATTATGGAGAAATAGCAGCAGTACCACAATTTGGTTGTCACCAACTACCTAGGAAACCATATTATAAAAGGAAATTTAAGAAGTATCTTAAACCTTGGAAGAAAAATAAAGGATTTAAGAGCCACAAGAAATATTTTAAGAAGAAAAAACCTTGGAAAAAGGAATATAACCAACATAAGAAACCTCAGAAAAAATCTAAAGAAGAATTCTATAAAAAATGTAAATGTTTTACATATAATGAAATATGACATATATTTCCCAAATGTCCTAATAAGAATAAAAGAGAAAATGTTAAAGCCATTAGAATAATGGAAGAAATAGAATCCGACTCAGATTATGAGATAATCGAAAACTTAGATGAATTATCAGAAACAGACTCAATATATGAGTTAGATATAGAAGAAATTGAAGAACCAGAATTTGAACAGATCTATATGAATCAAGAAATTATAGATACTATTGAAACAAACTTAGATAACGAAGAAGGAACTTCACAAACAGTTGTGTTTGATGAAGAAAGATATGGAGCCATAAAAGAAAAACAAATATCTTTAAAAGATAAAGATATTTTTATTAGACCAATATTACCTTGGTTTAATAAAACAATATATATTGCTAAATATGATGAAGTACCTATTAACATCGAAAATGTTAAAGGCAACACTACTATACCTCTAATAACTAAAGAATGGATTAATAGAGAATTAGCAAAAATAAATAGATCCACTAGAGAAAGATTAAAGAACATAGTAATTGGAGGAATCCAAATAATGATCAAAGGATATTTTAGAGAAGGAATGGATATTCTTATACAAATGTACTTAATGGATAACAGAATACTTCATGATCCTATGGATGCTTTATTAGGAGTTGTTTCTGGAAATCTAGTATATACGAAAATTATATTTACTATAAGACCTGGATTTGCCATGTCCCTATTAGATGAAAATTTAAGTATGAGATTAAATCTATATCATAGAATTGATAGATTAATTATGCCACCAAGAAGTAAAGCTGTAACATTACATTGTAAAGCTTTATATGCCTTTACTACTACACACCAAAAGGAAATCAATAAAGTCTCAGGAGATTTTAGAGACCTAGCACAATTTACACCACCAAAAATGTTAAGTAATGATAACATTTCGTTACCACAAGACATATTGCTTGATTTTCATCAACAATCTAGAAGAATAGATAATAATGTAGGAAATCAATGATTAGTTACCTTGAATACCTCTGGACAACTTATAGCCAGAATGCCTAGTAGAAGAATAGAAAGAAGTATTAGTACTAGAGAACTCTCAAGTTCTAGTAGAACATCTACAAGTAGAAATTACCCAACAATGCCTAGAAATAGCATTGATATTGACCTTAGAAAAAGTGAGGAAGACAATTTCCTTATCTTAACAGAATATATTAATAATCAAAATAACTACGAAGAAATTATAGCCCTTGTTAATACATGAGCAAGTACCGTCATATAAGAGCAGACTTAGTTAATCATTTATTAGAAGAAAATTTACCACAAGGAATAACTCTTACAGATTATCATGGAATTAAGTATGAAATTAAAACTTTTGTTAATCTAGAACTAAGTTTTACAGATATAGAAGGAGAACAATTTAAACTAAATCTTAAAACTCATAAAGATTATAGAAAGGGAAAAGATACTAGTCCAATATTATTAGGAATGAACTTTCTTGAGAAAGTCTCACTATTCTATATCCAGAAGAATACATTACAAATAACTATAGAAGGAAAACAAAAAATAATTTCCACGATTAATAAAAACAAAGAACCAATCTATATGATACAAGGAATTAGATCAATTAAAACTAGCATACTTAGTCCATATATTGAGATAACTCTCAAATTATCAGATTACTGTATGATAAAATTTCATGTTATACTTGATACTGGATCAGGTATTTGCCTATGCAAAAGATATGTATTCCCAGAACATTACTATAAAAGAGACTATAAGAAAACAACTTATGGACAAACAGCCAGTGATATTGTAGAAATCTATAGAGATTTTGTAGAAAATGTTCCTATAATTATAGGAAATAGAGAATGTTTTATACCTCGAATATATGCAACAGTTAAAATCGGATGTGATATCTTTTTAGGAGAGAATTTTATATACACATGTAGTCCTTTTACACAATTTAAAGATAGTTTTGAATTTACAACACCTTGTAATCACAAAATTAAAACACCAAAAATCTATAAAGCCATTGGAATTGCACATCAACCAATTCACCATAAACCCAGACATCAGAGTTCTACAGGTAATCGTGGTGGATGTTATACAGAAATCAATCAAAAACAAAAAATTCCAGTATTAGGAATTAGCAATTTAGAAGAAGAATTAGAAAGTATTAAATTAAAACTAAAAGAATGTTATCATGAACATCCTTTAGCTAAATGGGATAAAGATAAACTTATGGCAACCATTGAATTAAAAGACCCAAACGCTAAAATATAAGGAAAACAATTTCCTTATAGTGACGAAGATAAAAAAGAATTTGAAATACAAATTAAAGAACTCTTACAATTAGGAGTTATAAAAGAATCAACTAGTCCATATAATAGTCCAGCATTTATGGTTAGAAACCATAATGAAATTAAAAGAGGAAAAGCTAGAATGGTAATTGATTATAGAAATTTGAACTCTAAAACTGTATCAAATAGCTATAAACTACCAATAAAAGAATTGTTAATAAAACAAATACAAGGAAGTAAAATATATTCTAAATTTGATTGTAAATCTGGATATTGGCAAATAAAACTAGATGAAGCATCAAAACCTTTAACTAGTTTTACTACCCCTAATCCATTAGGACAATTCGAATGGAATGTTATGCCATTTGGATTAATGAATGCACAAACAATATTTCAACAAAGAATGGATAAGATTATTAGACCAATAAAGAACTTCTGCATTGTTTATGTAGATGATATTCATAGTAAAAATCTAAAAGAACATATTGAACATCTTAAGAAATTCAACTATATTGCTAAAAAATATGGATTAGCCTTATCAGAAAGAAATGCAGAAATAGCTAAGACTGAAATTGAATTCTTAGGATATATTTTTACTTAAGAAAAAATACTTCAACAACCTCATATTGGGAAGAAAATTATTGATTTTTCAGAAGAAATTAGAGATAAGAAAGAGTTACAAAGTTTTATTGGATTATTAAATTATTCTGAGAAATTTATTAAAAACTGTGCAAAATACAAAGTCCAATTTACCAAAAAACTTAAAAAAGGAGTTGAATGGGAATTGACACAAGAAGATATAGAAATGGTAAATAAAATTAAAAGAATATGTGAAAATCTACCAGAATTAAATATTCCAAATGATGATGATTTCTTTATTCTTGAAACTGATGCATCTTTATTACATTGGGGAGCAATTCTCAAAAGAAAAGAAAATCATAAAGAATTTCTTTGTAATTCATTATGTAAATGTCCAGAAGAGCTTGTTGCTTATATTTCAAGAACATTCAAAGATGCCGAGACAAGGTATGATATTAATCGTAAAGAATGTTTAGCCGTTAAGAAAGGAGTAGCAAAATTTGAACCTTATTTGCTACCTAAGGAATTTCTTATAAGGACAGATAATACTCAGGTAAAACCATTATTAACAAATAAACTTGGAACCAGTGCAGCTGAAAGGCCACTTATTAGAATGCAAATGTGGTTTGCACCATTTAAATTTGATATTGTCCATATTAAAGGGAAAGACAATTTTATTCTAGATTTTTTAACCAGGAATGGAGCAAATCAGGAAGGAATTAGAGACATTGAAGTTCGAAATGAATATGAAGATTGCTGCTATGGAGTCCAAGATTACACTAATAGAAATGGCTGCTGTCAAGCCGATATCTGAGAAAGTCAATAAGGCTGTATTATCTGAAGGCCTTAGTGCCAATAAATCTGAAAGCCTCAGTGCCAATATGGAACAAGAAGCATTAAAGCTTCATAAACTATCAGTCCAAGAGAATACTACTTTGTCTCCCTCACAGGAGAAAAAATTAACAAAGGAAAGTATCTCCATACAAGAGAATACTACTTTGTCTCCAAGAGAATACTACTTTACCAGTATTGGAGGTTGGATGAAAACCTTAACATATGGAACCTATAACAAAGTGAATTTATATCCAGGAGCCCCAGCCTATTGGGTTTGTACTCTATTTGAAATGGGAAATATAATTTGTATTTACCCATCAGAATCTTTAAGGGAAATTTCTATGCTACCAAAAGAGGTAGTCCGAGCTATTGAAAGATATTGTCAAGTTCTTAAACATAAGAACATATACATCAGATTTTTCTCTGTTAGTCCCAAATGGGATAATGAAGAAGATAAGCTGCTGTCAGTTAGCCATGTCATAAGGATTGCCACTACTTCCAAGCATCTCCAGCCTGAGAAGAGTGAAATTCACGAAACTACACCAGAAGATGTCATCAATATGACAGCTTTTCGTAGAGCAAAATGATATAAAGAACAGTTTGAGCATCTCCAAAAAATAATTGAAGAAAATCAGAAAATTTAGGTGTATGAGTCACAAGATCATTTGATTTACAGCAAGGCTGTGACACCCACTAAGCAAGAAGATTGGCACTATCTTGATACATGGTGTGATCATATTTTTGGAGGAGACGCTAGTGGAACACAGAAGACAAAAAATGAGCTGTGTAAACAATTTGGCGTTATCTAAACCATAAGTGTGAATGCTGTAGCAATGAACAAGATAGCTCACCAATCTCACTTGATCCAGAGGAATTTCCGGATGAGTGGTTTGAGTCTCGTATGGAAAAGTAATAGACCCTCTTTATCATTACTTTATCAAAGTCACTTTGATAAAGAAAAACTGTGGGGTTTCACTTACATTATTTTCCATGTTAAGACAAACAACTTTAGGCCACATTAAGATTCCCATTATCTTACACAGTATCACAACAATAATGAAGGACAACCATAGAGCTTTTTCGAGTCTATAAAAGGAAAACTAATTCTCAGAAGAAGGCATCTCATCCTTAAGCAAAAACTTATTTTTCTCTCTCATTTTCCAATCTTGTAGCTATTTCAGTTTCTCTTTTTCATTTGAAAGCTTGTAATAAGGTAATCTCTATGGAGTTCTAAACTCTTTAGAGAGAGTACCAAGAGTGTAGTCGAGATATGTATGTATACTCTTTTATAAGAGATATTAGTGTGATGTATTTATGAAATCAAAGTTGTTTGAAAACACTGTTTTCTTATTTTTATTATATTCTCAAAAGTTCTTATTTTACTTATACTCCAACAGTGAAAACCTTGAGGGTTAGTGCAAGTATCTTGTTGCCGTGTTGCCATATGAAGGCGTTTTAGGCGTTGTTAGAGAAAGCCATGAGAACCCTGTTACCATTCAAGGTGATGTTTTAACTAGGAGTTGAAAGGAAAACTGTGATTCCGTGTGATCCATTGTGAAATATGCAAAAGAGTTAGAGAGAAAACCAATAAGAGTGCAGAAGTCGTGTTGGACCATAACCCACTTTCTTAAATTCAAATAACACCAATAACTTATATCTGAGTATACAAATATATGGGAGCAAACTCGAGGGAAATCTCATTGATATTATTCTGCATTTACCTTCAGCCTCATTACTGTAAGATCTTTCTTATTTATGTTAATTACCCGTATTAATATTTGCACTCCTGCTATTTATTATGTTTTAGTTAACTGTATTCAAAAATTAGAAATTAACCGTGAAAGAGAAAGAAAAAAAATTAAACCATATTATAATGTGCTAGATTATTTTCTGAAAATTAATAGAAATATACATGTGTCTATAACAGAAAATATTGTTATAATTAATAAAGAAATTAATGAACTAGAAAATAAAATTAGAACACTAAAAGATTGTTTTGATAAAAAATATATAGATAAATACGAGCATAATTGACTTTTTCATTTATTAGGAGAGATAAACTAATCCTATATTAGGAATAAAAAATCTTGATTTAAACTAAAAGTATAAAGTAAGGATAATTGTGACTTTTTATCAAGAGAATATACCTTGCCACGTGTATCTGTTTTCTAGTTGGGATATAACTCCCTGGATGAGTAGCACTACTCTTAATATTTTAAGATGAAATCCTATTTTCCACACTTCATTATGGCCCTTAAAGTATGACGGTTCTTTTATGCATACTTAAGTTATTATACATGACTTCCAACAAAGATTTAATTCGAAAAAGTAAATTAAATTGTGGGAATATTGCACCAGAGATCCCCAAATCTTTCAATTTACTTCAGGCTACCCCTTAACCTTTTATTTTTACGACCTCAGTCCCAAATTTTTACTTTGAATGCAGCACTAGTCTATTGGATAGAACTTATCCATTAACCTGTTGGACAACCTTGAAATTAGAAGTTTGACTCAAATTGACAAAATGAGTGAGGTATAAAATGGTAAATTTGTATTTTCTACAATAAAACAATAAAAATAATTAAAACAAAGAAATAAAATAAAGTTAACTTCATCTTCTCCAAACCCTCACCCCAACCCCAAAATTAAAAACCAAAAATCAAGCATTCATACTCCATCGTCGATGTCGATTTCGATGTCAACTTTGCAATAGCCGATCATGCTGCAACGTGTTATGAATGTTTTCAATCATTGCGAGGATTAGTCACTCTCAATCCTTCTTGAATAATACATTGAGAGACTCCGCATTGTTTGACGTCATCATGTTGTATCAACATCCTGGAAAATGTGGTCGCGCATAGTGTTCAATCCCCATTTCTATCAAATATTCCCATGCCGGTAATGATTTACTTCATATTACCATAAACTTATTACACTCTTCAACACTATAAGTTTTTGACCGCTCTCTAGAACAATGAAACAATGTATTTCCCCCGATACTTACTCTTCAAGTTGCTTTGTATATGGTACATGCAATGTCCATGATATGCCTCGGGAAAAATGACAGTGAAACCATTTATTATAGACGGTCCCCGATCAGTTATAAATGTAAGGTCCTCGACTCCCCTGATTACTTCCCTCTGCTTTGTGGAGAACCAACGCATCGACATATCATTTTCGCTATCGACTATGCTGAATGCTAGAGGGTAAATTTGGATATTGGCATCTTGACATGTAGCAATAATTAAGTTGCCCTCGTATTTAGCTTTCAGAGTTGTACCAACGACTAGAATTAGAGGTTGCATCGCATTTCGAAATCCCCGAATGCATTGTCCAAAAGTCCTAATGAAAAACTTAAAGTAATTCTCACCCTCCATCTCAATAAAAAATGTCGAGCCATAATTAATTGTTCCCTTGTTATGGCAATACCTGACCAATTTAGTATAGCTCTCTTCGGCCGAGTCCATTAAATCCCATAACGCATATTCTTTAGCCTTCCAGGCCTTTGGTAGCTCATGATAACTCCATACTCTCGACGGACGCCGTTAATGATGTCCGAATGTTTGTAGATCGTCCGTGGGTCCTGATACTTGTGCATGATCTATCGACCAATAAACCATGCTCGAGCGTGCCTGTGATCATTTCGACGAATTCTCATTTCGCAAATATGTTCCGATTATACTTGCGAACTACAAAGAACTCATTTGTGTCCATTTTCACCGCCCGCAAATGCCAATGGCAACTGTCGTCGATGCAGACAATCGTCAACAATGATTTGTTTGATTTCTTAACTTTGAACTCAAAGTTGTATTTCAGTGCAATTCGATGCGCAAATTCCCGCAGATCTTTCTTTATTTCAAACAATTGCTTGACATACAAATTCTCATCATCGAGAACCATACGTGAAGAACTAGATGACAGTCCCCTCGTTCCAACCCCTGCGTTCCCACCCGACTCATGTCTTTAACGGGATAAAACAATCAAATTCTCATTTGTAAATTCATTGTCATTCTTATTATCGTGAACCACCAACAAAATTCTGTGTGTTGTTGTAAGATCACGATGAGTAACAACGGCTTGAGATAACCACATCATCCTCATGAGCTATGTCCCAAAAATCATTAGCATTGTGATCCTTTCCAATCGAATCTTCGTGTCCACCTTGGAGATATCCTTCATCACTAAAGTCACCAAAAGAGGAGTCGTGTACATTCATAGGTGGAAATGAAATAGATGAATCATCCTTGAATCGAAATCTTAGCTCCATATCGTATTGAGAGGGATCAACATTCAGCTTGTTTTGTAAATCATGGTACATTCCCGTATATATTGCACTTTTCGTTATGGAAATTGGAATACCACAACGTTTATCACTTATCCATCTCCATACCCATTGGTCTTTATCATCCAATTCAAAGTTACCAAAGAAACAAAATGACATTACAACCATATCTGCAAGACAAAATATAATTTTTTAACAAAATACATAGTCATTCAGTTGGACTAGAGTAACATAAATTAAAAATAATAATAGGTGGAACATCCTGAAAACAGTCGACAGATAGTCGGCCAGCTGTTTAACAGCCGGAACAATAATAAAAAAATTTCAATTGTTTTTATTGATTAAAACGTATAAAAATTTAATGAAAACGAAATAAAGCATACGTGAATATACTTATTTGATATTAAAAAATATTTCATTCTTTCAGAGATTTTGAGGTTGAAGTATATGAAAATTGAGAGAGTTTTTTTTTATCTATATTGGAATAAACAGATAAGAAAAGTTAAGTGATTTTGAAATTTTAAAAAATAATTGTTTGATTTTCAATTGTTAACTAAAATTATAAATTGTCTTCTAAACAAAAAAATTGTTTTGCAAATGTATATCTTATTTAAGGGAATTTTTGTCTTTTATCATCTAAAAAGCTAATGTGAAAATATAGCATAATTGAAAAGTCAAAGTGAAAATTAGACTTGTTACCTAACCATTCTTAAAAGTACCCCGATCCCATAGGGAACCAATCCTAACTCTTATTTATTTATTTATTTTGTGTTGGAGTTTTAATCATTTTTAAAAATGAGAAAAATAAATAACGAATTGAAGAATTTAGTGTGTTTTTAATTGACTTTATTTTTCATATAAATTTTTTGACCTTTGCTATGAGTACATCATATTGTACATAAAGTTTACACCCCCCTCACATAGGATGTGACCCGCTTAAATAAATAAATATTTTATACAATGGGTCCCACCTCCCATGTGAGGGGGTGTAACCCCTTATGTACATCCACTTGATGTACAAGTGGAATTGCTCAAATTTTTTTTTATCCAAATTCCTACTTTTGGAGTGTTTAATTGACGGTTTGTTCCATGAAAATATTTTCCAATTTTTGGTAATATGATCGTATTTTACTAAAAAACAAGGAAAATATTTTCTTAAGAAAGTTGTGATATTTATTTTTTAAGTAATTCACTATCTCTTTTTTATCTACACATTAATAAAAAATGGATAAGTATAATATTTTTTAGGTTCAAAATTAAATCAATCAAATAAATTTAATTAATATTTTTCATACAAATAAGTTCTAAATAATTGAATTATCTAATATTTATTTTCTTTTTATACAAATTTCATACTCGCAAATCAAATGCACCCTTAAATATTTTAGTCTCTTTCCTTCAACATTACTAGTGGGTAATATTGATAATAAATTGTACATTATTGTAATGTCAACCTATTTAATTATTAAACGAGTCACAAAACAATTATCAAGACGATCATTTTAAAAGAATTTTACAAATTTCTTAAATTTAAAATTGTATTTTGAAACTATGGTAATTATGTACTTTTTTTTTGTCTCATTTATTTTCTTTTTGTCATTTTTTTTGCTATAATATGTGTTATCAGATATTAATTATTTTAACATCTTGAAAATAATAAAATTCACAATCGGTTGAGGATGTAATTGCGAAGAAACAAGATAATGAGAATCAAAAGGCATGGCGACGAACCATTTGTGCAAAAATCTCTATATTAACCAGAAATCTTTTTCAAACCCACCAATCCCCATTATTAAGGTAATCATGCACCTGTGACCTTTTTTATTTTCGCCACTATTGATCTTATGAATATTAAAATATTATATTTATCCCAACAATTGAAAAGTCCAAATTCAGATTCTCGGAAAAATCTTCTTATCTGTTCCTTTCTGCAAATTTCTCTTATTTGTATATATTATTAAAAATTGATATATTCTATTCATCATCATCTGTCTTCATTACAATGCCGTTTTTGATCATGTAAGAATGCATATTCTTCTTCGGTCTTCGTTGACAATTCCGATGTTTCTTCATATCTATATTTATTTTTGGAGCAAATGTCTATTTCTCAATTGATTAATTTCAATTTTGAATTTGACCCTTCTTGAGTAATGCAGAAAAGAAGCCATAATATGATCGGTTAAGGTTATAGCTCTGTTTTGTGACTTGGGGTCGGAATTTGGGAGACTGAAATGTCTACGCAACAAGGAAATGCAGAAACTAATGGTGCTTCAGGTATCTTTTCATCTTTTATGAACGTTATGCTCATTGTTTTCTGCAGATAATTTATTACTGTATTGTGCATAGGTTTGAAGTAATTATAAAATTTCTTAAATGGGATTTGATGGAACTTACCATAATTAGTCTAAAAGGGCTATGGTAAAGTGAAACCTTTTAAATTTGTTTTCAGTCAAGTCACAGAAGGGTGTTGATGCTAGCTTACTGTCAAATTTGATATATATAAAAGGATTTCTACCAATCAATTTGGACACTTGTGTGGCTTCTACCAGAGGATATCTTGTTTTAGTTAGTTCAAATGCATTCACCGCTGTATGCATTTGACTTCTCGAGATTTTTTTTTTTTTTTTTGTTTCTATAGGCGCTAGTAATTGAGTAGTGTTACATATGAGGTAGTGCAATTCTATGTTTGAGATCTCATTTGTTGATCACATCTATTTGCAGAAGTTATTGTAACTGATGTGTTCTGGACATCTACCGTGCATAAACCTCTTTTTGAGGATTGATGCTTGTATCTTCTTATGCTCCTTTAGAAACAAGACAGTCGCTAGGAAAAATTCTGCTATCACCAGAATACTATTTTGCACCAAAAAATGGTGCAAACTCTCTCCAACATAGCACCATAATTTGCACCAAAATAGTTAAATACAATTTTGCCATTCTCTTTCACTTTGCAAAAAAATTGGTTAAGGATATTTGTGTCCATTTTTGTTATACATTTTAATACAATAAATTGTTGTTGTTGTTGTTGTTGTGTTAATTTGTAATAAATTTTAATAATGTAATCAATAATAGTTAAGGAATTAATTAAAATGAGAATACTCAAAAAAAATATAAAATGTAACAACCACGATTATTTGAGTTAACACAAAATATATCACAACAACCACATACATACTCACATACGTCATTCTAGAATTATTTAAAGAAAACGATATATAAAACAAGTGAATAAAAGGCAACACTATTTTGACGTTGTAACATCACGATATCGAGATTCTCAATGCATTGCATTATTTCTTAATGACATGATTTAATATTTTCTTATTTGTTTGCGTTTCTATTAATTGTACTATATTTTTAAAATTTATTAATGAATTTAATATTTTCGTTAATTTAATGCAATTATTTATTTAGTAATTTATGTAGTTGTAAAATAAATAAATAAATAATTTTCAAGTAAATAAATTGTTAAGAATTAAAAAAAAAACGAAGAAAATAATTAAATACTGCTCATTTGGTGTGAGTTTTGGTGTAATGGGTTGGCGATGATTTTCAGTTTGGTGCAAAACATGGTGCAAAAGAGTGCAAAACTTACCTCAAATTTTGGTCCTGTAATTATCATAACACATGCATTAATTGAATCAGGTTCTTGTCTCTATGATCTCTTACGTTTGGAAACCTCTGCAAACTGGGAACACCGTCAAAAGGAATGGCAGAACTCTTCTTCCAGTAAGCTTCAGTGCTTGGTTTTACATCTGGTTGTTAGGTTATCCGCAACACTGACCAGTTCTAGTTTTTCTATATTTTTGATATGATGGAGAATATTCAACAGACGAATATATCCCTTAAACTTAATAGTGCTCATATTTTCAGTCTAAGAAGAGACACAGAACCTATGTATTTGCCTTAACACCCATCAATATCAACTCCAACAAATTATATACAAAATCTCATTTTTCAAGTACGAAATTATTCTGGTGCCCCTCATCTCTTTCTTTCCAATCCTAATTTGGCCTTTAGTTATGGCTACAATGAAAACCTTATCCTAATGCAGTAATGAGCCCCTCGTATTTCTATTCATGGCAATAGTTAAACTTCATCAGTTTGAGATAATGTACTGTCATCTTTAATAATCTCATCGATGGAAAATAAAGTATATGACCATTCTTTCACTGAAGTAAGAAAGATAATAGCCTGGTTGAAGAGGCAAAAGTATAGTCTATCCTCCTGGGGGAAAATTCGATCCGCTGGTCTGCTACATGAAAGAGACAACCAAGTCTTGAGAACAGAAATGTCAATTCTCTTTCTCAGAAAGAACATAGCGTAGGACAAATGACATGAAATCCTTTTCAGAGGTGTATGATGGCTATTACATTGTCAATGTGGAACTGGTAGAAGTCTAATACAAGTATTTGGGGATTACATCTTCTCCTGTCTTGAGGTATTAATAGTTTACCTGTTACATACATTGGTGAAACCATGAGGCCACAGGTTTTTTTAGTGACTAGCTCAGTTAGATGTGGTAGTGTCTTTGGGAGAAGTGTTGCGTCATTTCTAACATTTTATTTTTAAGTCTGAGGGATGTAGATGATGACACATAGTCCTCATACCAACTTCTATGCTTGATATTGTGCAACCGCATTCCATTGATCTGCCAGGAGCTCTTACATTAGAAATAGCAGCTGGAATTTTCCAACTAATCTCAAACATACCCAACATCAGATTCCACTAGCTTTCTTCCACACTACCCAATGAACCAATGGTGTAAATCCTCCCTAGCACCCTTATGAGTCACCAAGTCTCGTAAATCATTTTTGTTTCTGTTAGAGTATCTTCTGTAAGACTGGCATCATTAACTACTAGCCCTTCAGAAAAACCACCTTTTGAGTGCCTACTCCCCCACCAGTTTTAAGAGGAAGGTTTTTCTCTCAGCTTTCAGCAGAATAAATAGGACTTCACTCTAAACCTTCCAGATCACAGTCTTCCCTTGTGGCCCCAAGATTTACATATGCATCAAATCCAATAGCTCCTCCGGTGGTTGTACTTCTCAATTCCTTCATTGCTCTTCTTCACCGAGTATTGCAGAAGACATACCCATTCATCCAATACTTCATTTCTGTTGCCGACCATAAATTATTTGGAAATCTCTATCCATGCATTCATTATACCTCTCCACAGGTCTACTCCAAAAGGCTGGTTATGCCTTTCAGAGCACAAACTGCCCCATTCACCCATATTTTGAACCCATCACCATCCTCAACAAATTCTGTTCCATCCTGAACTTCCATAATGACATCCTTGACAAATGCTTATTCAAACAAGCTAGATCCATACCTTCCCAAAACCCTGAAGCTGATGTGACTCTTGACTACTTCCCATGTTATGAGTTCCACCTTGACCTTGTTAAAAGAAACAATGTTATCCTTTTTTATTAACAGAAAAAACTGAAAAAGGAAAAATAGTTAACATTAGTAATGATAGTATTGGAAGAGCTTAAAGAGCTTCCATAACAAGGACAAGGAATTAATTACAACATGCCAACATGATTTCTTTTATTGCAAACAATGAGGAAGAAAATCAATTTGGTATGCTTTTCATAAATATGATAAACATAAAATTGTTGCAGCAAAAGTTTTAGGAGTTTTGAGTCATTTCCACGAAGTCTTCAATTTTTTTTTTTTTTGTCATGCTTAGCAAGAACCATTCTTATGACGATTGTAGTTTATTAAGCTTTTTTTTTGACTATTCTAAACAGTGTATAATAATGGTGTTCGCATGTCTTTCTTACTTATTTTTGTTAGTTTGGATCCTAGGAACTTCCTACTCTACGTGGAAGATTCAAATTTTGGAGCAAGTTTCTAAATAAAATTATCTCACCCTCTATTGTTTGCCCTTTTTCAAATAGGTCATTTATCATCATGTAATGGTGTATTTAGTGTGATGCAATGCAACTTATACTATAAATAGTTTCTCGAATGAAACTAAAAAATGCTTTAATAATAACAGAAGTCATGGCTTGAGAAAGGATTATTTCTATTCCCTCACATGAGCAACTCAACATATGTCTGCTTGTTAATATTTCCATTATTGTTCCGAATTCAGCATGGATAATTTCCCAACTTATTCCAATAATTTGTATTAAATATAAATAATTATCATTATTCATTATAAGACAGATAAGGGCATAATAATGAGTGTTTTGGGTTATTTTTCTCCTGAGAGGAACCCTCTATGAATTATTCTCAGGTTGCAATATTTAACTCAAGTGCATTAAACTATTCAGGTCCTCAAGGGAGGCTAGAGTGTCTGTTAACTGAACCCGGTAATAGATCCTGTGCAGATTGTGGATCTCGAGATCCGAAATGGGTGTAAGTCTCAGTCATTATCACTTACTGGATTCCTTGCTTCTTTGTATTATTTGTTGGTGCATTCCGAAGAAAAGACTAGTGTTATTTATTCCCATTGGTATATTTGACTTGTTCCATTTCCTTTTCTGTATCTATTTTCATTGACAATGATTTGCAGAATGCATTTCTCGTCTATCTTGTTCTCTTTTTATAGAAATATTACAAAATATTTTAGGAAATTAGCTATTATTTGCATGGTAATTACCTGATTAGCTAAATAATTAATATTCTAATACCCCCCTCAAATTGATGTTGGTGAGTCCACAAGTATCAATATCAATTTGCTGTCTAGACAATTATGACGATGGCTAGTCATAGATTCGGTGAAGATATCTGCGGCTTGGTGAGTAGTGGAAACATGGGGAACAACTATGATCTTGGAGTCATATGCGTCCTGAATATAATGACAGTTCACTTCAATATGTTTGGTGCGCTCATGGTACACAGGATTGACTGCAATTTGAATGATTGTTACCATGGAGAGACATAGGCTGTGATTGAAAGAAACCAAGTTCTGCAAGGAGACCACGCAACCACACGACTTCAGAACATGTAGCGGACATAGCTCGATATCGATCTCAGTGAATGACTTAGAAACACATTCCTGTTTCTTACATTTCCAAGAAATGAGAACTTCACCCAAAAAGACATGCCACCCGTAGTAGATCGACGAGAATCTAGACAACCTGCCCGGCTAGCATCACTATAGGTTGTGAGCTCAAGAGACGACCCTTGAGAGAAGAGCCCACGATGAGGAGTCGTAATAAGATAGCGAACAATGCGACGAACAACTACCAAATGAAGATGACGAGGAGCGTCCATGAACTTGCTTACAGTGTGAACGACAAAGGAAACATCTGGACGTGTTATGGTGAGATATATAAGACTACCTACAAACTTCCAATAAAGAGTGAAGAATATCGCCTTCATTTTTTCGATATTTAACATTAAGTTCCAAAGGCGTATCAACCGATGAGGTTTCCGACAAATCACCCAACCGAATCAAGTCTTGAATATACTTAAGTTGATTCAAGAAGATACCATGTAACGTAGTATGAACCTCTAAGCCAAGGAAGTAAGTTGACCAAGATCTTTCATATGAAAAACGGAGTGAAGATGCTGCTGAAGCTTCTGAATAATATTGTGATCAGATCTAGAAATAATAATGTCATCCACATATACCAATAAAAAAATGATACCAGCAGTACTCTTGTGAGAGAACAAAGATGCGTCACACTGACTCTAAGTAAAGGAGAAATCCAAAAATGCGTGTCAAAACTTGTCAAACCAAGCTCGAGGTGCCTGCTTAAGACTATACAAAGAGCATTTTAGCTTACATATAGAGTCATCGGAGGGAAGTGGCATACCGAAGGAAGTTTCATGCAAAATGTCTTCCTTGAGGTCTCCATGTAAAAGCGCATTCTTTACATCCATTTGATGAAAAGCCCAACACTGAGAAGCAACAAGAGATAACAAGAGGCGAACAGTGGTCATTTTAGCCATGGGAGCAAATGTCTTATCATAGTCGTTCCATGCTCTTGATGGTTACCCAAGGCAACTAACCGAGCCTTATAGCGCTCAAGAGAACCATTAGAGCGAAGCTTGATCGAATATACCTATTTATTCCCAATGAGTTTCAGTTGGTGGACATGGTACGTCCCAAGTTTGATTGGCTTCGAGAGCCTCAAGTTCTGTATTCATTGCCTATTTCCAACACTTTTGTTCCATAGGAATGAAAATCATCGAGTTAAGAGTAGCAGACATAGAGCTATGGGAAGAGAAACCATACCTATCTGGAGGTCGAGGAACATGAGAGGTGCGACGAAGAGTGACAGGAGGCGGGAGATCATCTGGTGAAGAGTCTGATGTCGGAGGTGGAGGAGGGGGGCTTAAGGAAACAAATGATTGAGAGCTGTGACTGGTGCGGCATGCCTGTAATAGTAAACGAGACCAGGCTTGTATCGAGAGAATTCTGTAGGAAAATTAAGCAATACATAGAACATAATGGGAGAGATAACAATTTCGGAAGTGAAGAAAGATTGTTTTTCAAAAAAAAAAAAAAACATTACGGGAATTCTAATCCAATGTGCTTTGGGTTATTACAGACATGTCCTTTTTGAGTCCTACCATATCCCATAAATGCACACTTGACAGATTGATGTGTAAGTTTTGTCCTTTCATGCGATGGTAAATGAACAAAACAAACATAGCTAAAGGGACGAAGATGAGAGTACGTGGGATTATGATCAAAGAACTTATAAAATGGAGAAATATTATCAATGTGGGAGAATGTAATCGATTTATGAGATGAACAACGGTAGACAATGCTTCACACCAAAAACGAGAAGGAACGGAAGACTCAATCAGAAGAACTCTAACCATGTTAAGAAAATGATGATTCTTGCGTTCTGCCACGCCTTCTCTTGAGGGGTAGAAGGACAAGAGCGCTGTGAAATAATCCCTTTGGTCTGTAAGTAAGATTGAAATGCATTGGACATATTTTAGCCTCCTGAACAGATTGTAAGATCTTGATAGAAGAGGAAAATTGGTTGTCAATGAAAGCAGTGAAAGACTGGAAAACAGAAAAAACCTCTTTATACGAAGAAAGTAAAACCATGTGAAGCAACTACAGTCATCAATAAAGGTAACAAAAAAAATTATAATGTGCATGAGATATACCAGGTGCTAAACCTCATACATCACTATAAACAATATAAAAAATATGCAAAGCATGAGAACCAAAGAAAGGAAACGGTAAAACCTTGCTCTTAGCAGGTTTACATGATGCACAATCAAGTGAGAAAGATGAAATCGAAGCAGAATTCTTATTACCAAGTAAACTAGAGTTTAACAAATGATGTAATACATTAGAGTTTGGATGCCCTAATAACTTATGCCAATGACAAATATCGAAAGTAGTAGAATTACGAACAATAGGAAAAAATGGAACATACTTCTGTAAAATAGGAAAGAGACATCCGTCCTTAGGTACCCTCGTGATCGTCCTCCCGGACATTTGATCCTCCACAAGACAACCAGAAGAAGAAAAAGACAAGGTGCAATTGTTATCAACAAGTTGACCAACAGATATAAGATTAGTCGATAAATTAGGAAAAAGTAAAACATTAGGTAGATCTGGTGATACGTCACCCACGATCGAAATAGGAAGAGTATTACCATAAAATGGTCTAATGTTACTAAGTAATTGAATAGAGTCATATGATTAGAAGTACCTGAATCTAGTAACCAAGAAGGAGCATTTGATGGTTTACCCGAGACACCTAATGTAGACAAAGCAGAAATAACCATTTTTGGATCATCTCAGGAGTGATAGAAGGCTGGGTAGAACCGCGAGAGGTTGGAACTTGAGCGAGAGCAATTGATGAAGCAGAACTTGATGCTAAAAGTGGCTGCAACAGCATAACCTGGTCCACTCTTTGATGATAATGATTTGCGGAATGAATTTCTCATCTATCTTGTTCTCTTTTTATAGAAATATTACAAGATATTTTAGGATACACTATACATGGAAACTAACTATTATTTACATGGATTACCTAATTAGCTAAATAATTAATATTCTAATATTCATAAGATGCACTAGTCTAAAATATTCCGATCCTAGAAATTTGGGTTTTTACATATTTTCTTATTTAGGAAATTTAGTTAACTATTATGTAGGGGTGAAAGTTATTCTATTTGGGCGGTTTATGCCATATTTTCAATTAAAACCATTTTATGCGGTTTGAATTTTTTTTTCAAACCAAGCCAAACAATTTTATTTTTCGAACCAAACCATAATTTGCGGGTTGATTCGGTTTAAAGTCACGGTTTACCTATCGATATTATAATAATATATTTAAAATAAGTTAACATATAAGGTTAAACGAGAACTGATAATGTTAAATATTAAATTACATTCACCTTTCCCACGAACCTCGTGAATAAATTATTTTCAAAGTTGGTTGCTAAAAGATGTTAATAGACTGAATATATATTTCTTCCTTTTTATTTACCTTTTCTTATTTGCCTTTTATATTGTCATATAGCGGTTGGTAAAGACAAAGTCACATTTTGCTGTAATAGTTTGGCTAAAAATCCTTTCGTATACTAGTGAGATGAAAAATAAGGACTGAACATGATATGTTTAAATGTACAAAGAATGATAGAATTCATGTTTGACAAATTTTATTGTCTAACGACTGTAAGAAAATAGAATGTAGTAGTACTAGTTAGGGAACTTTAGCATTTTTACACAATCAATATGCTCTATCTTTCGTTCTTTCTATGCCACAAACAAGTTCATTAGATTAGATATCGGGTCAGGACGTGTGTTGTGAACTTATAAAACTATCGACCAATAATGATGAACTTAATTTATTTTATATGATTATTTCAATGGGTTTATTGTAATTTGTATTGCTAAATTGATATTTTTTTCTAAAAAGTGAAAACTTTAAAATTTGTAAGTTAATTAAAAAATGGTTTGTTCGGTTTTATGCGATTTTTGAAAATTGAAATCTAAACCAAACCATTGTGAAATGGTTTGGTTTGGTTTGAAGAAAAAAACCGCAGGTCTACGTGGACTCGAACCAACAGTTTCGGTTCGATTTGAGATTTCACAGTTTTTTTGTGCAGCCCTACTATTATGTACATTTAAACATGCATCCCTGTTCTTTTGAGAGAGACAGAATTTTGCATCTTGTAATTCTTCATGGTATAATAGCTTCTTTATGAAAAGTTTTGCCCTTTGTAGCCTTTGTTTCTACCAGTCCCTTTCTCCGGTTTTTCATTGTTACTAGTATTTTTTTCTCTGGCTTTCACTGCCACTGCTTTTGTTTCTCCCTCTCTTTAAATAGAGATTTCTAGTTGTTTCTTGAATTTCTGAAATAACCAGTAATTCTAAAATGGTGGCCACCTACCAAACCTACAATGAGCCTTCCATTCTTTCTGGAAATCCTAACTTCCAGATTGTCACATCCAAACTGAATGGACAAAGCTATATGCAGGGATGGAGCCAGGAATGTGTCGTACATGGAGCAAATTTTTTTATAAATTAAATGTACGAATAAAATTTATATATAACTAGAAAAATTGTAATATAATGTTACATATTACAATTGTACCCGACGATGTTCTATAACATAAAATTCATCTATAATAGAATCTAGATCTAAATTTAAGTTGAATTACATGCACATACTCAAAAAGTATATAATATTTCTACAAGACTCAATCAAATGTAAAAACCATTACAGAAGAAGTTCCGCAAATTTTAATAACTCAATTCCGTTTCAAGAATTTAACGAAAATCCATAATTTAAGACTTCAAGTAAATCTTATTAATAATCAAGAACAAGTTGGAATAAACCAGATTTCAATAGTTAACTTTTTTCCAACATCATCTAACAAAAACAAAACCTGCAAACACCATTTTCAACAAGAGAAAGGCCTAGGTAAAGAAATTACTTAACAAATTGAAAAAGTGGAACTGTAACTCAAAGTATACTATGAATTGAAGCCAAATAAATACCGAACTTTAGATGCGTTCTAAAGAAATCATACTAAAAAATTCCACTATAACTGCAAAACTTGAAATCGAAGCAGACCAATATATCAAGTTAAAGCTACAATAAGAAAAATAAATATGAAATTGTCGTGGGTTATTGAAAATACTTACTACTTAATTGCTTATGAAGGTAGAGAAATTGCTGTGCAGTGAGCAAGAGAAAACAGCCAATGAAACTAAAACACGAACTAACCTTCTTTCTGCAGAAATTGAAGAGTGAAGCCTAAAGAAGAAGAAGAAGTGAAGACAGCATTCGGCGGACGGTTATAGTTACCGGAGATCGGGAGATGGTTTTGCTTTGGCTTTCGGTAAAGGGTAGCTGGGCAGGGATGTAGTCGTAGGGTGAGAGAGAGAGCAGAGAGGGTTTTGCCTTTTGGGTCAATGGGTGGGAATTGGGTTTAATTTTATGGGACTTGTAAATTGGGCTTTCAATTTTTTGGACTTGGACAATGGGCTATTGGGTTGGAAGTGGAAAAACTTGGGCTTTAACCAAATTTTTTTTATTTTTTTTACAGCAGCTGTGCTTGGGCAAGGGTGGGCTACAGCCTACCCCTATCTCCGCCCATGGCTATATGGGATTGCTAGTGTTTGCGAAAATCTCTCTAATGAGTAAATGGAAGATCAAATTCATTACAGCTACCTGCCTCTAATATGATATTTGGGAGGCTTAAAATTCCAAGTTGATGTCCCGGTTGCTCCATTCTATGCAGCCAGAGACTGGAATAGTTTTTATTCGTCTGTACAATACGAAGGATATTTTGGAGATGGCAGAGCATACTCTTAAGGGAGGTGGTCTTGCATCTCAGATTTTGAGATCAGAAGTAATTGTTCATAACATCAAGAAAGGCTCCTGAAGTTTCGCAAACATCAGCTCCCTCATAGAGGCCTATTTACAAGATTAGATCTATGCATACATGGAGAAGTATAAGAGAAGGAATGGATGTTTCGATTCCTAATAGGCTTAAATCCTGAGTATCATCAACCTTGTGGATAGTTGGTAGAAACAGTTTCTTTTCCTAACCTATATGATACCTTTGCATACCTCTGAAGAGAGGTAAGCTGTAAAGAACTCGTGGGAGAAAATTCTAGATGTCCTATGCTAGAACATGTAGCATTAACTATCTCTGAACTTCGCTCCAACTTAGGAGACAAGAAAGCTACAATCAAAGACAGGCTTTGGTGAAATTACTGTCAGACACCAAAGCGCACAAGGTCTGTGTGCTGGAAGTTGCATGGGAAGCCACAGAACTTGCAGAAGTTTAGTTGCATTTTCTAGGATGATTGGGCATGTTGAGATGAAAGATAACCTCTACTACGATACAGTACGAGTTAGCAAGAGTGTAGAGTTGGTTTCTACTAAGTCCGATATTTCAAAAAACATTTTAGTATAGATGTTTAGGGATACCCCTTTCCAATTGTTCAAGGATTCTTTCCCGTCTTTGTATCATAATGTAATTAATCTTCATTGTGAAACATGTAAGTTTGCTAACATTATCTTCTTCTTTATCCTTCAACCATCTCACGCGTCTCCATTTACATTAATAGACTCTCATGTTTTGGGTCTCTCTACTCTCTAGAGTCACAGTATTGTAGGTTGTCCATATATATTTTGTGTGTCAATGATTTTACTCGAAGTACTTGCATATTGTTGATAAACATGTTTGGTCAAAACTTTATAGAGCAGAAGATTATTTTCTTCCTCTCCTTCACTTTCATTATATAGAGAAATCAAGAGTATACGTATGGGAATAGATACAAATATGGAAACAAAATAAACCTAATTATACTCTCCCCTAATCTATGTTATTCTAATATATTTATTTCCTTAACACATATCTAATGAAGGTGAAATTTGAGGCCCTCGTTTACAAAAGTGATGGGATCACTATAAAACATGTGAGAAGAGGGATAAATTAAAAATAACATATTTTGTCAAAGTTGCTAAGGATGTTGTTGCTTTAGATCATCCTATAGATCTAGAAATGTATTGAATGGAGTGGCTAAATTATCTATCCAACACTAAATTTATTGGGAAGGGTTAGCTTTATTGTTTTGAAAAAGTTGTAGAAAAATATGTTTGAGGCAAATATTCATGCTTAAGGGGGAGGCAATACTTCGAAGACAGCCTATTCACTTACCTTAAAATGAAGGGATCCTCCACCACATTTCTTGTGTTGATTTCCAACAAAATGGAATTATATAAAGAAACAACAGGAACTTGAAGTAGCAAGGTCTCCCTTGTTTTAAATGAAAGTTTGTTCTCATGGGTGCCTATTTGTTAAATCATTTCGCATCAAGAGTTCCTGGATACCAGTCCCCAATGGGCATACTTTCTGGCCTCTTCCCTCAAATATCCAAGGTTACGGGTTCTCCCTCCATAAAAAATTGATTGTGCATGTTATGCTCAATTCACAAAACTTGATCCTAGAGCTCTAAATTGCATTTTCTCGGCGTACTCCACTACTCAAAGGGGTATAAATGTTATCCTCCACGCACTCATAGATGAACTATCATGGATATTACTTCATTGACAAGCAAGCCTTTTCAGGTGATACTTAGCTTCAAGAAGAGAAATTTGACAGGGAAGAGAGTTTTTTGATACAAAAATATATATGGAAGGTGACAGCCACAATAGTTATAATCAAGGATGACTCTCTATGGTGCAATGTAGTTTTTAGCCAAACCTGCCTCTTTTGTTTTCCCTTTTGCATTTACGATCCTCCTATTGAGCATTTTAGGTCTCATATAGTTGGAAAAGTAATTTCATATTGATTGTGCTTGTTATTCGTTAACTATTTCTGAGTTGGTATAAACCAGAAACAATTGCCATCTCTTAGGTAAGAAAACTTGTTAGTATGCATTTCAAGACATTGTATTGGCTATATGCTTTATCAGTTTCCATTATTAAGGATGGTGACCTCAACTAAAAGTTCAATACATTTCTTAAGATTATAGATATCCATGGATTTGAATAGAATTCTACATTATTCTTAAGATTTTAAGAGAAGATTTTAATGGTTTCTTATGCTTAATGTGTAATGATATAACTCCTTAATAGATCACCCCAAAATGAAAACTTCAAAAAAGATTTAATTAGAAAATAAAATAACAAATTTATTGTCTTTTAGAGAAAATTCATAGCTTTGTCATTTAAATGAACTAATTTCATTAATCTACAAAACCAAGAAAATAAATTTCAATAAATTAAAAATCATTTCCATTTGAAATAGACTAAAATTAAAATATACAAAATCAAACAAATAAATTTCAACAAATTAAAAATTAGTTCAATTTGAAAATAAAATAATTTTCATTATAGTGATGAGAATTAAGAGAACTCAATTTCTCATTTCCGTTTGTCTCCAACTTTGGATTTTGAGAAGGAAATTGAAAATGTGATAGTTTATTACTATTTACTTATATATATATATATTATTTCTTACTTAGTTAAATTTCTTTTATTTTTGTCAAAGATATAAAGAATTTGACTTTACATTTGTAGGCTTGAAATCCATTGAAGTTTGAGAGGTCTAACTCAAATTCCGACGGAGCTTGGTATTTATATTTTTGGGCACGAAATCTACTAAAATCTATTAAAATCATTCTGATTAATGAAATCCTTACAAATTCACTTATATTGGGGACATCTAGATTTTAATGGAATATATTGAAATCTAAGTCGACGACACAAAATTTATATGTATTTTTAATGTCCTTTAAAATTTGAGTTGAAGACACCCTTGGAAGATTGTACATTTGTATATATTTACAATATTAAATCAGAGGTTGAACTAGATATTCCATATTTAGATAATTTGAGTCAACTAGTGTTTTATGTATAACATTGTACAAATTTTTATTTGAAATAAATGAGGAGAAATTTATGATGCCCCGAATCTTAGGAATCTTAAATCTGACCAAGTATACGTAAATATCTCATTAAACACTTAGAAATAACTTTAAAATCAACCGCTTTAATAGTAATATAGATAAAACTTATTGCCATGTCGTAAATTTAATGTAATTTTGCTAAAACAATATGTGAATGAAATAATGAGATTTTGAACCTTCTTATTTGAAAGGGCTTACTAATTAAAATCTCTACACTATTGGCCCACTTCCCAAACTCCAACCTCCTCTATCCTAGTTACCTGAAAGGAAGAAACGTAAAGGGCGAGATAACAAAATTCCAATAAGTGTGCAGTCATAAATTGTGAAGTGTATTAAAATTTTGTAAACGAATCATATCATGTCATTCATTCACAAAGGAGACAAGAAAAATACCTAACTTAGATAGTAGAAATTTCTTGTGTGTAGCTGCTAACTCCGGTCCCTTATCGCAAACTCATTCATAAAGGACTATAAAACTTAATTTCAAAATTTAATAACAGAATGGACAATTTAATTAACACACTTACCTTGAATTTTAAAATTAAATGTGTAGAAACTACTCTTAGATGACCTCTTTGACAAAACTTGAAAGCTTTCCCCTCCTTCTTTTCTTTATTTTTTCAGTTCTCTCTAGCTAACTCCCTAAACTTGCAGCTTATGAAAAGGTATGGGGTGTTAAAAAATTGTTATCTTCCACATCTTTACATCATTCTAAATTGTTTGCAATTTCTGTAACTTTTTTAACCTTGTCTAAATTGCTTGACAAATAATGTGCCCCAAGATACATCTATATGCAATCAAAGACTGCTACTATGCAATATCATCTTATGATAGCAACCACATTTAAGTCAACATGTTTAGAGGGATAATTAATTACTCAAACTCCGTTCACCTTTCTTGGTTACCCAATCTCTTTGAAATCAATGCTGTAACTTTTGGATGCATTTATATCAATCATTTGGTGCTTGCTAGTTTGTTTTAAAAAAAATTGCCTTTGTTTTCTCTTTTATGATTTGTTTTTATTTTCCAGTGTCACGGTGTTACTTATATTTAAACTTTTGTGAACAGATCCTTGAGCCTTGGAACATTTATTTGCATCAAGTGCTCTGGAGTTCATAGAAGCCTCGGGGTGCATATATCTAAGGTGTGGTACTAAATTTTTTTATGTTTGTCCATTCTTGATCGATACACTAGACAGAATATTTAGTTTAATGCTTCCTTAAAAAAGCTGAGATATGAACATTGGAAAAACTTTTAATTAAAACACTGAAGATTAGACTAAAGTATGAGCAGGCTTTAACTTTCAACAGCAAATGCCTATTCTGATTCAACCAAGGAAGCCTCTCGAAGCTAAATATGGTAAGAAAAATGTGTGTCACTTGCATGTATCCGAGTTGATTGATTATATGTGGTTGATCTATTTGTTCACTAATAATCTTCTCTGAAGGCCATCATAGTCATAAGTTGAGGAAGCCTCGAATGATCTCCCTTTAAGGAGAGGGAGCGAGATTCTGAATCCTGAGATAACTAAAGTGTCTTGGAATACACATTTGTGTGTGAGTGGGTGGGGGGTTTTGATAGGTGGGGTCTTATGAATCTCTCATTTTTCCATTTATAGGCAGTAAAATAGATCACTGTCCTGGGAATTATTTTCTTCATTACTCTTCTTACTGATTAGTATGCAGTGCTATTAAAGCTATTATTTCATCTCTGGAAATATTTGGGAAGACCTAACTTGGATCATTCAAGTAAGCTGCGTTGAATAGTTGGTACACAAAAGATTTCCGTAAATCTTATAGGAAGATCAGAAAGCATCACCAACTGAATGTGATAAAGAAAAGAGAAAAGCTGCCAGAACTGGACATGTTGAACATTATTAGTAATAAAATTTGAAAGATACTCTGATGCTACAAATCTCCTCTTTGTAGAAAATATTTGAAAAGAGACAAAATGATAATATTAGCTGCAACCCATTTATCTGGGGACCATGCAAAGCCCTCAAACTAGACCTGTATCCATGTACGATGCAGGTACTAGATTCCATCCATAAAAAAATAAAGTTCATAAGTAGCTAGCCAAGTGGAGCAATGCAGTTGATAATTCAGTCTAATAGCATGGAGGAGACATGACTGAGAGCAGAATGCGACATTGTGTTCCATGGAGTTTCCCTTGAGAAATCGACTCATGTATAGTTTTATTTTTTAGCATAGGCCAAAATAATATGTAACTTTATTACTGGGAGTCCTTGATGCAAATAATATGTATAATTAAATTAGATATTTCAACCCCTGAACTTTGGGTCTATTTCATTAAACAGAGAATTAGAATCACTTCGACAAGCCTGAGTATAGCAGAAAGAAAAATGATCCCACTTCTTGCTCTCAAATAAAGCCTAGAACTTCTTAAGAAGCAGCTGTTGAGCTTGGAAATTCTTTGCTTTCAAAAATAAAGTTGAGAGAGAAACAAGAGTCCTTTATCATCAGAAACATTATTTGCATGGGAAAGGGTATACCAATGACAAACAACTAAAGCACACCTCTATAAACATTAATTTTTTTCCATCACTTCTTTTGGTTTATTGTTGTCCTTTTTTTTCCCACAAAAAACAAAAACACCATTACCATTCCGATGTGTTTTTAGGCTTCACCAGAGCAGGATAGAGAGAGTTAGGTTTCCCCAGCCATGGAATTATAAAATAGAAATGAATACAAACGAGGCCACAAAATATAATCTTGAAGTAGTTAATGAGGAGGTACTACTCCTGTACAAATGTAATCTATTAAGCAAAATAACCTAGAGGCCTCTAATCGTGGGCAACCCATATCTTTCAATCTATACAAGGCCGAGAAAACATCGTGGCAATTCAAGAGAACCATACCTAGATAGCATCGTGGCTCCCATCCCTCATCGGCTAGTGAGTGGCTACCTGATTTTCTTCATGAAAGATATGGGAAACCGTGGCATGATTGAGGGAAACCAAATGTCTGATTTGTCTGAGAATAGCCTGAATGGACCATGGTCCTCCACCATGAATGATGCAGTGTATCGTGGTAGAAGAATTCGCCTCGATCCATAACCCAAGAGTCCTAATCGATTGTGGCTTAGCCTCAAGAACCTGGAAGCTGCCATAGGAAGAAAAGAAGGCTTGGATACATCGTCCAGCATGATCTCTAATGATACCCTCGTCATTTGCAAAATCTTCGCTGACACATCCATTGATATTGATCTTGTAGGATCCCAACTAGGACGTGGAAGTAGTGGTTAGGTGAGAGAAATCCCAAATAAAAGGGCAATATGTAAAAAGAAAATGAGCGGGGGTAATAACAATCTTGCCATTAAGGCTCCTATTCATTTTCCCCGCAATGAATTAATGACATGTTGTAATTTCAGAAAGGAAATTAAGGGATTTGGACTTTGGTGAAAGTGTAGAGAAGAGTGCGTAACGCTATTGCTTTTGTTGGAGAATATGGGGAAGAATTCTGACTAGGAAGGGGGGTTTAACAATGCTCAACAGTTGAGAAGTAAAATGTGAATAAGTTATAAATGAGGCTACAATGTCATGTAATTTTAATAATAACGCTTCAGAAATATAATTGTCTAGTTAAAATGCATTCTTGCCCTTCCACTAATGTGTACTGTGCAATACCTTCATATAGCTTATTTAGGGAATTCAAAATGTTTAAATTCTAAATCCGCCAATTGATCTCTTGCTTAGTATATATCATCATAGTAGTAGATACATGGTAGATGTCTTCAGAAATGGGACAACTTTTTCCACAAGGATAAAGTTCTCCCTCCTTAATAAGTCACTACATTCACACAAGTATTATCAGATCATAGGTGTTGGGGAAAAACACGTATGGAATCATTTCAAGCTTGTCTTTATGCCCAAGGATGGAAAGCTTTAGTACGATCAGTCCTATCACGAGAACAATGTATAGCTTCGTTGCTGACCCTCTTAAATTTTTTCCATTTCATGTTCATTCTAGCTAGCCAACTTTTAAAATGTGGACTGGAGGAGCAAAAGTTTCCTGGTATTTTTTGTTCATTCAATGGCTTAATCTTAACAGACCTAATAGCTTTCAGGTGGTACCTTGTCCACTAATATTTAGGAGCTTTTAGCCCCCTGAATAGATCTACTTGCTATTCAATCTAATTATTGGTTATGAAAAGATAAAATGAGTATACTCAATTTCTGTAAGAAGTTATTCCCAAATCACTCACTGTGGATAGTATTGTCTGATTGAAATAACAGTAGATGATGAATAGGAGAAAGGATGTTGATTTGATTGTTAGCTTGCTTGTTTGCGTTTTGTTGATCTGATTGCTACTATGCATGCATCTATTGTATTTACAAATAATATCTATTTTGCAGGTATTATCCGTCAAGCTGGATGAATGGACGAATGAGCAAGTTAATGCTTTAATGGAAAAGGGTGGAAATACTGTTGTAAACTTGAAATATGAAGCTCACATGCCAGATAATTATAGAAAACCAGAACCAGATTCCTCTATAGAGGAGCGCACTGACTTCATAAGGTATAGAAGAACATCAATTCTTTCAATTCTTCATCAGGTGAAATATGAATTCTGAACCACAGAGCACCTTTTGGATACTCAGGAGAAAATATGAGATGCAACAGTTTTTGGACCATGATTTACAGATGTCATGCCCCTTCCCATCTCCATCATCCTCACATTGCAGTTCTTCAGCGAGTCAATCTCATTCATCCTCAGAGAAAAAACCCTATGAGAAGCAAACTGGTCATCACCGCATTCATGGTTTAGGGCACGCATTTCGTAATAGCTGGAGAAGATCTGAGCACAAGACAACAAAGAAAAATAACTCAACGGTAATGATCTTTTCAGCAAAATATGAGTTTTTATATATGAGATTTGAAATAGAAAAATCAGGGGAAGCGCCGACGCCGTGCTCTGATTTTATTTCTATGTACACCTAAATTCATCGAAGACAATGCTTGCTCTCTGCCAATTTCTTCATCAATACTAGAAGGAAAATGGACCAACTCATAAAATATTTTCATCCTTGTTTGTTTAAGAAAACTAAGAATTTTATGCTCTGACAGAAACATATTCTATACAGATTCATAAATTATCATTAGTATACACTGAATTTCAGTTTAAAATTGGTGGATAATTCTTACTATTTTTGTACGTGGTATAGGCAGGTATGGTTGAATTTGTAGGATTGATTAAGGTTAACATAGTGAGAGGCACCAACCTAGCTGTGCGAGATATGATGTCCAGTGACCCATATGTCATGATCTCACTGGGAAATCAAGTAAATACTTCTGTTATTAATTCGTTTTATCCTTTCCTCATGAAAGTGTAAAAGTGGTGTAAGTTTATCTAGTGTTTTCTGTAATGACTTGTATTTCTGATGCAGTCGGTGAAGACGCGTGTCATAAAGAATAGCCTGAACCCAGTTTGGAATGAAAAGCTAATGTTGTCAATTCCTGAAAACATTCCTCCTCTGAAGTTGGTAAGTTTACTTATGCATAAACATTAAATAAAATAAAATAGAGGTTATGAACCCATAAATTGAAATTGGAAACTCATTTTGACAGGATTTCAGAACATGTTGTGGGATCTCTCTTTTGGGTTAATGGCGGCTTATTTATTATTATTATTCATGACATGCATGACCTTTGCTTCCTCTATTTATGCAGGAGAATATTTCTAATAGATTTCTCAAATTATTAATCCACACGCATCATGAAATGTACTGCTTCACCTTTCCTAATTTATTCTAAGCACTTTAACATTTTCCCAAAAGCCTACTGATTTCTTCTAATTTATTCTAAGCACACCATGAAATGGATTGAAGATATGCCGTTATGTGTTTGAAAGCTGGTGGAGTTAAAGTGTTGGTGATAGGTAGGAGAGCTTTAAATTTATGCAAAATCGAAGCTGGTCAGGATAAACTAAGGGGCTTGAATATAGAAGTCTTTAAAAAATTTGAGGATAGAACAAAGGAATATCTTCTCTAGACTGGAGGTCTAAGATCAATTAGAGAGTGAGGGCATCTAACGGAAGAGCTTAGGAAGGAAGGAGCTCTGTTGAGAAATAGAATAGATGGATCAAAGGAGATGCAGACTTTTTCATAGATTACGAAGTTTTAGGAAGTTTAAGAATGTGTAAACAAATTGGAGTTGGAGGGGGTGGGGGGAGGATTCTTGATAATAATGAAGATAGAGCAGTAAATAATCTGTTTTTTTCGAGAAATTATACACTAAGACGAGAGTGAAGTGGGGGAGGAAGGTTTGGAATCATTTCCTATTTCAAGGGATATTAAGAAATAGTTAGAGAGTCCTTTTGAAATAGAATAATCAAGGAACTGTATTTGATAGCAATATACAAATCTGTGGGTCCAAATGGCTTCTCTTTGGGTTTATCTAAAGATTGTATGGCTACTATTAAGGGCGTTTGATAGAAGTTCTTGAGGAGTTCTTCCAGGATGGCACGATCAATTTGTGTCATTTTTAAAAAATTCAGATTCTAGAGAATTAAGTGATTTTGCCTCGTTATCCTGTTGAGCAGTTTGTACAAGATCGGAAAAGGTTGTAGAAAGTAGACTGGGTAACATCATGGAATTTTCTAACATATATTTTTGGGACTTCAGAAATAAAAGGGATTTTAAAATATTTAAGTATAAATGAAAATGGAGAAGCGAGTATATTTTAATACCAGGTACTGAAATGTTGAAATTGGAAAATAATTTAAAAATAAAAGTATTTGAAGAAATTGTACATCAAGCAGCACATTTGGCGCCTCGAAAGCACAAGACTATATATGGTGCCACATCAATAGAATTTTATTACCATCTCCATTGTCCTTGAACATCAAGTTTCCATCTCTCTCTTGATAATGGAATTTTCTGCTATTAGATCATGCGCCAAGGAGAGTTTGAACACAAACACACTGGCATCATTCAGGTCATCAGAACTAAATTCATCATGCCATATTAATTGACATATTACAATTTCCTACCACCAAATTGGAATTATCTCCCTATAAATTTCTCTCTTCCATACTTCTATCTCTTATGAATTCCTCAGTGTCATCCTAAAATTTTGCTTAACGAAATATCCTACTCGTGTTGAAATATGAAAACATAAAGCGTGGTACAAGTGGAGTTACGATAGTTTCAGAGATGAATTTGATTACATTAACAAATAGTCTTGATATGGGATTTTTAGTGAAAGGTTGGTTTTTGGGTTATAAAGTTTAAATTTTCCGTTGTCTCCCAAAAAGAAAGCATCGTGGTGTTTGACAGTATTCCACAGATATTTGTTGATGAGATCTCAAGGACAATTTAGCAGATAATTGTTAATGTCCTTATTGTTCTGTTCTTCAAAATTTTCCTGATCCTACTTTTTTGCATTCAAACAAATGATTTCAGTCTACCCAATATGTTATCTTGCATTTCAATAACATTCCTTTGCCAGAATTACATTCACAAATTGATGATCAGCATGTTATCATCTCATAGACCAGTTAATATAGAAGTTTGTCCTAAAAAATCTTTCACTTAGGATGCTCCAGATGAAAATTGAAATTAAGTAAATACCATAGGTGAAATCCAAATGAAGATATAACAGGGATAACATGCTAGTTTTGAATAATTTTCTCGATAACTTACAGCTTAAATGATATCACCGCATGCATTTGCATCTTGTAAAAAAATCGATATGTAATTTTGTCTGGGGGCATCTATTTGTTTCCTTGTAAATGTATCTAATAAGAACGTGTTGTGGTGTGGCAGATTGTATATGACAAGGATACATTTAAAACAGATGATTTTATGGGGGAAGCCGAGATCGATATTCAACCCCTGGTCTCTGCTGCAAAAGCCTCTGAGTGCACCACAATTGATGAGTCAATGACACTTGGAAAGTGGAAAGCAAGCAAAGAGAACACACTTGTAAGAGATGGCGTTATCAGCTTCAAAGATGGCAGAGTGAAGCAGGAAATAGCTCTGAAGCTGCAGAAGGTCGAAAGGGGAGTGTTAGAGATTGAGCTTGAATGCGTGTCGCTCACACAGTAGTACTAGTATGTGAAAACAAATTAGAAGGTCATATTTTATATGGCTGGCTGGCTGCCTGCCTTGTTTCTCCTATTGTTTTGGTACTTTCTGGTCTCCCCATGTTCAGAATCAGACTAATTGATGGGAAATACATTGTCTATCCATATATTTAAGTATAGGTGTTTGTGGTAGAAGATTTAGAGTGTAATTATTGTACAGGAAATTGTGCCTGTAGAATTCCCTGTTTTGTGATTTATTTGAAACGAGAAACTGTCAAATATCTAGAAATAGTGGGACAGTTTGCATGACACTTTTATGAGTTCAGCAAATATCTAGAAATAGTAAGACAACTTTTGCTTTGACACTATGAGACAGACCTCGTTTATAAGATTAAACACGTGGTTGAAAAATTGATAAAAGTTGTGAATTCCATGAAATGTGCAGTGAAAAATGATTTTCAGGAAAAATGAGATTTAAAAATATAACCAAACAAGGGTATTGATAAGTGTTTTTTTATGCACTTATTTAGGTTGTTAATATGGAGATTTGAAAGTACTTTAGATGAATTATAGCTTAATTTCTTGTGTTTATTGCTTGTTAGATAAAACTCGATGATTGGAAGTGATTTTGGAAGAAATGAATGAAGATCAGCGAAAAATGAGGATTTTCAAAGTTCGGGAACTAAATTACAAATATTCAGAAGATGATTTGGACCAATAGACAATGATTAAAGATGAAAAATGGACAGCTGATTTCAATTGAAGAAAGTGCGACAGCAGCTATATATGTTGTGCAATAGCATGGCTAAAGTTCCGACTGACGGTGTCAATTTCTTTCTACAACTGAAACTTCTTTTGGAAACCACTTTGGACCTGATTTTTAACCTATTTCTAGCCTCCTTAAGTACAGAATAGGGACAAACATTGAAGGGGTCTCTCATATCAAACATAATATACAAATCTTTTAATTAAGAGAGGCCAATCTATCATATTTGAGGAGGAGAACAAATCTACCATGGAATTGAAGGCAAGAAATATCAAGAAGTTGAATATTCAAACTCAAGATTGAAGATCAAGAACAAGGAAACGGATTCCACATCTCTCTTGTATATATACCTTTTATTTGATTACTTTCAATTCAAAGATCATTTAAGCCCGTTTGATTCCCATTTTTGGGGTAAAATGTATTATATGATAGTAATTTTTTTGGAGAATATATGATTAAAAAGTAAGGAAATTTTTTAAAATACATGTATAATTATTTTATGGAAGAATGTGTGGTTGAAAATGAGTTTAAAAGAATGTATTCTTGAAAATGGGGCTCAAACTGGGGCTTAATTAATTATTTTTTCTCGATTGATTTTGTATGTTTTGTTGAATTACTTAAATGTCTGTTTGCGCACCATTTACGTAATTAGTTGCTTATATGTTTTGGAGAGTGTTGACAATACAAATATGATCAACAAATTCTACTCACCTATGTATAATTTTTATTTCATAAACTCACTAATTTTGATGCTCAAATTAGAGCACGACGGGAAATAGTTATCTGAGAGGAATATATTTGGATTACATGTGTGTATTTTCAAATGATGGGGTATTTATAAATCTCCCTTTAAATTTTGGGGTTAGTTTGGTCTCTTTGAGAGTGACAGATGGCGGCTCATTGTTGACTATCATATAATATGTTCGGTTAAGAATCATGCTTTATTCACTGGTCCTCGTTTATTGACAACCCGTAGCCAGACTGGATTATGCAAAATGGTTTGCAAGATTTGGGCGAGCCTTCTGTATCTTCGTTCTCCTCGCGCATTGCTTACACTTCGCCAATAGCTAGTCATGTTTTATTGTTCATATTAAATTTAGGACTTTAATTGTTTTATGTTATGATTGGCGAATCTATTGAGGGCTTTTCGCCTTGCCTTAACTCATCCCTATTTATTCGGGGGAAACGGGAAACATGCTAGCGATCACTATTGGTGTATGTGTGCTAATGGGCCATATTTACATTTTCCTAGGTTAGTAGCCCATAAATCTTTAGGAGCATGTCGATGGCGCGTGATTTAGCCTGTTTTTCTTAGGATTTGATCAGTTGCCCGTTTATTTTCACCAGTTATGATTATAACTATTATGCTTTGATGACTTATACCTCTAGTTAGAATCTATAAATATGCCATTGCTCTTGTTGGCTTTCTTTACATTGCCACTTTATTTCTCTCAAGAGAATCTTTTGCCTGAGTACCCTTTATTCCCTAATTGACGCGAAATCGGGAACAGGATACGGGTGGAAATCGCGGAATTAATTTGAAACGTTGGGAAAGCCCAAATTCAGGTTGTAGACGATAGAATCTCGGCCCGTAAATCATTGAACCAAGCAACCAAACAAAAATGAAGTTTGAATGACCTCTTGATTACAAAACAAACGAACCTCGATTTACGAACGTCACAAATGGTGCCTAATCCTTTGATAAGTTCTAAAGGTTGAACGCCACAAATATAACAATATTTGATAAATTCGAAAGTTCAATCAAGAACAATTGAGGGAAAATTCTCAATATTTAATAATTAAAGTCTTAGTTTTATAATGAAATAAATATCATATTTATACTAATACTAGAAACCCTAATAAATTAGGTCATAGAATATTGTCAAAGTTGGAAATAAAATAGAATCCTAGACTAATAAGGAAATCTTGCGAAAATAGGAAAATTTCGCCAACTTGTTCTTGACATGTTTTTGTGTGACCGAAAGTCCAAAAGTACCATGCGTTTAGGTAGCCTTGTGCGAAATTTCATGATGATTCTGAATTGTACTCATGGACGAAAATTCGACATTCGAGCTGAAAGTTATGCCCATTTAATCCACACCAATCATTTTCTTTCCAAATATCTTCCAAACCTTGAATCCAATTCGTTTCAGTTCCCGAGCCGTTCACGAAACTTGAATCTTGACTTGTCAACTTCACCCATCTGAACTCTATTGCTTGAACCCTTAACTCATGTGACCTAACTAAGTGATTGCATGTCCCGGATCATATTATCCCCTTTCTCTTCGAAAGGATTCGTCCTCGAATTCGTGTCTTGTGATCGCATAGGGGATAACCAACCTGCTACCCAACTCATCACTACACCACCTGGATCAAATGTAATTTTTTCCTTCCATGACATAGGATCAATACACGGTACCTATCCATTTTGTAGGTATGTATGTATTGCAGCACATACACAATTACCCATAGATGTTGTATGAACTTCCACGTACAATGATCAACTTGAAAGAAAGAATTAAGCAAAACACGGTTAAATTTGTTAGCTTCCTCAACAACGGGATACGAGTCCTCGTACTCATAGGGTATCGTCTCCGCCACATCACGTGGAACGATGAAATTCTGCTCTTTATTCCCCAAAATATTTTCAACCATTTGCTTAACACATTCTGTCATTATTTTTCCACCCTCTTGCTGAACCATCTCTACAATTTTTGTATCAGTTTACTCGTGCTCCAACTCATTAATTGGTTCACTCTCCTTATATCAACTGCATTTTTCAATCCACCATCATCCATATCAACTTCCCTATTTCTGAATCCTCCTATAATTCAATTTCGGTGTTTTCCTTAGGTGTGGTCATCTCACCCTCTCACTTTTCCCGTTATGCCTTACATCTCACCTTCCATCGATCGCAAATGACTATTCTAGTGTCAAGCCAACCGAGTGATGTTTGTCCCGTCCTGAAGAAATCTATATTTGTTCCTCCCCATATCATAAATAGTCTTTTTCTTATGCCTCAAATGTCTCCCAAACAAGATATGAAAAGTCATCCTATAAGGACTATGGTGTTGTTGTAAAGGTAATCCCAATTTTTTCACCATCGTGATACTAGCTAAATTTGACATGTACTCATTATCAATAACCAAACTGTAAATTGTACTACCCATAAAACACCGAGTTTAAAAAATGTACTCCCAATCACCATCCATCCTTTGTTTGCTTGAGAAGCATAGTGCTTATTCTTCTGCTCAATCTGGAACTTTACCTTCTCATGTAAGGCCTTTACCATTTCTGCTTTCTTTTTTCCATCTAAACTACCACGTTCATTAACAGGCAAAGGAATCAAGTTCAATGGTGTTAGTAGGTTAAATCCACAAGCAATTTCAAATGGAGAAAATAAAGTAGTAGAATTTATGGCCCTATTGTATGCAAACTCAATAAAAGGTAAACTTTCTTTACAAATCTTCAAGTTCTTATTAATCACTATACGTAACAATTGGATCATAGTCCTATTAACTACTTCAGTCTGACCATTAGTCCGTGGGTGACAAGTTGTGAAAAATAATAGCTTAGTTTCTAACTTATTCCACAATACCCTCCAGAAATGACTAAGGAATTTAACGTCCCTATCCGATACAATACTCTTAGGAACCTCATGCAAACATATTATTTCCTTAAAGAATAAGTTTGCAATGTTTGTAGCATCATCAGTCTTATGACAAGGAATGAAGTGTGTCATTTTACTAAATTTATCAACCACAACAAATATTGAATCACGTCATCTCTTAGTCCTAGATAAACCCAAAACAAAGTCCATAGAGGTATCAACCCAAGGTTCACTAGGCACAGGCAATGGTATATATAGACCTTGTGGTTAAGCTTTAAATTTAGCTTGTTTATATGTTATGTATCGACTACATATCCTTTCTACATCACTTTTCATCTTAGGCTAATAAAAATACTCTCTCAACATCTCTAAAGTCTTTTTAACCTCAAGTGACCCATCAAACCTCCACTATGTGACTCTCTGACCAACAACCCCCTCATTAAACATCTAGGAATACAATCTATTTTCCTGAAATAAATAATTATCATGACTAAAGAACTTATCAGCAGTCCCCTTACTACATGACTCATATATATATATATATATATATATATATATATATATCAGGAAAATCAACATCATTCACATACATATCCTTTACTTATTCAAATCCAAGCAATTTCACACTCAGAGAAGTAAGAAGCACATACATTCGTGACAATGCATCCGCTACTACATTCTCTTTACCTTGTTTGTATCGGATAACATATGAGAATGTCCCAATGAATTCCATCAAGCATGCATGTCTCTTGTTTAGCTTCCATTGGCCCCTCAAATGTTTCAAGGATTCATGGTCAGCGTGGATCACGAACTCTTTCGGCCATAGATAATGTTGCCAAGTCTCCAAAGCTCGAACAAGCGCATGCAACTCTTTGTCATATGTAGGATAGTTGAGTGCTGTCCCGCTCAGTTTCTCACAGAAGTATGCAATAGGTCTTCCATCCTGCATCAAAATAGCACCAATACATATTCCTAACGCATCACATTCAATTTCAAAAGCTTAGGTAATGCCAAAACAGGTGCTTTACACAACCTATCCTTAATAGCCTTAAATGCAAGTTCTTGTTCTACGCCCCATTTAAATCCTACACTCTTTTTAAAAACTTCTGTGAACAGTGTGGTAAGTGTGCTAAAGTTTTCAATAAATTGCCTATAAAAACTAGCCAAACCATGGAAAGTCCTAATCTCGATTATGTTTATACGTGTAGACCATTCTTTAATAGCTTTGATTTTATCTTTATCCACTTCTATTCCCTTAGCACTAATAACATATCCAAGAAAGATAACTTTTTCCATGCAAAATGTACACTTTTTGAAATTAGCATAAAATTATTCTTTTCTTTAAACCACAAGCACACACTTTAAATGTTCTACATGATCATTCAAGTCCTTACTATAAATCAAGATATCATCAAAATATACTACCACGAATTTACCTATGAAAGCACGCAAAACTTGATTTATTAAACGCATGAAAGTACTAGGTACATTAGTAAGACCAAATGGCATAACCAACCATTCATATAAGCCATATTTGGTTTAAAAGCAATTTTCCATTCATCCCATCTCGCATCCTAATTTGATGATAACTACTTTTAAGATCAATTTTAGAAAATATGCATGCATCGTGTAATTCATCTAACATGTGATATGATCCGGGATATACAATCACTTGATTGAGTTTTGGAGTCCAAATTGAAGAAATTGACAAGCCAAGGTTCAAGTTTCGTGAAGAGTTAGGGAGTCGAAACGAGTTGGATTCAAGGTTTTGAAGATATTTGGAAAGAAAATGAGAAACGTAGATGAAAACGAGCATAACTTTCAGCTTGATTGTCAGATTTTTGCCCATGAGTACATTCCGGAAATGGCACAAAATTTTGCACAAGTTTGCGTAGGCTCATGTTAAGTTTGGATTTGCAATCGCACAAAAACATGCCAGAACAATTTGGCGAGAATTTTAATTTTTTAGAATTTCCTTATTTTGTTAGAATTTTAGTTTAGATAAGATTCTTGTAATCTTTAAGTGATATTTTCATTTTTCAATATTTTCCTAGGTTTAGTATAAATATGAAACTTTATTTCATTGTAACTAAGAACATGACGTTATGAATTAAATGAGATTTCTCTCTTTTTGTTCTTGATTGAACATGTACCAAACTTATTAAATATTGTTATATTTGTGGCGTTCAATTCTTAGAACTTATCAAAAGATTAGACATTCTTTATGGCGTTCGAAAAGCGAGTTTCGATGGTTTTGTAATCAAGAGGTCATTCAAACTTTATTTTTGTTTGGTTGCTTGGTTCAATAATTTGCGAGTCGAGATTCGACACTCTACAACCTGAATTTGGACTTTCCCGACATTTTCAATTAATTCTGTGATTTTCATGCCAATCCGGGATATGCAATCAATTGGTCGAGTTTGTTAGTTTAAATTGAAGAAATTGACATGCCAATGTTCAAGTTTCGTGAAGGGCTCATGAGCCAAAACGAGTTAAATTCAAGGTTTGGAAGATATTTGGAAAGAAAACGACTAGTGTGGATGAAAACAGACATAAATTTCAGATCAATTGTTGAATTTTTGCCCATAAGTACATTCTGAAAATGGCACGAATGTAAACATCCCGAATTTTTCTAGCAAATTTTAATATTTTAAAAAGGTTAAAAAAAATTTAGGGACTTAATTGAATTGATAGTATAAATTATATAGTAATTATAAGTATCATAGTATTATGAGTATGGGAAGTGCAATTTTATTTAAAAAAAAGAAGGTGTAATTTCATATGTACCTAAGGATTAAAGTGTAATTTTATAAGTAAGAAATTTGCATACTTACCCTAAGGGTTAAAGTGCAATTTGAGAAATTGCACTTTAAACCCTTTTCCTCCACTATATATATGGAATGATTGTGGGGAAAGTGGGGCACGTTTCCTCCACTTTCCTTTTGAGGTAAGTTTTAACTTTTCTTTCTTTTGTAATTTAATTAGTTAGTTAATTGTTTAATTAATTACTTATTTATTTAGATAACAATTTAATTAGCTATTCGGTTGTTTTCAGTATTTGATTGATGTGGTTAATTATTTAGTTAATTGTTTAGTTATTTATTTAGGTAATAGTTTAACTAATTATTTGTTTTATGTACTTAATTGATTCATGAGTGGAAATTTAAAATTATTGTTTTAGGGTTCTTTAATAACTGAAGGAAGATAAAATTGGAGTTAAATTTAATTAATTAAATCAAAGATTGTGTGAAAGAGATTTGGGAAAGAGATGATAAAAGGATGAAATTGAGCAAAAATGGTTGGAAGTAACTAAGGAAGAAAGAAAGTAGGGATAGAAAATGATTTACTATAATAATTGTTAATATCATTATGATATTGGTTATGGAAATTGGGTCACTATACATGTATATATGTGGACATGGTCAATTGGAGAGAAAACATTTAGCATGCGAAGCTTAAACTTAAATTATTTTGATTTGGTGATATGATAAGATGAGAAGTAAAATGTTATAATGCATGGATTGGATAAGAAATTGATTAATAGGTATGGGCGCGCGCGCGCACACACACACACACACACTTGTGCGATAAATGAAATGAAAAATGGATCAAACATGAAATGTTCAGAGAAGAACTAGGAATTTTAGCATGCATTAGCAATCATTATAAAAAGAAAACCATTATGATGGTTCTTTAGAATTAATTATTTTTCATAGATTCACATCATTCCCAAAGATATAGTAGGGTTTTATGTGAGAATAGTAATGATATTACTCGAGAAAGATTATTTTACAAAATAGGAACATTGATTGTCAAGTAAAAAAGTATAGTCAATTATTTTGTATTGATATTTATAGGAAAATTGTTTCAATATTGGATACCGGATTTACAACTCAAATACCATATATGCAGAATTGGTACCGAATTTACAAATATAATTTTTGCATATCATAACTGTATAACAATTTCTATGACTCGTTAATCACAGTAAGAAATAACAGATTTAAAGACTTGTCAATTACAGTAAATAATTAAAAGGAGAACTGCAGAATATTAATATGCAAATCGAGCAACAACAAGTTATTAAAATTGTAAAAGACTTTTAACTCGAGGCCTGTGTCAAACACAGTTTTCTTAAAACAGAATTGCTCCCTCACCGTACGTGCTTGAGGTAGTATGAACGTCTGCTTTCTAGGATACAACGGAGTAATCAGTAAAATCCGAGCACAAACAGATCCTACTCCGGCAAACTGAACAAGTGTTTAAAAAAATATCTCCATAGACTCGAATAGAAATGGAAAATGCAGAAAAGTAGAAATTGTATACAGATGAATTTACAGTTGAAAATTCGTGCACTGGACTGTGAAAAAACGAGACAAATATAAAGACTGACTGCCCATTCATTTCATAGCAATTACAACATGAGTTTTTGGAGTTTCAACAGTTTTGGAAAACCAAAAGTCTGAAAAACTAAAAAATGTAACAAAACGTGGACACTCCTAAGGGGCCAATTTTGCTCCTTTCGGTTCGACATTCGTGTACGCAGGTCGCGCCCGCACACAAGTTTAAGGTCCGAAGCCTATTTCGATCCAAGATTTGCACCCCCTGCGCGCGCACGTAGAGAGAGCTTCTATGCTACACATGATTACACCATTCTAAAGTGTAATCCTTTATAAAGTGGTTTTAGTTTTCATCCACTTCTTATGTGGGACAAACAAACTTTTTTTTTTGTTTTCCCACCAACATAAACTCCATTTACATGGCCTACTTTGAGCTTCAATTTCTCATTCACTTAAGCATCATTTTTGACAAGTAAGTATATGATTTCGAAGTTCTCACGGAGGAGAACACAAATCAACTTTCATCTTCCAAAATAGCCAAGCGGGTCCCGCTTAAAATTAGTGCCAAAGTCAGCCCACAAACTCTTTTGTTTTCCAATTTTTTCCAACAATCCCCCACATGAATGAAAATTAGGAGCGACACATGAATATGACACTTGACGACTTGGTGATATAGTTCAACGGTTGAAACCTGCATAGGATAGGTAGGTGTTACCCTTTGAACCTTCCCTTGTGAAAGCATATTTACTTTACTAGCTGACCAGTAGACGCGACGTCCTTGAATTGTTCTGCCGTTTACGTAAACGATGACATACTCCACACATGATTCTTCCAAACACATTTCGGTTCTCATTATTATGTTCGTTTTGGCCATGAACATACGCCTGGTTCTGTGAGAGTTCACGAGAATTACGCTCCACACAATTTCCTTAGAAGCGGCCGTACTTCTTTCTCGCATAGATAATTTTTTATTACAAGTAACTTACATTACTTAGCTTGAATTTCGACACATAAGAATAATTAAAAGCCTATTGCTTATCTTTCATCTTTACGGGCATCACTGTTGCATAATAGGAATGGACATGAGGTAATATTCCCCACAATAATTTTATTAAGTCTTTACAATTAGGTTGTCCCTTTGAATCTAGATCTTGGGATCTCTAGTCAACTAGGTTGGATTTTCCTTCGTATTAACTTATCCATTCAAGGGCTTAAGTCCAATTCCTCTCGATGATTTTTCAACTGACTCTCTATTTAACCCTTTGGTTAGCGGATTCGTAATGTTATCCTTTGATTTTACATAATCAATAGTGATAACTCTAGTTGAGAGTAATTTCCTTATGGTATTATGTCTACGACGCATATGTCTAGACTTACAATTATACATGTTACTATGTGCCCTTCCTATTGCCGATTGACTATCACAATATATGCAAATTGCTGGAACAGGTTTTCACAATCTTGGAATATCTTCTAAGAAGTTACGCAACCACTCAGCCTCTTCACCACTTTTATCTAAAGCTATAAACTTAGATTCCATAGTGGATCTGGCTATCACAGTTTGTTTAGAGGATTTCCAGGATATAGCTGCACCTGCCAATGTAAACACAAATCCACTCGTGAACTTTGAGTCTTTTATATCAGATATCCAATTAGCATCATTATATCCTTCAATGACTGTTGGATATCTTGTATAGTGCAGTCCAAAATTACGTGTATATATCTAAGTACCTTAGTACTATTACTATTCATTTCCAGTGATCAGCTCCTGGATTACCGTATATCTACTTAGTTTACTCGAATTTAACATATCTTTAGTAGATTTAATCATCTTATTGTCACTACCAACAATAAGCATATCGTCAACGTAAAGACATAAAATGACATAACCATTTCCAATGTCTTTAACGTAAACACATTTGTCACACTCATTGATTTTAAATCCACTCTCCATTATGACTATCAAATTTTTCGTGTAATTGTTTTGGTGCTTGTTTCAAGCCATATAACGACTTCACCAATTTACAAACTCTCTTTTCTTGTCCTGAAGATGAAAACCCTTCGGGTTGTTCCATATAAATTTCTTCATCTAAATCTCCATTAAAAAATGCAGTCTTAACATCCATTTGATGTACTTTAAGATTTCGTAGAGCAGCAATGACAAATATCATCCTAATATATGTTATTCTCGTTACTGAAGAATATGTATCAAAGTAATCAAGGCCTTCTCGTTGTCTATAACCTTTTATTACTAATCTAGCCTTATACTTTTCAATAGATCCATCTGCTTTCATTTTACATTTGAAAATCCATCTATAGCCTAGTGGTTTACTTCCTGGAGGAAGATCCACTAGCTCCCATGTATGATTTTGCAAAATGGAATCTATTTCACTTTGAATGACCTCTTTTCATTGAGGTCCTTCTGATGAGTTCACAACTTCTTGATAGTTTTGAGGTTCACTTTCTAGCATATATGTCAGAAAATCTGGACCATAAGATTTTTCTGTCATTTCCCTTTTGCTACATCTTGGTTCAATCTCAATCTCATCTTCTAATTCTTGGTCCTGACTATTTTCAGTCATAGTTTTATATGTTCGTTTAGAAGAGCTTGCCTCTTCTTTGGACTTGTATGGAAATACATGTTCAAAGAACGAAGCATTTCTCGACTCCATTATCGTGTTTTTATGTATATCTGGAATTTTAGATTCATACACAAGAAACCGATAAGCACTACTTCTTTGAGCATATCCAATGAAGATACAATCTACAATTTTCGGGCCTATCTTCACCTTCTTTGATGTTGGGACAGGCACCTTAGCAAGACACCCCCACACTCATAAGTATTTATAGGAAGACTTTCTTCATTTCCATAACTTATAAGGGGTTTTTTCCATTTTCTTTCGGGGTACCTTATTTAAAAGGTAATTTGCTGATAACACAGCCTTCCCCACATGTTCTGAGGTAACCCAAAACTTACTAACACCGCATTCATCATTTCTTTTAAGGTGCGATTTTTTCTTTCAGCAACACCATTTTGTTGCGGGGAATAAGGTGCGGTGGTTTCATGTATGATTCCGTGTTGTGCATATAATTCAGCGAATGGTGCTTCATATTCATCACCTCGATCGCTTCTTATCACCTTAATTTTCTTGTTAAGTTGGTTCTCAACTTCATTCTTGTAGAGAATAAATTTTTCTATCGCTTCATTCTTACTTTTTATCAAGTAGACATAGCAATATTTTGTACTATCGTCGACAAAAGTAATGAAATACTTGTTGCCACATTTTGTTTGTACAAATTTTAAATCACAATATCACTGTGAATTAAATCAAGTGGTTCTGTATTCCGTTCAATTGATTTAAATGATGACCTTATCAATTTTGTCTCAACACAAGTTTCATACTTATATTTTAAATCAATATGGAATGCGGGTATACAATTCAAGTTAACTAGTCTACGTAAAGAATAATAGTTAACATGTCATAGTCTACCATACCACACATTGGAACACTCAAGCAAGTAAACAGAAGAGTTCACTTTATTCATTTTTGATTGAACAACCATTACATTCCACTTAAACATACCATTAGAAACATAGCCTTTTCTGACAAACATTCCACTCTTTGACAAAATAACTTTGTCCGACTCAAATACAATACGAAAACCATGCTTATTTAAAAGCGACCTGGACACAAGGTTCTTGCGAATTTTCGGCACATACAACACATTGTTAAGAGTCAACTCTTTCCCTGAAGTCATCTTCAGAACCACCTTGCCTCGTCCCTTGATTTCAGAAGTTGCTGAATTCCCCATGAACAACTTCTATCCATTTTCAATTACTTCCAAAGCAGCAAACAGTTCTTTATCAGAACAGACATGTCCCGTAGCTCCGATGTCAATCCACTATTCTTCTAGGTTAGAGCCCACCATGTTCACTTCAGAAATAACGGCTGCTAAATTCATCTCCGCCACATCATGCGCCATGTAGTCAACCACATTTGCTTCTTTCTTCTTCTTTGTCAATCTGCACGCCGAAGACTTGTGACCCACTTTGTCACAATTGAAGCATTTTCCTTGAAACTTCCTTTTAGAGATTCCACCTTTAGGTCTTAACTTGGTCTCTTTACCACCGGATGACCCAACCTTACTTTTGTAGGCCTTACTGTTTTGACCATGCTCCACAACATTGGCTTTAGCAACACTAGGATTGAACAACTTATTCTCAGAACTCTTGTCGTCTTCTTCAATTCGAAGTCTAACAATCAGTTCTTCGACGTTCATTTCCTTTCATTTGTGCTTTAGGTAATTCTTGAAATCTTTCCATGCGAGGGGGGGGGAGGCAATTTTTCAATAATTGCAACCACTTGGAAAGTCTCACTTAATACCATCCCTTCGGCATGAATTTCGTGAAGAATTACTTGGAATTCTTGCACTTGACTGATTATAGTTTTGGAGTCCACCATTTTATAATCTAAGAATTTGCCGACAATGAACTTTTTAGCCTCGGCATCTTCAGTTTTATATTTACGGTCCAAAGACTCCCACAACTCCTTAGCAATTTTCATAGTACTAAACACGTTGTACATCGAATCTGCTAAACTGTTCATAATGTAATTTCGGCATAGAAAATCCGAATGGTTCCAAGCATCAAGTGCACTGATCACTTGAACATCTCCCTCACTATCATTGAGTTTTGGAGCAGTTTTAGTCAAGAACCTCGCAAGATTCAAGGTGGTTAAATAAAATAGCATTTTTTGCTGCCATCTCTTGAAATTCAAGCCATTAAATTTCTCCGATTTTTCATTATAATTAACTGGAATAGTAGCCACGAGTTGGCTCACAACATGACTTGGCAATCTAGCCACAGTCTGAGCCACACCAGAACTAGAGCCCACAGCCTGTTTTCCAGTAGCCACAACTTGGGTTACGTCCATGTTAGTTTGTTTGGTTTCCATTTCTAAAAATGAAACACAATTATTAGTTTCCAATAAACTAATATTAATTTTCAAGAAATCAAATGAAACAATTAAATAATCTGTTTTAAGCTTGCAGGAAAATTGTTTCAATATTGGATACCGAATTTACAACTCAAATACCATATATGCAGAATTGGTACCGAATTTACAAATATAATTTTTGCATATTATAACAAGTTATATTGTATAACAATTTCCATGACTCGTTAATTACAGTAAGAAATAACAGATTTAAAGACTTGTTAATTACAGTAAATAATTGAAAGGAGAACTGTAGAATATTAATATGCAAACCGAGCAACAACAAGTTATTAAAACTGTAAAAGACTTTTAACCCGAGGCCTGTGTCAAACACAATTTCCTTAAAACAGATTTGCCCCCTCACCGTACGTGCTTGAGGTAGTATGCGCGTTTGCTTCCCAAGATACAACGGAGGAACCCGTAAAATCCGAGCACAAACAGATCCTACGCTGGCAAACTGAACAAGTGTCTGAAAAATATCACCATAGGCTCGAAGGGGCCAATTTTGCTCATTTTAGTCCGACATTCGTGTACGCGGGTCGCGCCCGCACACAAGTTCAAGGTCTGAAGCCTATTTCGATCCAATATTTGCACCTCCCCTGCGCACGCACGTGGAGAGAGCCTCTATGCTACACATGATTACACCATTTTAAAGTGTAATCCTTTATAAAGTGGTTTTAGTTTTCATCCACTTCCTATGTGGGACAAACACATTTTTTTTTGTGTTTTTCCACCAGCATAAACTCCTTTCACATGACCTACTTTGAGTTTCAATTTCTCATTCACTCGAGCATCATTTTTGACAAGTATATGATTTCGAAGTACTCACGGAGGAGAACATAAATCAACTTTCATCTTCCAAAATAGCCAAGCAGATCTCGCTCAAAATTAGTGCTAAAGTCAGCCCACAAACTCTTTTGTTTTCCAGTTTTTTTCAATAATATTAAAGTGGAAGAATTTGGGGGATTCGAGGTGGTCCTACTGATTTTAGTTAATTGAGTTTTAATAAAAGCTTTATAGTTAATTATTGAATTTACTTCGCAATCACCAGTCTTCATAAAATTGTGCCATTTCGGTGAAGCTATACAAATCTTACATGTAGTCCTCGTCAAAACGATATCTTATCGTTTTCTATTATTTGTCGATGATACTATATACTTTCCGGATTCTTTAATAACAGGATGTGGTGAACGTTAAAATATATAGAAGATAGCAACATAATTTAATCTTGTTGATTTTGTAGAATATCGATAAAGGGTCAGCTTTTTGAAGATTTTGTATTAATTTATCAAAGAACAACCAAAAAAGCGCCTAAGTTATAACTTCGGTTGCAATAGTAATAGCTAAAACGGAAAACCGTAATCTAATAAAATGGTTAAATTGCAAGCAAAATAAAAATTATAAATAACAAAAGCAATATAATAGGCTTGAAATCATCATGTGTTAACCCAAAACTATTATAACCATATGTTTCTATGAATTTACAGAGTCAAAAAGGGGGGTTACTCTGAGTAATCAGTAAATTAATTTGCTAACATTCTTCATTTGACTAATTCCAAGCTAATTGATTCAAGCCATTCCTCTCAATAAGTGCGGTCTAAGCTTATTGACATCAGATTGTTGAACAGGCTTCAAGAAGAACTCTTCTGCTCCTATCTCTAAGCAACTGTTAATTCTTGAAGGAACATCTTCAGATGACATTATCACAACTGGGATGTTCTTTAATGATGTCGATTCCTTGATCTTTCTCAGGAGATCATAACCAGTAATTCCAGGCATACTGTAATCTGTAATGATCAAATTGACTTGTACTTGGTTTTGATTTTGTGCTGTAGAAGGGGAGATAGAATCAATGCTTCCATTTTCATCATCCAGCAACCCCAGAAACTCAAGAGCCTTTACTCCAGAATCCACAACAGTAACTGGAATTAATAATCAAACCCCATCAGAGAAAATTCAATCTATTATAATTATAAAGTTAAAAGTACAAATCAAAAATTGAAAAGAAATGTACAATACCATAATTCAGAATATTTGGATTTACCTTGATAAGAAGAAGTCTTGAGGAGTCTCTCAATCAACTTTCTGTCAACGATGCTATCGTCAACTGCTAATACATGGAACTTTGTTTCTAAAATTACTCCACCCATTGCCATTCAAAATTTTGATCAGTGTATAAAAACAATAGGAAAACTAGTCAAAATTAATCTGAGTGCAGAAGGAAGAACTAATGGACAATACTGATGGCTGGTTTATTCATATATATGAGTAGGGTTTGATGAGGTGAAAAGATACAAGAGATCCCACCAGATATCAATCAGGATCTTCCATATCTCCAATGAGTTTTAAATATTAACTTTCATATATTAATCCATTATATGTCTCTTTGGGTAGGCTAATGCTGTATTGTTGTCCCTTCACCTTTTGTTTAAGCTAAGCATACCTGTTAATGCATCCTTTCCCTCCGCATGAGTAAAATAATTATTAAGCTAAGTTCCCACTCATTTTATTTATTTATTAATAGTTGTTGAATAAGTTCTAATGTATAGAATTAGTCATAGAACTAAATAAATATTGTCGCGTACCTTTTATTATATCCTATTCGGGTTTTATCTAATTCAATGTACAAAACATTTCTCTTGTATTTAGTTTTTAAGATACTCTAAAGTTGTTTTGTTTTTTTCTTTTTTAATTTTAATTTTTCGAATTACTGAAATTTTATTATTTCTCTGAATACAAATCGTATTTGTAAGGATTTGTTTAAGTCCCAAAATAGATTTTTTAATAGTAATATTTTAGATAAGTAATTAAATAAGAAAAAAATTTGGATTTATGTATAAAATTATATTAACCGTGCTACTTGTACAAGACAAAACATGGGGATTGTTCCCCCGCCATTGGAGAGTGAATTCTTGGATCATGCTACATGTACATAAATGTTAACACATTTGTTTACATCTCAATGAGTTGGCAATTTTTTGTATATTGATTTTAACAACACTTTTTTCAATGTATAATCAATTTTTTGACATATAAGGAAGTGTATTCAAGGTGTAGAGAATTGATACACAAGTAAATTAATACAACCTCCGATGGCCCCCACCGTTGGGGGTTTTAGTCCCCTGGAAAAGCCTCTTTGCCCGAAAAATTTGCCCAGGCACCCCTTTTCGGGCAAAATAGCATAGCCCTTTTGTCCCCTCCCAATGGCTGGGGGACATTTGTCCCCTTGGCCACTTGTAAAGGGCGAAAAATGAAAAAAAAAAAACTAAATAAATAATAATTCTACAATTTGACAAATCAAGCCATGATATGTTTAATAATATCATGCCTTGACTCAGAATTCCAGAAATTCTCAACTATATTCCTAATATATTTTGCATTTTACAATATTCAAATACACACTAGTCAATTATGTCCTTTATGAAAAAAAAAAAAATCATTCACGAGTCAATGCCTAACAACCAAAATCTTTTTTCGTTTTCTAGTATTTTATTTAAATAGGAATATAATTGTTGAGACAATAAAGATACATTAAATTAAACAAAACGAGGAACAAGTAATTGGATCTTGATATTTTTATCTTATAAGGTCAACATTATTAATAAAAATAACTCGAATTCTTAAATATTGGTTAATGTTTTTATATTTAAACAATTTGAGATTCACAACATCCTCATAAGATAGCAAATCGTTTGTGAACATCGATTTCAAACACTCTATTATTTGTTAGGCCTATTATATCAAGAATTCACCTTACGTTAAGCTCTTCTTTATATTTGTAGATGATGAAAATTTTCTACAAATTAAAATAAAGATAATAAGTTTTCATGAAAGGTAAAATGGATTTGCAACGTGATTTGACAATTGAGTTTCCAGCAGAGAAGGAAGATCCCGCGTAGCTGATTGAATCAAAAAAGGAAAGAAAAAGACAACGTAAAGAACATATAGGCACAATTTCTTATTATGTAAAAAATTGGAAAGAGAGAGATCTCTTTCCTTAAAGATTTGCATGGATAAATATATATTATGTGGTTTTGTCATAAACACATAAAAAGGACACCCACTTGCAATATTTTTCTTGATTCTCCATTTCTCCATCGTATCAAGAATCCTACAATGGCACTTACAACAAGATAACTTGATTGCAATCCGCGTAGTTCCATTATATTAAAAAATGATAAAAACATGAGAGGAATACCAAAAGTATTGGAAAGAGATAATTGAGGATAAAGATGTGGCCCTTCACATAAGGGATTTTTAAATGAGAAATATCTACTAAATTATTGAATTTTTGAAGGATTGGCCACATTTTAGATCTATGTATAAATGTCATAGGTCTAATCGATTTTGGATTTAAACACTTTCAATAAATTTAATGTATTTTATTTAATTGAAGATCTATTATTTAATTGATTGAATTATTATTCAAATAAATTAAATCAATAAAATTTGTAGATACAATTCTTGGTGACTTATTAATCACAAGAAGTTGTACGTGATCGTGAGAAACAAATTACATATGATTTGTAGCGCCCCGAGTTCTGTTAACCCGGATTGCCACGTCATCTTTTTTTGCCCAAATTTCAAAATCAATTTTCGCGGAAATAACCTAATTTTGAAATCACATTTGTAATTGAAGAACTGTATTGACAAGTAAACTCATAGAAATTTAAAATTTAAATATCATATTTTAGAAATAGCGGAAAACGACAAAATGTTATCAATATTCGAATACAAATTTTCAAAGAGATAATAATTTCGATAGTCAAATTTTTCTATGCCACCACTGCCGGATCAATCACGATCGCCTCCGAAGTCTGCAAATATCGTTAAAATAGTAGAGTGAGTATTTCGAAGAAATACTCAGTAGACTCATCGCCGATAATTAATTTACAGAATAATTGAACACATACTTATGCAATATACAACGTGATATCATCATCTTCTTTGGCTCATTTTTTGAAAATCATAGGCTCTTTGAAAACATAGGGTGTGGGTAGTCTTTCTCGTGCATTTAAGCACATCATTGGCTTATTTTCTTGAAAATCATAGGCTCTTTGAAAACATAGGGTGTGGGTAGTCTTTCTCGTGCATTCAAGCACATCATTGGCTTATTTTCTTGAAAATCACAGGCTCTTTGAAATCATAGGGTGTGGGTAGTCTTTCTTTCTTGTGCGGATGAAGCACATAAGTTATGGCAAGCATAACAATATCATATATCATTCTCATCTTATCTCGTAAGAGATATTCGTCTCTTCTCATGCATTAAAGCATATAAGTTATGGCAAGCATAACAACATCATATATCATTCTCATCTTATCTCATCAGAGATTTTCTTCTTTCTCATGCAATTAAGCATATAAGTTATGACAAACATAACAACATCATATATCTCATATGATAAATTCTCATCTCATGCATTAAAGCATATAAATCACGTAATCCACATAAAGCATGCAATTATAATTTAAACTAATTAATGGTGGCGAGTCTACCTCAAAATCTCGAGTTTCGTGAAAATGGTTCGAGAAGTAACTTCAATCTCTTAAGTGTCCGTACGTTTCGTCTAGCCAATAGAAAATAAGTTTGAATTAGTATTTCGAACTTTAAAGTTTTAAAGTGTTGAAATTAAGTTTAAGGACTTAATTGAAAATTATTGGAATTGAAATAAATGACTTAGAATGATAAAATAAAGTTTAGGGGCTAAATTGGAAATTTATTAAATCTGAAAATAAAACTTTAAGGGCTAAAATAATAACTTTCATAAGTTTAGGGACTAATATGTAATTATAATAAAGCTGGAAATAAAAGTTAAAAACTGAAATAATAACTTTTAATAGTTTAAGGACTAAGCTGAAAATATACTAAAGCTGAAAATAAAAACTGAAAACTGAAATAATAACTTTTAATAGGTTAAGGACTAAACTGTAAATATATAAAAGCTGTAAATAAAATTAAATGGCTGAAATAATAACTTATATAAATTAGGGACTAAACAGTAATAATAATAAAGTTGAAAATAAAATTAAATAACTAAAATAATGACTTATATAAATAAGGGACTAAAATAAATAAACTTTTAAACTGAAAATAAGAAATGTAAGGACTGAAATTAAAACATAAATAATTAAGGGACTGAAATGAATAAAACTTAAAACTTGGGGCTTAAATAATAAATTTAAAAGTTTAAATTTAAAAACCCTTATATCAATTCTCTCTCTCTCTCTACAGATAGAGAGAGAACTGACGGGCAGGGCAGCCCCTTTCCCCTTTCTCCTTCACTGCCACCACCGACCGGCGGTGGTGGCAGCGCCGCCACACGTGGTGGCGCCGGCCCAAGGGTAGGGGAGGGGATTCGATTTTGGGACCTTGGGTGCGAAAGGATGGTTCAAACCGAGATGGAAAACGAGGCTAGGGTTCGGGTTTGTGACTTTCTTGGCTCGAAAGTGGTTTGGAGGATGAGGTAAGTAAGTTTCTGATTTTATTTCTTGGTTTTGGTGGTCGATTGGTGGTGATTTTGGGGGACAGGTTGGTGGCGGTGAGTTACAGTTTTGGGCTTGGTTTGGGTGTTTGGTTCGATTGGGGTGGTGTGGTGATGTTTTTGGGTGACTGTTTGGGCAGTGCGGTTGAGGCTAAGGTGGTGTTGGCTGTTTTCGTGGTGGATGTTGGCGATGGCGATTTCTGGACTGAGGGCTGGACCGTTCGAATGGGTAGCTGCAGTGTATGATTCGAAACTGGGTGATGGTGGGTTTGGATGGTGTTGAGACTGCAGCTCGTGTGAGCTTGCAGTTGAGCTTGAGGATGTCGATTGTGTGAAATGTTGTTGGTTTGAGGTGGTGCCTTTCGAGAATGGGTGGGTGTAGTTGGGTTTCTGCATTTGGTGTTATTGCTTGAGCAGTGGCATGTTGGTGTGGTGCTGGTAGTGTTGTTGGGAGTTGCAGTGAGTTGTTGGTCTCGGTTTGGAGGGGTTGCAGTAGACTTGGGTTTGGTGGTGTTGCTGCTGGAGGTTGGTTACCAGCTGCAGCTTGGGCTGCTGGAAATGGTGTTGGTCTCGTGAGAAAGTTGGTGAATGGTGAAATGTGAATTGCATTGTTCATTGTTTGAGTTCACTGTTGATGCTAGAAATGAATTTTCTAGCATCAATGGTGTCTCACATTGGGAATAGAGAGAATGTTGGAGAGATAGACAAGTTTTCTTACCAAGTGTGAGTATGAGTGTGAGTGGAGTGAGTGGGGTATGAATAGGGGTAGATTTAGGGCACAAAACCCTAGACGGGTTATTGGGCCAAAATATTGGGCTTTTGGGTTTTCTAATTGGGCTAGACTAATAGATTTCGGTTTTGGACTCAATTGAATGGACTTAAAGGAATTGGGCTAAAAGAATTAAAATTAAATCAGGCTTATGAAATTGGACCATAAGTGTTGGACTTTAAATAATTGGACTTGAATAATTGGACTTTTGTAATTGGATTTGAAATCAATAAAAATTGGATTTAAATAAAATAATTCGAAATTGATAATAAAATTATTATTCGGGATCGGATTCGATCGAATACATTTGAATTAAATTAATAACGGCTAGACGAATGCGCTTCTCTAAAAAATTAGGGTTAACGTTCTAGCGACACGTTTTTCGAGAAAACTATTTTATTTAATTTAAAAGTTCGCGGTCGCTACATGATTGAATTTTAAATTATCTGTGATCGTAAGTAATAACGAGACACGAATATCGTTATTATGAATATATCAGTATGTGTGTTATTTCTTATTTATGAATTGAGTGGCAAATCTCACAAGTTAAAATGTAGTGATATTTAAATGGATTCATTGGTGTTTTGTTAAGAGAACAAGACATTGGAGAGTCGCTAAAATGATTCCACATGGATCACTATCTGATCGACAGTAATTAATCTCTAACGTTTAGTAGTGAAATTGATGTATTAGCTTGAGTCGTCATAATGACTTATATGAGGACAATCATACTTTGGTTATGCTAGATGTTGCTATGCCAATATTCATCAATGTTGTATCGTTCGTGTATGTCAAGAATTATATAAAGGTTATGAATGATCAGCAATGGATTCATAATTTTTAAATAGTAAGAGACGATGATATACATTTCATTCAGTTTAATTGATAACCAAAGGACAAGGTGAGTTCATTAGTTGAAAAGAGTTTCAACTATTATTGATTTAAGAATGAGATAAAATATATGGTTGATAATCGAGATTGGCGTACTTTCATATCTCGTAATTGATAAATCACGTGATGTTTTAAGTCATGTGTATTGTCCAGCACATTACTAGATGTCAAATTGGGACGATGAATATAGATTAACTAATCTAGGTAAATTAATGATAAATTAAAAAGGGAGTTTTGATTTATCTTATTTTGATTAAACATTTATTTGGTCATCATTATTTTCAAAATACATTTTTCTCTCTTTTATTTTCAATCACACATTTTTAATAAGAGTGCGTTTGATTGTAAGCATGAAATTTGCATGTAAAGAAAATAAATTCTAAATAATTCAATTGCATATAACCTATTTGTATGAAAATTGTTAATTAAATGTGTTTGATTGATTTAGTTTTCAAGGTAATAAATATTATATTTTTTCATTTTTTATTGGTGAGTAGATGAGAGAGAAAGATAAATAGGTAATTGAGAAAGATAAATAGAGTGAATTACCTGGAAAATAAAAAAACACCTCTCCTTAAAGAGATATTTTCTTTATTTTTGAAGAAAATATGTTCACATGACTAAAAGTTGAAAGATATTTTTTACTGAAAAAATTGTCAATCAAATACTCCAAAAATAGGAATATGGTGAAAATGACATTTTCCATGTGAAACATTTTTTTTTTTTTTTTAAGAAAAGACCACTAGTGTTTCTATTTTATTTCATAATAAAAAGAAATACATGGAAAGAAGGTGACATATACCTGACCTCCAACAAGTGAAAAATATTAAAAGTGTCAAAAAATGAAATGCAAGACAAAGTAAATGAGAAATGAACAAAACTAGCAAAAACTAATCACGGGTACTCCCGAGGGTAAATCTTCGGGTGGTAGTACATGGACATTGATCGGGTCATGAATCTGTTCTGAAACATTTCTGGGTCGTAGTAGTCTGCGTAGTCGAGCTCGCTCACTGGGGAGGGATCTCACTTGCGAGAGGGGACCCACGTAGGTGAATAATGCTCTTCGGTGATGATGTACTGAATGTCGAGCGAAAAGCGGTTGCATCTGATCTCATGGTGCTCTATGTCGCAACATCTGAAGCATGTAAGAGTGACCTAGTAACTGTAGGTACGTCGTCCTCTAGGTTTTGCACGCAGTCTCCAAGTCCCATGCCATCCATGTCTCTCTATATATGTTCCTTCACCATATCCTAGGTAGGGGTCATGATGGAAGGACTAGGTAAAGGTGTATGAGTATGAGTCTTACTCGTTGAAGGTCTCTCACCAAAGAGCTTCATAATCAATTCGTTAATGGCAAGTCTCATAGTGGATCCAACCTTCATGTCGTAGTCCTTCCTAAAGTGATCAATCAACATATGCTTGATACTGTGCCGCTCTAAGCTGGTCTCAGCCAACAGTCCCTGTGCAATAGTAGTATAATGAACTATCCCTATACCTGATCCACGTGCTGCCTCTATACTATTTGTGTGCGTCTTCAACGGTGGAGAATCGATCTGTGTCTGCTCAAGGCCCGCCTCAGTAGTAGGGGTGGGAATAGGAGCTATGGTAATGATAATAGGAGAAGTGGGTATCTCAATAGGAGTATCTGGAGAAGGCTCAGCAACTGAATGAACAAATGGTGGTACCCTTGGATCAACTGTCCCTGTACTGATCTGTAAAACGGATCCTGATCTCTATGATGATTGAGTACCCTTTGTATGTGTCCCTAAAGAAGGAGAACTGATATATACCGTCAAAGTCGATGTCTCAGTAGTTAGGAGACGAGTCACAGCTGTAGCAATGATAGTAGGAGGAGGGGCTACCTCGATAGGAGCATCTGGTATAGATTGAGTAACTGAAAGAATAATTGGTGGTACCTCTGGAGCTACTGTCATGGGGGTTGAGGTAGGAACTGTCGATGTGGTCGTCGACTCTATTTGTACGTCGACATGAGTAGTGGAGAACATAGTAGCACTGCTAAAACTGGCACACAGTGCTTCATCGACTCGACAAACGTTACCTTGCCTTTACCTTTGTCAACCCTACTAGTAGTAGTCGAGGGTTGAAAAGGGGAAGGCAGAACAACTGGAGGGGGATGAGGTGTCCCCGAAGTGCACTTATCGTAGGAGTGGCCCATATGTCTACAATTAAAGCTAAAAAACCGGCCTCTTCTCATAAATGATTGTCTGCCAGAAGCCTCGGTTACCTATATGTGCGGTGTCGATCAATCCCACCTCAAAGTAACCATGGAATCCAAACTTAGAGAAAATCTCACGTACATTCCTCATGGTCGGCTTGCGGTGGGAAAATTTTCCTACAAGTGTGTACTTGTAAGAAACAGCCAAAATAGCTTCCTCCGAATAAGTCAAATCAACGGCGGGCTTACCCAAATGTGTAAATGGCTCCTTGGAAGTGAACCCAATAGAAGACGAATCATTTGTAATCTCTAGAACTGATGCAAACGACTTCCGTGCACTCCTCTTAGCCTGAGATAGGCCCGGACGACCAGAAACTACAGTAGCATAGGTCTTTCAACCTTGATTGAGCACTGTCTGGGCCTCATGTAGAAAAGTTGTAGGGAAAATGAACTCAGATTAACAGGAATAACATTCTGCCGAATTTTTGTCGGAAGGCCGCTGGGAGTCTGCCGGCTGGGCGCCAGAGCTTCGTTTTCCAGCCAAAATCATCCGATATCAGAAAATTATGATTTTTTACAGTATGAAGCAGAATTTCATGTTGATCATCGCGGTGTAGTACATTATCTAAGGTGATGACTGTAGCACCCGAAATCTGCATTTTTTCAGCTAACTATCCGTTCGCTGAATAAGAAGGTGCGAGCGCGTCCGACCTCCAATCGGGATGATTTTTCTTTCAAAGGTGCTCCAAATAATGGGTAATCTGATGGTTAGGCGCATTTATATGTTGGAGCTATGGATTAGGTGTAATTGAAAAATTCGTTTTCGGCTCCTTAGGATTCGTGCTTTCAATTCCGGCAAAATCAGACTCCAACAACACCACCCCATGCGTTTTTGTGCCTTCTGAGTCCATTGGTGATGGTCCCATCTCCAAATTCTAACCGGAAGTGGTCGAAATGGATGCACTAGAATGCTTGCCGATTTTTTTTTATTTAAATCCATTCCGAAAGTTGCTGAAACTGTTATTGATTGTTGAAAATATGTTTTGCATGAAGTTGGGAACGTCTTGTCATTGATTTGGGTGGTATTTTGAGTTGGTGGATCAAGAATATTGATGTTTTCGAGTTTTTCTCCCATTCTAGAGAGAAGGGAAAGCGTTTTTGCTTTTCATGCCATCGAACACACTATAAATTAATATTACATGCAAACTCAAAACTTTTACTTATTTTTTAACCACATATTCTCTATTAAATCACTATTCCAAAAAACACATTTTGGCAAAAAAAAAAGGGCTCAAACAAGCTCTAAATCAAGTCGTTTGATATCACGATAAAAAACCTAATGTGCCATACATAAAATGAAGGATCCGAAGAATGATATTATTGATTAATTGAGAAGTATTGGACAATTGCAGAATTAATTAATTAGATTGTTTATTAATGGGCTAAGCTTAATTAATTACATTAATTAAACTAGTGTCTAGATTATGTCTATTTAAACATCTATTAATTGGTTATGGTTTGAGAAAACATAGCACATCTCATAATATCATAATTTTGTTAGTACAAGAAAGAGAAATCCTATTATTTCATTCATGTTTTCTTGTGTGGATTACTATGGAGGATGGACAATTAGACAACTGTGATGGTGAAAGATCATCATTCATAAATGCGTACTTATTGGACACCCGGTGCAATTGTTGAAGATTTACAACAATTATACTTTTCTTGAATCTTTGATTCACTTAGTTAATTATATTTATTACTTTATATGGACATCTTTTTTTCTAAATTGTACACAAAATATTCATTAATATGTAGTTTTAACTCCGCCTACATATTATAACGATCTCAAGTTATTTACAACTTTAAAATTCTTTTGACAAAAATACAACTTTTTTCATTCGCCTTTTTTTCTTAAAATTTGTCTTTATTTTACTTTAGGGAGTGCAAACACATTTTTCAATTTAAAAAAATAAAATAAAATATCATGAGTAGCTTTCGAGTCTAGCTAAGATTTGGTGAAACGAGCCAACTTATGCTTGGCTTGCTTCATTCACAAGCAAGTGCTAACTCGCTATGTAGGCGAAGCCGAGCCCACCGGTGGGCGAGCTATGCCGCTTGATTTAGTCCATTTAACACCCTTATACATCTAATACAACTCACTTTTTAGGATGCTTGGGCCCCAACACGCAAGAAAATATAAAGTCCAACACTGCTCTCCTTTGATCAAGCTTTGTAGTTTTTTAATTTATTTCTTTCACTTTTTAAGCAAAAAGAAAATATTTGAAACTCAATTCCTTACTGAACATTGCTCAAAATAAAAAACAAGTCCACCCACGACATGGATATCCTACGCCTATAATAGATAACTTGATTTTTTTCATCTCTAATATTTACTATCTGTTGACCCCAAAAAAATGAACTCAACAGATACCGGGCCCAATCTTGCCACGTCAAGTACGGATCCGAGTGTTTATACTGGAATTGAATCGATAGTTTGACTAAAATTGATGCGGGACGCACTTTTCGACAAGAGATAAAGATGTTCGGACCTTGGCGGTTTGATTTCAGAGATATTCGTACTATCAACAAACACCCAATCAATTTCCTATATTAAGTCTTCCTATCATGATGGAATATGCGGAAGGAAAGATATGATACAGTACAACACATTTGTATTGGAATCTTCTTATTCTTGCTGTTACGTGTCTCAAAGGATATGTAAAGGACTTAGTTTATACAATCTCATAAAGAGTTTCTCCAGATGTATATATTTCGTATTCTCCTCAACAAAATACCCCCCTCCCCCTATTTCTATACATAAGTGAAACTATTTATACTAATCTGGACGATGTGGTGGTCGTTGGATTAAATCCACGTGGCGGCATCTCCTAAATCGAGGCTTCACATTACCATCTACTCATTACATTTAATGTTTGACAAAGGGTCAGCCAGCCTAGTGGTTGGCTGACACATTGACGTGCAAATGCTAAAACCACATAAACTTTATTACAAACGTCACATCAATCAATCCTAACAGATCCCCGAATCTTGTTATGAGGCCGCGTTGGTTTTAATAATCATTAGCTTGAGTTTCGGATAGTGCAGAGGGGCCCTTTGCAAAAGGGCTTCGGAACTTCGGCGCTTCGGATACAAGGAGCCTCTGTATTTGCTTGGGAGGACCCTACGTAGCTCCTTACTATCTGGAGCTGAAGAGACATTGGATAGATCAGTACTTCGGCACTTGAAGGAGCCTCAGACAACTGTATTGATCGTTGACTTTGGATTTATTGGTCCTCCGTGTTGTATTTCTAGATGGCCCTTTGTCATCTTGACTACTGGGAATTTGTGGTAGCTTATGTGGATATATTTCTTACGTGGCAATCTACGTGGAGTGCTGATTTTGAGCTTTTATTTCCGGGGGGTAGCACTATCTTTACTAGGAGTCAACACAAAAATCTCCAAACTTTAAAATTGTATTCAAATCGCAATTTTGAAATTGTTAATTTAGATCCACTTAGATACGTCAATATTTCAATTTCAAACTGAAGTTAACCCCTTTAGAATGTTAGGATTAGATTTCAATTATTAAAAACCATTGCTAGAATTTGGCTGTGACCCGAATTCCTTGTTGAAGTAATTAAAGAATTCTAATTTAATTGCACGTCAAGAAGAATTTAGTTTGGAATGCTATTGAAACCCTATGTCAAGTTGAAATTCTATTTTGGAAGCCCATTGGGAATTGAAAATCGGTATTGGACTTGACTTTTTGGCATTCTACTTTATCAACAATTTTATTAGAAGGGTTTGGACATCCCCTACATGTTTCGTATAAATATTAGACTCTTCTATACAATTTCATAAGTACGAGAAAATAGATTACTAGAATTACACAATAATCTTCTATCTTCTCCATTATTCTTGAATCAATAAATCTCTTAATTCACCTGTCATATTTTCTTACCTTCTTTTGAAACTTCATTATTTGCCATATAATTTCAACATCTCAATCTGGTGATTTGTTTCACAAGTGGTATCAAAGCTATTTCGATATCAGCTTTGTTTACAACAAGTGGTATCAAAGCCCTGAGATCAATAGTTCCACAAGAGCACATGATTTGATTTGTTCGAGATTTTTTGTTCGTGATAGCTCCATAAAGTATGACATTCTGCTTTTGGATCGAATCACTAAATTTTCGTTATGTCAGGTTAAGATGCGTATAGTACTCACACAGATGGATTTGGATAATGCGTTGTTGGGAATTGACAAGATACCTAAAACTTTGACCGCGGATGAGAAATTACGGAAGGATAATAATGTCGATTCTCACATTCATTTTCATCTATCAAGTACTATTCTTCAGGATGTTTTGAAGGAAAATTTGGCATCTGCTTTATGGTTGAAGTTGGAGCAATTGTGCATGACTAAACGTCTGAAAATAAGTTGAACCTCAAATAGCGTTTATGCTCTTATCGAATGACAGAAGTAGGATCATTGAAAGATCAAATGGTTGTATTTAAAGAGATCGTCGCTGATTTGGAAATTTTAGAAGTAGAGTATGATGAAAAAGATTTGGCCTTGACCTTATTGTGTCTGTTGCCCACTTTGTTTTTTTCATTTAGAGATACAATCTTGTATAGTCTAGATACTTTCACCATTGAAGATGTGTATGATACTTTGTATTCAAAAGAGAAGATGAATCATCTAGTTTTTGAAGCTAGAGATGGAGAAGGCATAGTTGCTCATGGTGGTTCTGGAAGTGGCAGATCGAAGTCTAAGTTCAGCAATCAGATTTATAACTACTTCAAGAAGAGGGGCACATGAAGAAGGGTTGCTATAAGTTTCATAATAAAGAAATGATGGCTTCAGATACTTCAGGCGAAGCAGACATTGCAGAGAATATTGATGGAGATATCTTGGCTATTTTTTACGTTGAGTCTAAACCAGAGGAGGATTATATTTAATTTAGCATGTATATTTCATATGTGTCCTAATAAGGACCTGCTTACTACATATGAAACAGTATGAAACAGTTTCCAAAGGTGTTGTGGTTATGGAAAACACCGCACCTTGTCGGGTAGCTAAAATTGGTACAGTCAGATTGAAACTTTTTGATGGAACAATTATAACACTTGGCTACGTTCGACATGTTTCGGATTTGAAGAAGAATCTCATCTTATTGTCTATCCCGATTCAAAGGTTATGAGTTCTTTGGTGGAGGTCGAGCTTTGAATGTTTGTAAAGGTGCCCAAGTTGTATTGGAGGGACATGAAAGTTCTCAATGATATATCCCAGGGTCGTGCAGAATTTAGAAGAGTTAATCAGCACATGTTCAATACCATGATAGACATTCAGTTTGGTAAAATACCTTTAGGAGCTCATAAAGTTTCAAATTTGAATAATACAACTTAGTTGAGTTTCGAAGATATGGGTAATGCCGCTTCGCCATCATCATCTACGGTGCTATTGTTTTCAATTGTTAGAGATAGATCCAATGGAACATGTATGTAGATGCTGATTTTGTTGAACATGCTTTAAGTGGAGTAGAAGCTGTACAATCCAGCAATAAGTCTTCTTTAAAAGCATTTGAGTTTGAATCTGCTTTGGAGTGTGTTACAACCCATTTTGGTAAAATATAAAATCATTATGATTTTTGGGAATCTGAGATCATTCTACAGGAGTAGTGTTTGGATTTATTGGAAGATGTGAGATATTGTGTTTTGTTGGGGAAATTAGTTTTTTTTTTTGTTTTTGTATTTTTGAAGAAACTAGTTCATTCCTTAGTGGAATTCATGTTAATGGAGATTGTTAAATTTTGAGTATGACCCGAATTCTTTGTTAAAGAAATTGAAAAATTCTAATTTAAGTGCACGTAAAAAATAATTCAATTTGGAATACTATTGAAGTCCATGTCAAGTTGAAGTTCTATTTTTTTAAGCACATTGAGAGTTGGAAATTGGTATTGGATTTGATTTTTTGGCATCCTACTTCATAAACAATTCTACTAGGAGGCTTTGGACATCCCCTATATGTTCCCTATAAATATTATGTTTTTATATACAATTTTATAAATGTGAAAAAATAGATTACTAGAATTATGTGATCCATTTTAATTTTATCTCTTTTCCATTATTATTGAGTCAATAAAATTTCTTATTTCTTCTACCATATTTTCTTATTTTATTTTATTGTTTTTCTTGTGTTTACATACTTCATTATTTGTCATATACATCTAAATTCGATGGTTTGTTTCATAATAAGTGATATCAGAGCTATTTCAGTATCAACTTTGTTTACAGCAACCAAACCATTTACCTTATTTTGAAAAATAAACTAAAAATCATGTTACAAAAATATGTTAAGTATAGATAGAGGAAATATCTTGTTGACTTTATCCATCAAAATTTCCAATAAATAGTCTTTTCTTCAATTGCTTGATAATTGTATTTTGTTTAAAAGTAATCATCCTTGAGTAATGACTTCCACAAATTCTGACAGTTTTTCTTCATGAGTCACATTCATTATATTTTAATAAGAAACTTTGAAAGGAGAATATTATGAACTAGTTCAAATTGTATTAATTCTTTGAAGTTAAAATGCTAACAATAAACTCGTTTTAAAATCGTGAAGACCCCCTTCGAGTTCGTGGTTAATACTCTCAAATCAGTCTTCATCTCTCACTTTCATGCCAAGTTTCATAAATGTTTAATTATTTGTTAATTTCTACGAAATGATTTGAATATCAAAATGATGTGTATAGTTTTTGAATTAAATAGATATAAATTTTTCACATGGCTATCAAATACAATGTAATGCTTATATTTAAAAAGCCCAAATTTAAATGTTTTATTGTGATTTAGACTAATAAGTTCGACTTTGAAATGCATTACTTTATTGCCCCTGGGTCAAATCAAATTGTAGAAAAAGTTGGTTGATTTGATTTGAAAAGTGAAACGGTTTGTTTAGATTTGAATTTTTTCAAACTATTTTAATCAATTTGATTTAAAAATAGATTTAAAACCCTCCCAAAAATAATTACGATCTCAATTCTCATGTGTCCGATAAATTTATAGTCAGAAAAGGAAAAATTTTCCCCGTAGAGAATAAATCTCTAAACGAAAAGTGGAAGTTAAGTTACTAATATTCTTCATTTGACTAGTTCAAAGTCCATGAATCTTGCCTTTTCTTCATAAAAGAAGCCTTTGTTTGGTACCTGTTATTTTCAAAATACATTTTTCTCACTTTTATTTTCAACTACGTATTTTTCAATAAAGTAATAGTACAAACAAACCCAAAATTTTTCCTTAATTTTTTAAGGACAAATTCTTCGATAAAATAATATTCCAAAATATATTTTGGACGAAAAATAGGGCTCAAACAGGTGCTAAATATATCAAACAATTTTTTAAAATGGAAAGGTGTTTGATTCAAGCTTTTCCTCTCAATAAGTGGGGTCTCAGCTTATTAACATCAGATTGTTGAACTGGCTTCAGAAAGAAGTCTTCTGCTCCTTTCTCTAAGCAACTGTTAATCCTTGATGGAACATTTTCTGATGACATTATCACAACTGGGACGTCCTTTAGAGATGTCGATTCCTGCATATTGCATAAATAATTCTCTATTATAGTTGCAGGCCTCGACTAGACAAAGACTTGATTATATAACGGACTAATTTGTCTATTCCGATGAAATTGAAATATAATGAAAAGTATGTGCAAATTGGTACCTTGACCTTTATCAATAGATCATAACCGGTAATTCCAGGCATACAGTAATCTGTAATAATCAAATTCACTTCTACTTCCTATAAAAATGAAACAAATATTTGAACATCAGACAAAAGTAATCAACCTGAACTAAAATACAGTAGAGTTTGAATCATACATGATGATTTCTTGAGTTTGAATCAATACTATTATCTTCAATCAACCCAAGAAATTCTAGAGCCTTTACTCCAGAATCCACTACAGTAACTGCACATAATAATTACATATAAATATCAAAATTAAATAAAAAAAAAATATCGTACGCTTAATGCAATAATCAGTATATATAAATATACCTTGATAAGAAGAAGTTTTGAGGAGTCTCTCAATCAACTTTCTGTCAATGAGGCTATCATCAACCGCTAATACATGGAACTGTGCTTCCGAGGATGCTCCGCCCATTTTTCGTACCCTTTTTGATCAGTATAAATAAAAACTGCTATGAATTGAACTAATGAATGCAGAAGGAAGAACGGGCTGTTCATATAGCAAGGTTTGTTTATATATTTGTGTTGAGAAGAGATATTGAAAGATATTGACAGTTCAGAAAGAGGGATCCCACCAGATATCAATCAGAATCTTCCTAATCTTCAATGTTGATTTTTGAATTTGAGAACAAGCAATGAACTACTATTCAAGAATTGAATTTTCCTTTTTTATAATAAAATATAATATGTATTATGACTCTTTGAGAAGGCTAAGGATGTACCTTGACTTTTTGTTTGTGTTCGTTCCTGGTAATGCATCCGCACCTTCCAGTGCCTTTGCAAATTTTTAATTATTATTATTTTTTAATATGTTCCAGATTAATTTGTCACACATTTCTCTTCCTTAAATTTTATAATCGGTCAATTCCAACTTACCAAATATATCCTTTTGTCTATTTTGAATGATACATTTTGTTCATCTTTTTAATCTTTCCAAAGAATATTTTTTGGGATTTTTCTCAAACCAAATATTTTGCTAATTGTATTATGTGATGGTATTATCTCCATATATTCGAAGAAAACATGGTACAGTATCTCAGAAATTCTAAGTGTAAAAGTTGCTTTAAATAAACAAAGAAAAGCTCACATATAATAGTAAGAAAAATCGAATGACAAAATAGGACAGATCTGGCAACACTCTTTTTACAATTTCAAAGTCGGTGTTGAAAAAAAATGTATTCTTCCATTTAACAAATCAAGCAATTATTTCTAATAATATTATATTTATGGTTGACTCAGAATTCTGGAAATTGCGAGTATAAACCCCCCCCCCCCCCCCCCCCCCCCCCCCCTTTGTTTGTTTTTCTCCTTCATATTTTATGATATTCAAATACACTAGTCAAAATAAATTAAAAAAAAATCATTTGGATTGCTTAATACCTTTCCGCCATGTTAAACATCTTATATTTCTTAATAATGTCAAGTCTTATCTAATTCTATGTATCAATTACCCAGAAAAAAAAAAAAAAAAAAAAACATAAATTTTCACCAATAAAACACATTTAGTGAAATAACAACAATATAAATAAACAAATTGTCAAATAGATTGTCAATGGGCAAGGAATGTGCCAAATATCAATATATAATGACTGCATAGTCTGCATTCCATCGACAGTGTTGTATTAAGGATTAGTTGACATTCTTGTATCAATTAGTTAATCGTGCTATTATGTACCTACTAATCAAAGTTACAAATGTTGAGGTCTCAACTGCTTATGATATGAGTTCAAAATGCTGTGACCCCTACATGGTACATAAAAGACAACTCACCAGTGTTTTTCCTAATCATAATTAGGAATATGTTCCTTCATCCTTTTTTCTCTCGTGGAAAAGTGAAGTAGAGTTGTGCTTATATAGTGGAGTCAGTAATGCCATGTGAAAATTCATTTCGAGCCTTTCACGAGAACTATGGGACTAAAACTAGAAAGGTTCCACTGATCGTGGAAGAAAGACCAATGATCGCAAGCAATGAAGATCGAGGAAACTATGGAAATACTTGTTCAAACTTCTTGGGCAGAGACTTTGATTACAATGAGCAAATCATCCAGTTTCATGTTGGGTCTGAAAGATGAACCAAAATTAGTGCACTTAATTCAAACTAAATTAGAAGAAGCGAAGAGTGGAGTGTAGTTGAAAAGTAGTGTGCCCACAAGAAAAATAGGTCGCGTGCACCGAGACAAATTTTAACCCGTAATCAAATCAATTGAACAGTGCTCGCGCAATACAAAAAATCTTATGGCTGTTTATTTTTTTCTTTTTTGTTTAGAACTCTATTTGTTTTATATTTTCTTGATATTTTCCGTTTTAATTAGAGTTTTTAGGAGTTGCCTATATATCCTCATTCTTTCATAGTAAATTAATTATTGAGAGATTGTATCAAAGTAATGTTGCTAACTTCTTATTTTTCTTACTTGAGTTGGTATAAATAGGACATATTATTTCATTGTAAATACAATTATTGAGATATTATCGCGATGGTAGATTGCTTTCTTCTCGTTCTCGAATGGGTGGTTCTAACTCTTCTTAAAAATCAAAGTGAGATAATAATAAAGGTGACTGGACTGTTTCAAAAGGTAGGACTGAGCTACCGAAGGGAAATGAGGAATTTGCTAGCAAGGCTACACCCAAGTTGGATTACCAACCATCTAGGAGTCGAGATATGAAGTGCTTTAGGTACTTAGTATCAGGACACATTGCTTCTTAATGTCCAAACAAAAGGACGATGATCTTGCGAGACAATGGAGAAGTGATTAGTGATAGTGAGGATGAATATGATGACATGTCGGAATTGGAAGAAACTAGCAATTGTGAGGAAGTGGAATATGCAGTGGGAGAGCTATTGGTTACACGACGAGCTCTTAGTCCTCAAGTCAAAGTGAATGATTTGGAGCAACAAAGGGAGGATATATTTCATACGAGATACTAGGTCAACAACAAGGTATGTAGTATGATTATTGATGGGGGTAGTTGTACCAATGTGGCTAGCATAACACTTGTTGAAAAATTGGGATTAACTATGCTAAAACATCACAAGTCTTATAAATTGAAATGGTTGAATGAATGTGGAGAGGTTAAGGAGAATATGAGAGTATTGGTGAGTTTCTCAATTGGGCGGTATCATGATGAAGTGATGTGTGGTGTAGTTCATATGCGTGTTGGACACATTTTGTTGGGGGAGGCTATGGTAATATGATATGAAGGTGATTCATGACATGAGCAAAAATAGGTATAACTTTACTAAGAATGTGAAATCTATTACTCTTGCACCATGACACCACAACAAATGTATGAAGATCAAATCAATTTGAAAACTGATGATGAAAAAAGATTGAGATAAAAGGGGAGCGAGATTGACCTTTCATAACACGAGAGCAAGAGAGAAAATAGTGAGATGGCTAAAAGTGAGAAAAAAATAGGAGAGCCACAAAAGTAAAAGTAAAAGAGTCTTTGTGATGAGAGAGAAAAGTTGAAAGTGGGTTTCTTTGCAAAATGGAGTGAGTTGAAAATGGCAGTAGTTGAGAACTGACCTATGGTCTTGTTGGTTTATAGGAAGTCATTCCTCAATCTTGAGAAATCTAACACACCCCTCTCTAGTTTGGTTACTTCTTTGTTGTAGAAACTCGACTCGAAGGACATGCCTAGTGTGCTACCACCCATTCTAGGTATTGAACATCAAATTGATTTCGTACCTAGAGCTGTCATTTCAAACATGCCGACTTATCGAAGTAATCGCGAGGAGACTAAGGAACTTCAAAGGCAAGTAAATGATTTGATGAGCAAAGGGAATGTGAGAGAGAGTATGAGTTCACGTGCCGTGCCGTGCTGTGCTACTAGTGCCAAAGAAAGATGGAACTTGGAGGATGCGTGTTGACTGTAGGGTCATCAACAATAAAATGGTAAACTATTATCATCCTATTTCTAGATTAGACGATATGGTAGATAAATTACATGGATCATGCATATTTAGTAAAATTGATCTTAAAAGTGGCTATCATCAAATTAGGATGAGGAAGGAGATGAATGAAAAACCGCTTTTAAAACTAAATATGGGTTGTATGAGTGGTTAGTTATGCCATTTGAACTTACTAATGCACCTAGCACATTTATGAGGTTAATGAATCATGTTTTATGTGCATTCATAGGTAATTCGTAGTAGTTTACTTTGATAACATATTGGTATATAGTAAGGATCTAAACGAACATATATGCCCATTAAGATGTGTGCTTGTAGTCTTAAGGTAAGAACAACTTTATACTAACTTTAAAAAGTGCACATTTGCATAGAAAATGTTATTTTCTTTGGTTATGTCGTTAGTGCTAAGGATATTGAAGTGGATGAGGAGAAAATGAAAACCATCAAGGAGTGGCCAACATCTAAAAGTATAATTGAAATAAGAAGCTTCCATGGTCAGCTAGTTTCTATAGGCGCTTTGTAAAAGATTTTAACACACTTGCCACACCACTCGTGAAAATTATAAAGAAAAGTGTAGGATTTCATTAGGGCGTTGAACAAGAACATGCTTTAATACTATTAAAGATAGGTTGTACACCCACCGGTTTTATCATTACCTAACTTTAAAAATACTTTTGAGATTGAATGTGATGCCTCAGGAATAGGTATTGGAGATGTCTTAATGCAGAAACTAAGACAAATAGCTTACTTTAGTGAAAAGCTAAGTAGAGCAGTTCCTACATATGACAAGGAGTTGTATGCACTTGTTCGAGTTTTGGAGATATGACAGCCTACCTGTGGCCAAAGGAGTTCATGATTCACACCGACCATGAGTCCTTGAAGCACTTAATAGGTCAAGGCAAGCTAAACAAGAGACATGCAAGGTGGATGGAGTTCATCGGGACATTTTCATACGTTATTTGGTATAAATAAGGTAAAGAAAATATGATAGTGAATGCATTGTCAAGGAGATATGTACTTCTAATGTCTTTATGTGCTAAGTTATTAGGATTTGAATATGTTAAGGACATAGATTTTAATGATCCACATTTTTTAATATATATGAATCATGTGATTATGGTGCTATCGATTCTTTAGGCATTATGAGGATTTATTTAGGAAAATAAGCTTTGTGTTCCTAAATGTTCAATGAGAGAATTATCAGTACGTGAGGCACATAGTAGTGGTCTAATAGGTCATTTTGGGGTAAATAAAACTTTAGAGATGTTAAGTGAACATTTTAATTTGCCTAAGATGAAGGTTGACGTTGATCGGATTTGTAGTAGATGCATTACTTGTAAAAAGACAAAATCTAAAGTTTTACCACAAGGTTTACCGCAAGGTTTACACCATTACATATTCCTAGTGAACCTTGGGTTGATATATCTTTGAATTTTGTGTTGGGTAGAAAGAAAGGGATTCTATATTTGTGGTGGTAGACGGATTTAGAAAAATGTCACATTTCATTCCATATCATAAAATCGATAATGCCACCAATATAATAGATATATTCTTTAAGAAAGTAGTGCGCTTACATGGGATTCCTAGAAGTATTGTAGCTGATAAAGATGTTAAATTCCATAGTCATTTTTGGAAAGTTTTGTGGAATAAGTTAGGAACTAAGCTATTTTTCCACTAGTTGTCACCTTCAAACGGATGGGCAAACTGAGATAGTTAATAGGACTATGATACAATTGTTGCGCACTATAATTAATAAGAATTTAAAGAGTAGGGATGATTGCTTACCATTTATAGAATTTGTATATAATAGGGTCATGCATTCTACTACTTTTTACTCGCCTTTTGAAATCGTATATGATTTTAATTCATTTACTTGTGAATGAAAGGGGTAGTTTAGATGAAAAGAAGAAGGTCGACTTGGTGAAATCACTCCATGAAAAGGTAAGGTGGCAAATTGAGAATAAAAAATGAGCATTATGGCTCTCAAGCAAATAAATGACAAAAGCATGTTACATTCGAATCAGGAGATTGAATTTGGGTGCACTTGAAAAAAGAGCGTTTTCCAGAACAAATAAAGTCAAAGTTGCTGCCGCGGGGAGATGATCCATTCCAGGTCTTTGAAAAGATTAATGACAATGCCTATAAATTAGATCTTCCAGGTGAGTATAATGTTTTAGCTACTTTTAATATTTTTGATCTTTCTCACTTTGATGCGGGTATAGATTCGAGGACAAATCATTTCGAATAGGGAGGGGATGATGTGATCCATAATACGAGAGCAAGTCCGAACAAGGATCCATTAATCGTTGAGGGAGGACCAATGACTAGGTCACGAGCGAAGCGAGTCAAAGAAGTTATGAGATTGCTTGCTCCAACTACGGTGGGCAAAACGTCGATTACAACAAGTAGAAGAACAAGTTTCATGTTGGATTCAGAAGAAGAAACCAAATCAACCTGGTTCAAACAGCGGATGAGGAAACTGTTTCGAAAAGCTATGCGACCGCATACCTTTATACCAAAACCAAAGGGGAGCTTTTCAGTTGATATATGCGACCGCAAAGAGTTACACTATGCGGCCACATAGTTCATTTCTGGTTCAAATTTTTGCAATTTTTACGTAATCTTCTATTTAAGTTAAAACTCTTGTATGATATATTTTTGGAATTAAATTTTGTTTATAGCTAGGTTTTAGAGATTCCTTATAAATATGAACATTATTTTTCAGTGTAAGAAAGAGAGTTATTGAGATATTATCGCAAGACTAATTTGTTTTCTTCTCGTTCTTCATTGAATTAATTTTGAACTTATCAAGAATTAATTTCTTTTGGCATTCTACAAATTCAAGTAAGGTTCATAAGTTTTGTGATCACGGGATCAAGATATCATTATTAATTATCTTGGTTCTTTGAATTCAATAATTTATTAGGTCAAACTTTCAAACGCTGATTCTTAGCTTTCTTAGGATTGTTCTAATTTGTCGTGGATTCTGTAGCTACAATTGTTACGTGGGTTCGCATCATAAACCCTTGCAAATCCCTAGAGAGGAAAATAGATATATACATATATACATGCTATTAAAACTAGCAAACATAAATGTTGTATACCTATTCAAAATAGTACCCCGTAGAGTTATTACCAAAACCATCAATTAGCCAAAGAAGGGAAGAAAGTCTATGGATATAGATGAAAACCTAGTGGATACAGAAAAATATCATATCTAAATAATGGAATGCTCCATGAAGATAAAAAAGAAAAGGAAGCAAAAGAATAGCAAGAGTGGCTAGAAACACATTACAAGATGATATCAAGTTGAAACTATGATACACACTCCCTTAGATTCATAAATAAGAATGAATTGATATACATAATAAAGGAGATAATTGAAAGTATATGTAAAAATCATGCCAGCAAACATTCCATAACACAGAAAGCCTTGAAATAAGGGAATTTATTGGCCCAAAATGAGAAATGATGCCATGAGTTTCATTAGAAAATGTGAAAAGTGTCAAAATTTGTATAAATACCAAGACGACTCATACATGAATTAGTAACCAAGAGTAGCCATTGACCCTTCACAAAATGGGGTATTGATTTTGTTGGACCATTGCCTAGAAAAAGATTTAATATGGATTCATGATCGTAGCAGTAGTTTAGTTCACTAAATTGGTGCAAGCAAAGCCCCTTGCAAGCATTATTGATGCCAATATTTATAAGTTTACATGAAAAAAAATTTATCTGTCGATTTGGAGTATCGAATTCTATAATATCAGATAATTGTATGCAGTTTTAAGGGAAAAAAATGAGAGCCATGTGATGAATTTGGAATCTACATATATTTCTCTACTCTATATTACCCCCAAACTAACACTCAAGTAGAAACAGTAAACAAAATGCTAAAAAGCATTGTAAAGAGAAAGTTAGACACTACGAAAACATTATGGGATGATGAACTACTGCAAATCTTATAGTCGTATCATACCACCATCAAAACAGCCGCAAGAGAAATTCCTTTATCCCTCCTTAGCATTTGGGATGGAAGTCATGATTCTAAACTGCAAGAAGAATAGGTTACGACGAAGAACAAAACGAAAAACTTGTGAACGTGAACTTAGTCCTTATAGAAGAAAGACGAAACAATTCCTACACGAAGCTTGCTATTGTAGCTTGCTATATATCAAAAGAATATGGAAAAATATTTCAGTTCTAAGATTCGTAGAAAAAAAATCAGAAAATGGGACTTGATGCTAAAGAAAGTTTTCGTAGTAGAAAGAAATAAGCTCTGGTTCGCTAGATCCAAAATGAGAAGGATCGTACACATTAAAAAAATTTATGCGCTTTTTCAGACTTCTATTTTTATTTATTAAATTGAACGATTATTAACGTAATTTGTGTAAATATGTATATTGTAGGAAAATCCCAATTTGGATACAATTTATGTGAAAAGAGACTATTTGGAGCTTAATTGAAGTTGATTTGAAGCAATGGAAGGTTAATCAGATTGCAAGATCAATTGCAAGTATTGATTGAGCAATAAGTAAAAAATCATAAGTTCTGTGATTTAAATTTAACAATTGAAAAGTCAGGGAGCTACATTGCAAACTTTTGAACTTGTCTGAGGTCAACTATAATAATTTTAGAATGATGAGGACTTAATTGTAAATATTAGAAGATGATTCTTAGTGCTAGATATTCATCTTTTTCCCATTTTTCTTTAACATCCGATGATGTTCATTAATTCCTTCTTGTTTTATTCTTCTCACATGATGATTACTTAAGTAATTAGCTAGGATGAATAATTATAACCTCGTTTTAACCTTACTTTTATTTAAAAAGTTTTAAATCTCTAATTGATTTTATGAATTGTTTTTACTTCTAATCTTAATGCTTAGATTAATTGGCTACTAATTCATTCATTTTGTGAGTGCTAATTACATAAACATGCAAGTTATTTATTTAGACCACGTAGTAAAATATATTTTTCTAGTTAATGCGTTCGTTACATAGATTCTTAAAGATTTAGCCTTTGTTTGATTCAATTATTTTCAAAATATATTTTTCTCTATTCTTTTCAACTAAATATTCGTTAATTATATAATATTACACATAAATCCAAACTTTTTCTTATTTTTTAACTGCATATTATCCACCAATCTACTATTCAAAATATATTCTTTGTCAAAAAATGGGGCTCAAACAAGGGCTTCAATACATTAAACTAAGGTGTATTTGGATTTACATAGAGACATAAAACTGATTTATTTAAATAGAATCAATTTGAACTCAAGAGAGGTAAATAACACTTAAACAATCATATCAAAAAAATCAGTTTTATTATTTTTGCATATTTAAAATTAAAAAAACACAAAAATAAAATATCTAGCTTCTATTTGTTTCAATCAAATTAAAGTTAAGAATAATTAAACCAATGGTTATATAGTAGTCCTCATGGGAATAATATCCACACTCTTAGATCAACTTTATTATTTGTTACGATCCACACTCTTGTGGAATATAAAATGACAAGAAGTTTTGGGCTCCGTTGTTAAGTACTATTTTTATTTAGTATTTGTTTAAACTATTTATTGCTTTTGTTTGATTTTTTTTTCTATTTAGTTGATTTATTTATTTTTCTCTATTTCATTGACATGGAATGGAGAGCCGCAATAAAGCAGCAAAAATATATAATAATTGATTTTGACTTAGATGATGGTAATATGCTCTTCGAAAAATTTCTCTTCAAACAATAACTTAAAAGGTGAGGATACAATTTACATATCATACTTGATAAGGATGGCTTGCCTAAAGGATTAAATATCAGATCTATTGTTTATGATGAAATTAAACAGACCTGTGTATATTGTGGTGTGTCGCATTATACAAAAAAATTCTTGTTATTGGCAACCCCGAAAGAAGTGAAGAAAGCTATCTTTGATGATTATTATGAAGAAGAAGATGGTGATAGTGACATGCTTATGATAGATGTTCTCGTCATGCAAAAATATAAAATGATTGAAAATAAAATAATTCCGTAGGAACCAAATAACATACGTATGGATGATCTTCATCAATAAACCCAATGAATCAACAACTAAAAAAGAAGAACATGTAGAAATCGAGGAATTAATCATAAAGGAACCAAACAAACTAGTGGCATTCAAAGAAGATTGGATTAGTATGCAAACCTTCAACTTAATTAAGTTAGTGATTAAAGACAAGGTGTAGATCGAAGTATTTTTAGTTGAGTTAGAATTGGATAATTTATGTAGGTTATACTATATATTCAAGAGGGCAAACCAATATTTTGGAAGATAGATGAAATATGGTACAAAGATAGTTTACACAAGCTAAGCAAGACCTCCAAAGGAATATTCAAAGTACCACGAAAAAGTAAGTATCCAAAAGTCAAATTTGAGACTTTAAGTCAAAATTAATAGAAGGAAACCCAATTTTCTAACCTTAACTTTCTTTTTTTAAAAAAAAAAACATGTAATGCATTGCATATAAAAATTTGGATTGCATTTAAACATAAGCATATTTTTCCTGTTTTTTCTAGAAAAAAAATTGTTGACCGTAGTCAACAAAGGGTTTGCAAACGATCAGGCCGCTGCCCTAAGCCTTGTATGCCACAAGCCAACCGCAGGCTTGCAAGCCATAGTTGACATTTTCTTTCTTATTTTATAAAATAGAGGAAATTTTTTTTTTTATGTTATATTTTACAACAACAACAACAAAAACAATAATAATAATAATATGTCTTCTTTTGTTTCTTTTCAAAAATCGAAAATTTAATTTATTAAAAAAAATTCTTTTAAATTTTCTTCTCAATTTCTTTCTTTTCTTTATTCTTTTTTTCCTTTAAAAAAAAAACCTCTTTCCTTTTCATCTTTTCTTTTCATTTTTTTTCAAAGAAATTAAATAAAAAAACTCTTTTTTCTTATTTTCTTTCTTTATATCGGAAAAAATATCTTATTCATTTTATTTATTTAGGTCATACCAGTTTATAATATTCATTTGGACTTAAATTAGCATAAACTCGCATGCGTTTGAGTATATTGGTTATTATTTTGCTTGTCGTATAATGAAAATATTTTACAAAACGAGTAGGGAAAATGTATTGAAGGAAGGTTAAAGAATGAGTGTTAAAAGAGAAACGTCATATGCATGGCGAGTATTGCTAACCCTTCTTTAAACTTATTTTGTACAAACATTGAGGACAATGTGTATTTTAAGTTTGTGAGTGTAGATTACTTAGCAAGTCACATTTGCTTGATTATGAGATATTTTTGAATTTTTTTTAAAGTATATATATTGTTTTCTTATTTTATGTGTATTTGTTTGAATTGAATTGCTTATTTGGCTAATTGAAATTGTTTACGTTTCGTGAATTGTGAATAGGTGATGCAATTTTTTTGCTGATTCGAAATTTGTTTATGTAAGATTGTATTATATTGAGCACAATAATCATGATAATTATTTTATATTTTTGGATTGGTTACATTTATAGAATATGTTAACGAACTTAGGTTTTTACAAACCAAGATCATGATTAAAAATAACATTACTTTACCAATTGAAAAGAATAGTTTAGGGCGGTTGATATGTTGTTGGGAGCTATTTAGATGTGTATTGATTATGTGCATGTGAAATATTTGTGTGGAACATCTTTTGCTAACAAGTAGAGCCTATGTAGTAATCATTTACTAAAAGTTTGATTCCAATTACTTATTTTATTTTTTTTTTTTAAAAAAAAGCACTGCACTAGCTGTGGCACTTAAGAAAAAGTTACCCACATTGTTGTGTAAAGTCAATCTTGAATAACTTGGTTCTATTCATCACCAATGTTTAGAAGACGATTTATCCAAGAAGAAAGTTGTCTTCAATGTAGAGTGAAAGCTACCTTCGAAAATAATAATAATAATAATAAAAATAAAACAGAAAAAAGAACACAATAAAAAGGGAGAAGATAAACAAACCAAAGTGTGTTGAGGGAGTGGCATAACAACTATAAGCATTGTTTATGTTTGACTAAGCCTTGGATATTTAATTTGGAATTTAGACTTTTAGTGAGGGTTGTTATCCTAATAGAAGTTTGGAGGTTAAGATATTTAAATCTAAAGAGAATCATTACGTATTGAGATAGTGACTTTCATCGATAAAACACAACCAAACTTGAGCGGAAAATGAATCAATGTTGTGAAATCAATCTTAGAATGAACACCCTAGGTGAGTGATTGAAAAATAAGTTTGGGGTATATGCATCCCATGAGAGGGAAATGAGATAATTGACTATTAAGGGTAAAGCTCAAAATTATTATATTGACTATGCACGCACACATAAAAATGTTCCAAAGAAGAAAAAAAAGGAAAAACCACTCAAATGGTTTCTAACCTCATGTTCGAATAACAAGTTTATTCTCAATCTTAAGAATTAGGTATTACAGCTAAACAATTAGTTCATATTACTTGGAACGAATTTATGGTAACGAGTCTCACATTTCTCAATGAAGAGCCTAGAAACACGATATTAAACTCAAGATACAAAATAATCTCAACTCAACAAAAAGTAAAACTTGCAGTTAAAAGATTGAACACAAAGATTTTTCGATTGAAGCTCCCAGATGTTTAGTGACCCATTTAACATATATTCACTATTGTGCATCCATATAAAATGGAATAAAGTTATATTGCACTATGAAACCAAAAAGGCAACAAAGGTACAAGATCTTTCAATATTACAATAGAATAGTCTACCGAAGACTCATCTTTCAGTAACTCTAAAAATCGAAGGCTCATTTCACCAAGAACACTCAAAAGCCACCAAACCCTAAATTGAAGTTATAATAAATAGAAAGATCACTTAGAATCCTTCACACAAATCACTCAAATTTTAAGTATAACACTAGGATTACAAGATTTATAGCCTCAAATGAGGTTTTCGATAAAGCACCAAAATGAAGAACCATAATCAGGGGGTTATTTTCTCTCTCAAAAATGAAAAACCAAATTGTAGAGTATTCGACCGTATGAAAAATGCAGCCGGGTTAAATGATAGAACCATCCAAAATAGCATCTAACAGTCATAAATATGCCAAGTGTCACTATCTCGTTAAACTCGTTTATTTAAAAGAGTTATCACTTGTAAAGTGGGACATTAGTTATTCTAAATTTTGGGAGCAACCAAGGTTTGAGTCCTCAACAATCTTCACTTTGCTACCAAGAAGCCGTTCTATGTGCAACCAAGAGCTTTCACCAACATTTTATGTTTCATTTACTCCAATGCACCTGTACAATCTGTTCAACGTATCACTCGATAACAACTGTAAACAATTCTGAAATTTGTTTAAAGGTATTATTTTTGTCTCCATATCTAAAGGATTAAATTGGGTAGCAACCTTTCCAATTTTCAATATTCCTTTTGAAATAATCTCTTATGAAACAATATTTAATATCTATGTGTTTAGTCATATCATGAAACATGAGGTTTTTACTTAAATGTATAGCACTTTGGTTATCAGATAATATAATTGTATTTTCATCCACAAAACCAAGTTCATTCAATAAACCACTAAACCAAATGCATTCTTTAAAAGCATCAGAAGCAACAATGTATTCTGCTTCAATTGAAGACAATGCCACAACCTTTTGAAGTTGAGATTTCCAATCGATTATTTTCTATTATTTCCAATTGATTACAGTACCATACAAAGTAAAAGCATATGATGGTGTTTATTTTCTATTATCTATACTCTTGCAAAATCAGAATCAGTATAACCTTTTAAAATTATCCCCTCTTTATTCATTTAAACACAAGTTCAAAATCATAAGTTCCTTTCAAATATTTTAAAAGTCATTTTAAAGCATTCCAGTGTTCTTTCCCATGGTTACTCATGAATCTACTAGATATGCTAATGCTATGAGTAATATCAGGTCTCGTAAATACTATTAAATACATAACAGATTCAATCTCATTTGCATAAAGAATTTTAGATATTCTAGCAAAATCTTCATCAGATTTAGGACAGAATTCAGACAATTGTTTAAAATGGTTTGTAAAAGACAAGGTTACAGGTTTACAATCAAACATATTGAATTGTTTCAAACTTTTAACCAAATAATCGTGTTGATTAAAAAATAACATGTCTTTATCTTTATTTCTTAAAATCTCAATACCAAGGATATTTTTAACAGAACCAAGATCCTTCATATCAAACTCAGATTTCATTTTCTATTTGATATACTCAATTTCAGATTTAGCAGAACTAATAAGCAACATGTCATTAACATAAAGTACTAAGTATAAAGAACTTTTACCTCCTTTACCTTTACAGTAGAGACAAGTATCATAGTTGTTTTTTTGAAAGCCAAGTTTCAAGGTAAAAATATCAAATCTTTTATACCGGTGTCTTAGAGTTTGTTTTAAATCATACAATGATTTCTTTAATAAGCAAACAAAATTTTCAGAATCTTTTTTTTTTTTATAAAACAACAAACTGTCTCATATAGATTTTTTCACCTAAATCACCATAGAGAAAAACAATTTTAACATTTAATTGATAACGTTTGCATTTAAATTGAGCAACAAGAGCAAGAATGCATCTAATGTAGTATACTTAACTACAGAGGAGAAAATTTCAATGTAATCTACACCTTTTTGTATAAATCATTTTGTAACAAGTCTAGCTTTATATTTAACTTTCTTATTTCCCCTCTCCTTTATTTTATAGATCCATTGGCAATCAATAAATCTATAATCCTTAGGCTTTTCAACCAATCTTTTAAAGAGTGAATACATTTCTTCTACCATAGCAGCTTTCCAATTTTTAGCATCTTTACAGTTGATAACATCATCATAGGAGTTTGACTTCTTTTCAAATTGTTCTTGATAAGTAAACAATAAAACAAAAATATCACAATCAAACCTAGTAGGAGGCCTAATCCGCTTCTGTCCTTATCTCTTATGAGTTGATATTCATCAAGGGGAAGAGTTACATGATCAGATTGGTCATTAAGTTCAGCATCTTGTTCATATTCAGTTTTAGTTAAAGTAACTTTTCATCTAGACCAGATTCTTCAACTGCAGGTGCACGAGTTTCTCCCTTAGTATGAGGGATCTCTACCTCAATTTGAACATATTTTTCAGTCAAGTTATTTTCCCTTCTAAATATGGTATAATAGATTCATTAAAAATTAAATCTCTTCTAACAATTACCTTATAAGCTTTATCACTTTTAACTCATAATCTGCAGCATTTAATATTTTCACCATAACCCAAGAAAACACATTTAAGTGATCTAGGTTCTAACTTACCAATGTTTTGATGAGCATATGCAGTACAACCAAACACTTTCATGTTAGAATAATCAACAAGATTTTTAGGCCAAACAGATTCACGAACATCAAGATTCAAGGCACTAATAGGACTTTTATTAACAAGATATACAGCAGTTTTCACAGCTTCATCCCAAAATATTTTAGGTAAAACGGAACTCAAAAGCATGCATCTTATGTTGTTTATTAAAGTTGTATTCATTCTTTTAGCTATGTCATTTTGTTGAGGTGTATAATAGTAGTTCTATGTCTAAAAATGTCATGCTTTTTACAAAAAAAAATTGAATTCATAATTGCAAAACTCCAAACAATTATCAGTTCTTAAAAAATTTATTTTATGATCAGTTTGGTTTTCAATTTGTGTTTTCCAATCTTTCAAAGTAGAAAAAGTTTCATCTTTTGTTTTTAATGAGAAAACCCATATTTTTTTTAAAATAAAAAATCAATGATAAGAAAATAGTATCTAAAACTAGATAAAGTACTCATGGAAGTAGGACTCTATAGATTAGTATGCAAGCAATCAAGTATTTATTTGGATTTATGAATTCCAAGTACGAAAGGTAATTTAACTTAGTTTTCCTATAATACAGTGTTCACAAGAACCAATATCACCCAAATTTAAATTTTCTAAAACTCCTTTCTTTTGTAAAGGTTTCAAACTTTTCTTTCCAATATGACCAAGTCTTTCATGCCATAACTTTGCAAGTGTAAAAATTTTAGTTAAAGTAGCTGCAGTCAATCCAAGTAAGGGTTTTGCTTTAAGAAAATAGAGACCATATTTCTTAGGGTACTATCACCACGCCAAAGAATCTTAATGTGTCATTGGCTCAATTTTATGTCAAACTCTATGTTATCTAACATGTCTAGAGACACAATATTCCTCTCTAAATCTAGAACATATCTTGTTCCTTTCATAATAAGACATTATCGTTTTCCAATAGTAGTTTTTATAGTTCCGATCATATTTTTTTCTTTCGTATATGACAGTTGTTGTTTGAGAAAACAAAGGGAATTGTGGGATCAGTTGAAGAGCTTAGATACTGGAGAATATGGATGGCTAGTGCGACTTTAATACTATTTGGTCTAGTGCTGAGATACTAGGTGGTTTGCCTTCCTCTTTTTTAGCCAGGCGGGAGTTTAATAATGTTATTCATGAGACAGGCTAAATGGATATTCCTTTTGATGGACCGGAACTATCATGGTGTAATGGACGCCAGGGCACTCGCCATATATGGGCTCGCCTGGACCGTATTCTGGTGAATCAGAATTTAAAGAATCAATTTCCATCAGTCGCCTTTTCTTATTTAGAATGCACATCGTTGGATCACCGCCCGATGGTCTTGAGATGTAGGGACAAATTGAGCTTGTCGTGTTCTAGACTGTTTCAATTCCTAAGCATGTGGAGTTCCCATCAGGAATTTTTACCCTTGGTGAAAAAGAGCTGAGATATGAATATGTCTGGTTCTTCTATGGTCTATCTTGGGCGTAAATTGTAGAACATGAAATCAGCTTTAACATCTTGGAACCGCGATGTGTTTGGTAGGGTGCAACAGGAGATAGAAAATTATGAAACTAGTTCGATTCATCTGGAAAATTCGTTGATGGAAAATTTTTCACTGGAGACTGAATATCCATTATTGTATTGCCAAAATCAATTTGTAGTCTGGCTAGATAGAGAGAAAACTTTATGGAGGCAGAATTCACGCATTAAATGTCTAAAAGAGGGAGATGGAAACACCAAATTTTTCCATGCTTCAGTCAGAAATAAAAATAAGAGACAAACTATTGATCAAATGGTCCTTGATGACGACACTGAACTTAAGTCAGCTGATGAAATACATGAGGGGGCTGTGCAGTTTTTTCAGGATGTGTTCTCGGTTTCACCTTTTTCTTTGGATGATAATTACCTTGCACTCTTGACGCCAAGAATTACTGAGGGGGAGAACATGATACTATGCAAACTACCTAGTTTAGAAGAGGTTAAAGCTGCTTTTTGGTCTATCCCCAAAGATAGCAGCCCCGGACATGATGGTTCTAGTGCAAGTTTTTTTATTTTTGCCTGGGATGTTGTCCAGTCCGAACTCCTTGCGGTGGCTACAGAATTTTTTGGGGGTTACCCCCTAGCTAGTACTTTGGGGGCAACTAAAATTGTTCTTATCCCTAAGGTGGAGTCTCCGAACAGTTTCGAGAAGTTCAGGCCTATTAGCCTATGCTCGGTAGTGTATAAAATCTTGTCCAAAATCATGGCAACTCGGATGGCTCCTCTGCTTGACAAATTAGTTTCTTGAGAACAATCAGCGTTTCTACAAGGTAGGAGTATTTTTTATAACATTTCTATTGCTCAGGAGATGATGCATATTTTTCATAAGAAGGTGAAGGGCGGAAACACTTTATTGAAGATGGATATGGCTAAAGCATACGACAGAGTTAACTGGCAGTTCCTATTCAAGGTACTTAGAAGATTGGGGTTTTTCGACCAGTGGATGAACCTTATCTTTAATTGCATTTCCTCTTCATACTACTCAATTATGATTAATGGCAAGACAAGGGATTTTTTCAAGCCATCGAGAGGATTGTGCTAAGGAGATCCACTGTCACCGTATCTATTTATTAATCTGTGACTGCTTATTAATTGCTTATTTTCACCAATGGAAGGAATAATCGGGTTAATCTGTGACTCCTATGAAATCATCTATGTTTTTTTCCAAACACACCTCGATTATTCCTAAAAGAAAACTATTGGCAGCCTCGGGTTTTAAAGAAGGTGCTCTACCCAGTACCTATTTGGACGTCCCACTTCATACTGAAGATTGTTGAATAGTTTGTTTGAACCATTGTTAGAAGAAATTCAGAAGAAACTAGCTGGATGGATCACTTTGATCAAACATGTACTTTGTAGCATGCCAATTCATATCTTTTCGATCCTGAATCTGCCTAAAGGAATTCATAATAAGCTGAATCGTATTTTTTCATCATTTCTCTGGAATGCAATTGACGGATCTAGAAAACGAAAATGGGTTTCTTGGAGGAAAATCTGCCACCCAATGGAGGAAGGAGGTTTAGGCATTCTGGATTCTGGCAAAGTACAACGAGCATTATTTCTAAAATTTGCGTGGAAATTGATGGTCGAAAATTCCTTTTGGACATAATTTTTCCGTGCTAAATACATGAAGAACAAACCTGTTGTGTTGCTGAAATCTTCTCCCACGCACTCCTGATTTTGGAAGGGAGTGGTCTCGGCACTACACATTGTGTTGCAAAATTCATTTTGCTAGGTTCGGGATGGTTCTTCAAACTTCTGGTATGACAACTGGACGGGGAATCAAAGTTTGGCGGAGGCAGGATGGGAAGTTAAGGAACCACAATTACATATTAAAGATGTACTGACGAATAATGGAAGTTGGAATGGAAGGAGGCTTAGAGAGTTATTGGATGAAAGACAAGCAACGGCTATTGAAAGTGTGCCCATAAAACTATCTGGACAGTTTGATCAATTCGTCTGTAAGCCCGCTAAGGATAGTTTCTCCTCCACAAAATCGGCTTGTGAATTCATCTTGGAGAGCTCTTCTAAATTGCTTGCCAATTGATGAGGTAGTAAAAAACATTCGGATCCCATTGGTCTCAAAATACGAATGTTGTGTCAATCTCTCGATCGAAACCATTGATCATGTGCTATGAAACGGAGATATCACAAAAAAAGTTTGGTCTTATTTTGCAACTCATTTCAATATATCCCTTCCCTATGTTATAAATTGGAAAGGAATAATGAATTTATGGTGGAAAAATTGTCTAGCTCTTCACAGGTAGGAATTCTTCGCGGCATCACACCACTTATTATAACTTGGGAATTATGGAAAATCAGACCTGAAGCTAGGATGGCGGGGCGCCCCATCTCTTGGTAGAAAATCGTTTGGCAGACCAAATCAGTTCCTTCCCAAGTTGCTGGACAGATTTCGAAGCTCAGTAAAATTACAGGCTGTGATATCTACTGCTTGCATTCTTTGAACTGTCCCATTAATTGTCCTAAGCAGAAAACGGTGTAGCTGATCAGTTGGAATAAACCAGCAGGAGAGTGGCTGAAATTAAACGTGGATGGCGCATCAAGAGGAAATCCTGGTTCAGTCGGTGGAGGAGGAATTCTACGGGACAACAAATGCACATGCTCGATAGGTTTTTCTCGTCACTACGGTTCCTGTACAAATATGGTGGCTGAAACTCGTGCGCTTCTCGACGGTCTACGTATGTGCAGGGACCTCGGAGTTAGGAATATCATAGTAGAAACCGACTCCAAGATCGTGGTTCAATGGCTTCAAAAAGGCATATGCTCTTTATGGTGGCTTTGGGAGTTTTGGGATGAAATTTTAGAGCTGATCCGACTTCTTAATGTCCAAGTCCAGCATGTGTTCCGGGAGGCAAATATGGCGGATGATCTTCTTGCTAAAAATGGTAGTAATGATTCGTCTTTTAACCTGTCCTTCGGCGACGAGGCTCCAATACTTCTTAGAGGAATCTTGCATACAGATAGGTGGGAATTACCATATCTTAGAAGTTGAATTGTTTGATTTTTCATGTCTTTTTGTAATCTCGGCTTTCCTCCGCCTCAAGTGAGGGTTTATTATTAATAAAATTTCGGTAAAAAAAAAATTAAAAGATTAGAAAGCTTTAAAACAGTTTTTAAATTGGAGAGTAATCTTGAAGATCAATTTGTAACTCGAATAATGAAGTAATGACTAATGGTAAAATAAATTTTGCGAAGTCCTCTAATCTTGAATATAGTATATATTTTTTAGTTAAGGCTAATCTTTTTGAGCCCCCCACCCACACCCAAAATCTTCTTAATAACAGTCATGAATATGATGATAAATCAGTTTACCTTGAATTCTGAAAAGCTTTGACATACCACTATGTTGAGATTGAATCAAAGTTGTACAAAGAAAGTAGTCGATTATATTTTAATTTTTACAATGGACACAGTCTTTATCTTGATAAATTCCAACTATCTTCGAAAGATTAGTCTCTGTTTCGTAGGAATTTAAATAAAAATCAACAATTAATTTTAATAACACATTTTATCAACTTCGATCACCTCCAAACACAGGCTTAATAAAAAACTCATCATGAAACTAAATTTCGACGAGTACATTTATTGCACCCAATATAAATACGGAAAAAAAATTGTTAAGCAAGGACGGAAAAGGTACTCTTTAATATATAGGTAGCAGGAAAAACAAAAAAGAAAAAGAAAAATTATCATGTTAGATTTTTTACCCCTAATAAAATATCTTTTTCAAATAAATAATCCAACGCAATTAATATTTGACCTGTGTTTAGCGACAAACATATTTTATTAACGAAATACTCGATAATAATACACAAAAAATAAAAGGGCCTCCTTCAATAAAATATTAGCTTTTGTCGTAAACATATATAAAAGGGCAATTTTTTTTCTCGATACTCTTATCAAGAATGATTTAATTGGTATGATTGAAATCTGTGTAATTCTATTATTTTAAAATAATTAACACGTGACGTGAACGCCGAAAATATTTGAAGGAGATTATTGAGTATAAAGATATACACCAAACCATAGATAGCAGAAGGGATTTGTGAATGTTAAATGAGAAACATCTCGCCTTATTTAAAATTATTAAGAAGAAGAAGAATGACCAGGATTTAACCACACATTTTATCAATTTTTATGAAAATTTGATTTTAATCGTGATCAAACATAGGCAAACTTGTTGCAAATAAGACATTTTTTTTTATTGAATTTATAATACATATAAACTGTACAAATTTTAAATTATTTACGTAAAAAATGTAGATTTGACATTTAAAATAAAAAATCGAGCAAAAAATGTATATTTTTTCGACTCGTTGACATGATTACGTATAAACATATGTTGAAAAGTCATTAGCCATGTAAATCAAAATGTACGGAGACAGTACAACCGACGTCATTTTATGGAGCACAGTACTGGCCTCTCAAAATTACTATGGCCAACATCACTTTTGGAGGCGGACCTGAAAAATGCTAGGCCCATTAAACATTTTCATTTCTTCATTCTAGTTTAGAGAAAAATATCTCAAGTACACACCTGAATTGTCAAAAAGAAAAATAATCTTGCACTCAAGATTTGTGAATTTCAACTGTTTTCAGCATTTTTATCCCCATAAACATTGCGTCTTGTCAATCCTTGAAGAAAATAAGACGCGGTCTAATATTTTTCTCTTCATTCTACAATCTTGTTATTTACACCTAAAATTACAGTTAGTTCTCTTGATAGATCCGAGAATACGACTTTTCATCATTTTCAATACAAGCCTCTGTTTGACGCACTTTCTTTCATAATACATTCTTTTAAAACTTATTTTCAACTGCACATTTTTCAATAAAATGATATCAACCAATTTTATTATATTTAAACTCCTGTTTGGTTTGAATTAAAATCTCAATTCAAAATCAACATTTAATTTTAACTACACATTTCATGAGACGCACAACTTTTCAAACACATATTTCATCAACTTTTATCAAATTATACTAAAAAATTGATTTTAATATCTACCAATTTTACTAGAACTAGAAATTCTAGATTCTTAAGACACTAACATGACACTTGAGGAGAACTGTAGAAAAAAATTGTATTTTGAACATGATGATCCTCTTTGTATACTACCATATTTCTTAACATAACTATCACATTATTTAACTAATTTTCTGTTCTTATTTACATTTGAATTGATAATTTGTAGAAGTTAATATGACACTCATGAAGAACTAATGCTCCATAAAACGTCCAATTCTAAATTCTCTCTAAAAGGCGTGACAAAGCAACGCAATAACATGTGACCCTCCAACCGCTAAGCAATATGACATGCAAGCACCTATTTTCCGAGGTAATCAGGTCATCTATAGTTGTCTCAACCACCTTTTATTCTTAGGTATTGGTGTAATGGGGATGACAACCTCCAAGGACACATAACTCCATCTAGACCTGCCACTTCTCCCTATCCTAGGCAATCAACGGGAACCTAACCCCTAGCCGCGTTAAATGAGCATTTGGAGTTCGAGAAGGTTTTAGTTCAGAGCTTATGTCTTATGATAGCTTTAATCCGACACTTTGACCTATGTGAGATATAATTGATGTGATATTTTTGTAGGGGAGTCAAATTCTTTTTTTCTCGCCTAGATAGTGTATAAGGTCACAAACACTTGAATTGTGAACCGTTGGGATGAGGTCACGTGTCAAGCATCTAGGAGACTTCAAGTTCAGTCATTCGCCAAAAAATAAGTCACATTTGATGACCTTTGAAGGTAATAAAAATAAGTCACACTTGGTGAGCCTTTTTTACAACAAATGTACTTTCAGGAAGTGCAAATACCCTCCAATGTACGAATGTCCCCTTTTATGAGCGAGCCATGCTTCACCACCCCTACCGAATACTCACAAATGGGGGGGGGGGGGGGTGGTATTTTTTTTACTTTTTTTACATTTTTAGTGCCTCATGTGAGAGAGGCTGCTTTGCCAATGTCGAGAGAACTCACTTAATTACCATGGGAAATTGAGGGATTTCATATGCAAAAAGCCCTATATCTAGAGATTTCCCAAGCCCATTTTCTCATTTCATCACACATACACGCAGAGAGAAACCGAGACCGGCAGAGGAAGAAAGAAACCGAGAGAAAGGGGAAAAATAAAGGGAAAAAGAAGGGGAAAAAGAGAGGAAAAAGGAGAAGGTAAAGTGTGTGTTCTAAACTTGAGTTCCATTGTTATTCTCGTTATTTTCTTTAGAAATAGAGGAGCATTATGATAAATTTCTAAGGTTTAAGTTGTGGTTAAATTTTCAGATTTATGAGATATGAGAATGATTGGAGTTTAAGTTTATTGATTCTCAAGTTTCCATTTATATTAAGGTAAGAAATTCGTTTTTTTTTTTTTTTTTTTTGTGAGTTTTCATGCAAAATTAGTGGTTCTAGATACCTTTTAATTTTGGTGATATTTTTCATATAAATTTTCATCATTTTATTGTCATCTTCTCCCTCTCTACTTTGCTTTGCTAGACAAAAAAAATTGGAAATTTTATGGGAGATTATGTGGAGTCAGGGGCGGACGCAGACTTTTTATGTTGGGGGGGCACAATCAAACTTTCAAAAAATAACGAAAAATTAAAGTAAGACATATTTTATTACAATTGTTCTCTACGTGTTCTCATATTTTGATAACGTGCCATAATTACATCATTTTCAATCTTATCAAATACATCTTTCTCGATATATGCAATCAAACAATCATTCAACCATTGATCTCCAATTCGATTGCGCAATCGATTTTTGACATAAGTCATCGCAGAAAATGATCTCTCGACTGTAGCAGTAGCAACGGGAAGAACTAAGGCTAATGTCACAAGCTTATAAACCAATGGATACACTTCGTGTTTCTTCGTAGCAACCAACTTCTGTGCAAGATCACTAATGCCTTGTAATCCTTCAAAATCTTCGGATGTACGCATGTCAAGAATATATGTATCTAATTGATCATCAAGTTCTGAGATATCTCCTGCGTCAAAATCTGTCGGATAATACCGACATAGTCGAATCACTTTGTTCTTGTCAAAAACATCAAATGAGTTATGTGGAGCCAAACAAGCAACACAAATGAGCAAGTCACTATTTACCTCAGAAAAACGATCATTCAACTCCTGAAGTTGCATATCTATGATAGCATAAAACATTTCCACACGATAATGATGCAAATTGTCACTGTCTCACGCCGGGAACGACCTACAGTTATGAACTTATCATCCATATTGGGAACATTGATCTCATGAGCTTCACAAAACAAACAAACAATTTCAAGAAAAGACTCCCATCCATCATCCCTCATCATTTGGAGTTGTAATTTACACAATTGCACCAATCTCATGGCGTTGACAATATCCTGATCTTTTCGTTGTAATGCTTTCGACAATTCATTTGAAATCCCCAAAACCTTTTTCATGAGATGTAGATTAAATGCAAATTCAAATTTTAACATCAACTCAAGTGAAATACAAGCATCACCTCTTGTTCCGGTACTTGTAGTGTCGGTCGCAATCATCTCAACAACGTCGACTACGGTTGAAAACATGAGAATCAAGTTAATTAAACAACCATAGTGAGAGCCCCAACGTGTATCACCGGGACGTTGAAGAGTAGTTTCTTGATTGAGACCTTGTCCACTTGATAATTCACCAACACTGAGTGATTCAATAACTTTCAACCTTTGCTTCTCTCGAATAAGATCACTCCGCTTAGCCGATCCACCAACAATATTCACCAATCTATGTACTGTAGTGAAAAAAGTTTCAATCTTCGGATGTTTTTGTGCCACAGCTACAAGAGCTAATTGAAGTTGATGAGCAAAGCAATGAATATAGTATGCACTTGGGTTTTCTTTCAAAATAAGTGTTTTGACGCCATTATACTCACCTCGCATGTTACTAGCTCCATCATATCCTTGACCTCGCAAATTAGATATACTTAAGCCCCACGTTGAGAAGAATTGATCAATTGCACCCTTAATTGAGATAGCTGTGGTACTTGAAACATGCTGGACACCAACAAAATGTTCAAATACATGCCCATTCTTCACATAACGAATGACAATCGACATCTGCTCCTTAACTGAAATGTCTCGAGATTCATCAACTAAAATTGAAAAGAAACTATCACGAACATCTTTCATAATCACATTTAAACATTCAGAAGCAATAGCACTCACAATATCTTTCTGCACTCGTGGTGATGTCAATTTGCAATTCTCAGGTGCATTCGTCAAAGCAACGGCCTTAATCTCAGCATTATGATCACACAACCAATGTAGTAGTTCAAGAAAGTTTCCTTGGTTGTTTGAATCTTCAGATTCATCATGTCCTCGAAAAGCCATACCTTGTCGTAGAAGAAATCGAACACAATCAATTGACGCACTCAATCGAATTCTATAATCTGTTCGAGCTTGATTAGATTGCTTAACGAGACATGATCGAATACTTTGCTCTTGATTCTTGAACGATTCATATTGAACTCGAGCCTGATTGTGTGCACTACTTGATGCCCCAACATGTGTTCTAAGAAGTTCTTTCTTTTTCCAATTTGAAAATCCATCATTAAGAAAAGAACAATCACTCGAACTGAAAAGATAGCAGTAAAAACAAAAAACTGCATCTTTTGCTACACTATATTCCAACCAAGTAGGATACTCATCATACCATGAAACACAAAATCGTCTATCTTTGTTACCCATTCTTGTGGATGGAAATGCATGAATGCGAGGCTGGCAAGGACCCTTTTGCACATATGCTCTTCGAATCACGTCTCGAACATTAACATCATAATTCTGTATTGGAACTCTCAATCCAGGATCAGCAATAAGATTTGCAACATCAACATCCCCAGCTTTCTCAACATCCCCAACTTCTCCAACATCCCCAACTTCTCCAACATCAACATCATTTTCATCTCGAACATTCCTTTCATCGGTATTTTGCTCATCACGAGAAATCATAGATTTACGTTTAAAGTATTTTTCCATAACTGATACAAAAATAAAATAAAAATCAATCATGTTAGAAGTCCCTAAAATAAAAATCAATCATGTTGGAGATTTTAATGAAAAGATTAAACATAAAAGGAGAATGTTGGAGATGGGATAGTAGAATTGATGCATTACACAAGAGCAAGTTTCTAATATCATGACTAAACCCCTCAAACTAGAGGTGTTCTTGAAGCTGCGAGATAAACTTGGCTTGTGTTTGATGTCTGAAGTAAACCGAATGTACTTGTGCAGTTCAGTTCAGTTTAAGGGAGAATGTTGGAGTATTAGAGTCTTTAAAAGATAAAAGTCATTAGAAATTATCCTTGTTTGTTGCTTTGTCATTTACACATTCTGTTAATAATGCCCTGGTTGTTATGGTAATTTATTTGTTTTGAATTGGTCTTAGATCACTTCCCACGTTCTCAGATGTGGTGAACGTGGACCTTATTCTGTTTTGATTTCCCAGTAAAATGCTTGTATAAAGTCAGCGTTTTCTTTGCAATTTAATATGATGTTGTTAGGAGCCTTTAAACATTTTGAGTTCTTGTAAGTTCGTTTTGAGTCCTAACACATACATGGCATGGCTGTCATTAAAATTGTACATTTTCTTCTTCAAATGTTAGTTTGATAGTAGATTATGATCCTCTTGAATATGTTAGGCCAAAAACAATTAATGACAAGACAGAGAACATATTTATAATTTTCAGAATATATGCTCTATAGTAGATAACAAACCTCTTAAATATGTTATGCCAAAATCCAACATCAATACTCAAAAATCCAACATCAAAATCCATTAATCCAACATTAATACTCAAAATCCAACATCAATATTTAAAATCCCTCCAACATCAATAGTCAAAATCCAACATCAATACTCAAATTCCAACATCAATATTCAAAATCCCTCCAACATCAATACTCAACAATCAAAATCCAACATTAAAATTCAAAATCCCTAAAACAATCAGTTGGCACTGGCAGTTGGAACTCGGAAGTTACCTGTCACCGGAGCAGGCGAGCTGCAAGCAGCGTCCAGGATGTGCAGGCGCCGGCGGGGAGATCTCAGCTGCTCAGAGAGGAGGAGGCTCAGGAGGGAGAGCTGGAACGGAGGCGCCGGGCGCGGAGCTGGCTGAGACGAGTCGACAGACAGTGCTGCAGCTGCTGCTGGAACGGGGGGCTGTCTGGCTGAGTGCGGTGTGTGTGTGTCGGCGTGTGGTGTGGCCGGTGGGAGTTGGGATGGTGGGAGAGAATGAGAGATGACGGAGAGGAGTAGAGGACCACTGTGTCGGTCAGTCGGCGGCTCGGTGCGATTTTGGAGAGATGAGAGTCGAGAGTTAGAGTAGAGTGTATTTGCAGTGTATTTCCTTTGCATAAATTAAAAAAAAAAAAAAATCAAAACCTAGTGGGGCACGTGCCCCACTAGGCCCTACTGTAGATCCGCCCCTGTGTGGAGTTGCATATTTGAATTCCAAATTCAAACCACTCCCTCTAACCCTTTTGATATTTTGTGGGTTGGGTCATTCCATATGGAAGGCCCATGATTCATATTTTCTAACATGTTTTTTGTTTTGAAGAATTACTTTAAGATTGAAGAAGCGTTTAGTTTGTTATTTAAAAAAAAAAAAAACTATATATATATATATATATATATATATATATATATCAAAACAAGAAAACTAGAAAATGCATTTGGTTTAAAAATTTTAGAAATAGTTTTTGGACATTTTTTTTCAATTGGTTTAATTATTTAGTAAAACATATCATTTTTATTCTTATATGTGATTATTTAGTTTTATGTGTATTTGTATTTGGTTAAGTTTTGTGTGGTTTTATTAATTATTTTAATTTGAGAAATGTTTAAGTTCATTTTTTTTTTTTTTTTTTTTTTGAGTGTTTTCATTGAAAACACTCAAAATATCAAAACGTCATATTGAGTTTTTTGTCATAAAATTTCCTTATTTTTGAAAACGCAATTTTGAAAATAACACACTAAACACGTTTTGAGTGTTTTAGAAAACTGAAAATGGTTTCAAAGTGGTAAACCAAATGCACTCTAATTCTCCCGATCTTGTTCGATGTGTAAAAATTTTATTAAACACTGGACAATTAAAGAAGTTCTTTAGTGGGAATTGAAATATTGTTTAAATTTCATTGTAAGTAAATTTGCAACAAGGGTATAGTCATAGTAACTTAGATTATAGAGCAGTGCTATACTAACAGGGTCCCATTATAGCTCCAACTGAATAGATAATACGGAGTCTTATTTCGATTATGGCTATGCATAAGGATTGGACTCTGTGGACTTTTGGCAATTAACCGAATTTAATTTCGATACTAGGAAGCTAGAAGTCGGTCGACATGATATTAACCGAATTTAATTTTGACTTGCTTCGCAAATTCAACTTCAACATGATCTTACAATTTTAGCCTTTTAGTCTTTCTGGTAAGTCGCATTCATACTTCACTCAAGGAAGAAAAATCAAACTTAATAATTTATCTTAGAACTTACAATGCGTCTTCGTCGTCTAATGGTCCATCCCAAAACCTTAGGAGAGAAGGAAATATGAAGTTCCTATTCACATACGGAAGCATGCAGGCTAGTCTTTTTCATTGAAATTGTCAAAATGTTGAATTCAAATTAAAAGGAAGTATTAAAATGATATATAGAAGAAAAAACATGTAAATAACTCTAATTATATGACCAACTTGTAAATTTACTTCCCCCTACAATTTTTTAAGTCAACACGAATGGAGGTCCGAAGAACAAGCCCCTGTTTGGGTTCTATTAAAATTATAATTCATTTTTCTTTCTTTTCTTATCAATTATACATTATTCAATAAATAATATTATACGTAAATCCAAATTTTTTTCATTTTTTTAACCACACATTCTCCAAAAATTACTATTTCAAAATATATTTTTCCCAAAATCTAATTAAAATGGGGCTCAAACAAGGGCTAAAAGTGTCATTTGAGGTTTAATACTATTAATAACAATTTAACGAGGAATCATAGCCCTTGGATCGTGATGAGATTGGATTGTTGTAAGTTACCTTATAGATAAAGATGAAAACCGTAGTCTATTTTCTCTAATTTCTCTCATTCTCTCTTATCACTCACAATTGCTCATTCTCCATCTTTGATGTTGAATTGAACTTCTGTATGAATTGTGTTTGAGTTGGAGTAGAAATTTGTAGTTGAATATTCTAGACTAAGGTAATTTCTTACATTAATTTTGACTCACTAAACATATTCAACTTCAGCGTTTATTCTTTTCGGTATGTCATGTTCATGCTGCTTCACTCAAGGAAGAAAAATCGAACATTATAATTGAGCTTAGAACTTACAATGAATCTTCGTCTAATGGTCCACCCCAAAACCTTAGGAAAGAAGGAAATATAAAGTTCCTATTCACATACGGAAGCATGCAGGCTAGTCTTTTTCATTGAAATTGTCAAAATGTTGAATTCAAATTAAAAGGAAGTATTAAAATGATATATAGAAGAAAAATTATGTAAATTACTCAAATTATATGACCAACTTGTAAATTTCCTTCCCCCTACAATTTTTTAAGTCAACATCATCAAGCCACTAGCACTATATAAATCACTTCCTCACTAGAGGCTTATAGCTTCTTAAGGTTAAATGTTTAGTTCTTAAAATTTATTGATTGAGGAAAAACGTAAATATCATTTTTTGTTTAATCACTTCTCTTTTGGCAATGAAGACAAAGAGCCGTCTGAATGTTTGGCTGTGTTGTTCAGCGTTAGAGGTGAAGGGGAAAAAGGAGAAGAAAAAGCGCTGTGATCAAACTGCTGAAAATATTTTGTCTAAGATATTTGTGCAGCAGAGTAATAGCCGTATCACTACATGCATTTGCTGCTCTGTGATTGAAGAATCACTGCCATCTCTGGCAGATAACACCGATTCTTCTCATGGTTTGATCTTATTTCTTGACTTTATTTGGAAGAAAAGTATTGCTCTTGACAGTTTTATTTAAGCATATCTTATTTCCAATTCATAGTAGACAAATAAAAATCGACACAAGAAGAAAACCTCTGTAATAGTTATACATTGAGCCTCGTCTGTTTACTTAAGAGCTTGGGGCTAGCAAAAATTACTAGAACCTCGTGTGTTTCATTCTTCTCTTCAAAGAGAAATTGACCGGTTCACTTCGAAAGAACTCAAGTTTTGACCCTCACTTTTTTGTTCACTAAAATCAAATATAAACAAGTTTAACCCTCATTAAGAGCAATACACAAGGTGAATCAGTATATACATATAGTTGGAGGTGCAAGACTAAAATGAGTCGGGTCGAACCGCCAAAATGTGGATTGTTCGACATTGCCAAACGTGTCTAGTTGGAAGACAAATTTTGCAAATATTTTTTATTTTCCTTTGCTTTTCATTTTATTTAACTAGGTTATATTTAATTTTATCTTTTTTATATTGATGAATTTATTTGCTTCCTTTGCAGACATGGAGAAGGAGTTGAGCAAAGGACCAATTACTGTTACCGGAATACCAACTATCAAATGAGGTGTGTCGTGTCATGGATGATTATCTATTAAAAATATTTACAAATAAAATGTGTGTTCAACTAGTCATCCATGGATTTTGGATAGCTTATTGTATTTGTATCTTATCGAATATTTAATGAATCAAATCTCTGTTTGGCTTGGATAAAATTTACATCTTTAATAGATTTTTATTTTTTATTTTTTTATAAAAGTTAATACGATGTGTGGTTAAAAAGGTGTGTGTCTCAAAATGTGTTATTAAAATTAACTGTTGATTTTGAATGAAATTTTAATTCACTTTTTAAGTGGAATCTAGCAGAGACTATATTTGTATAAGATTAATAAGATAGAAGCACCAGGCTACGCATGCATAGCTAGGTCTTCTTGACCTAAATAAGATGTACGATTGGAAAAGATGGACTTTTAATCTTCTTACTGTGCTTGCTAGATAGAAGTTAAAATGAATAAGATGTCTTTTTTCGGTGAAAGGTGTTCGGTAAAATCTCACAAGCATACGGGATCGTTGACAAGTAATATGTAGTAAGTTACGAATATCGTCTCATGAGGAGTAACTTTCAATTTTAGTGGACTAGTCACTATCAAATCCGATCCATTGTAACATAAAAGATATTTGTTTATTGTTATTTTCTTAATTAAACCATGAAAGCAATAAAGATTGATTTTTTTTTTTTTTTTATCAATTGACGAAATGAATATATTGGATTTCCAACTCCACTGATTGACGTTCAATTCTCAATTTATGTTAATTAATGTTATTAACGTGTTTGTGAAGATCGATAATTCAATAATATTCAATATTCTTTCCCAAAATATATCAAACTTATACTTCACACGACCCGATGATATTCATAATTTGAATTCATATGAAAAACATACATTTAATCATAGGCTTATCACGCGTGATCGTATACACTATAAATATTTTTCTTAATATATATTATCCTTGTGTTAAATATGCAATGTTCTATTTATTGTGATTTTTTTAACACTACAAATAAGCAACTTATATGTCCCAATGGTGTGCATATATTAAAACAAACGTAATTAATGCATATGGAATCATAAAAATGATAATTTTTGAATTAAAAACTAAAAATCAATAGGTTTTATCATCCATCCAATACATAAAAATATTTAGCCTAAAATTGCTATATGAAAATTACATGAAAGAGTAAGAAAAGATATCACTCAAGACTACAAAAATTGAGAAGAAACTGAAACTTCAATTCTTCACTTGAAATTCAACCCCAAATGATGCAATTTCGCTACTTAAATGTAAAAATCTCTCATTTCTTGCTCTCTATTATAAAAATCGACCTCCCCTCATTCTGGACGAAATTTACAATTTATAGGATTCAAAAAGATTGCCTTAAATTGTTACCAAAACGAAATAAGGAAAATTGAATTTTGTTTCCCCGTTTTATTGTAAGGCGCGCGCCTAGTGCAAACTAATGTGCGCGCCTAAAAGGTTGAGGCAGCCTTAAGTGAAGCTGCTTTAGTTTAGGACATGTACCTTAGTGCCCTTTTGCAACTTGGCCCTAAACTTTCTCCAAGATCTTTTTTTCCGTCCTCCTTTAATTCTTTCTGGTCATTTCGCTTATTTTCTTTTCCAGTTGAGTCCTTGTATTTTCAAATCTTCATTTCTCATTCAAAGCTAACTTTTGATTTTTTTGCATTTGAATCACCAAATCCTATTTTTTTTTCCTTCAATTAAGCCATTTCCTTACTCATTTAGTTCAATTCCATCGTATTCATCAACGTAAACCTAAAACACACAATAAACATGAATTAAACCATATTCCAATCAAAATATCAACAAATATTCATGTTTTAACGTCCTAAATAAGTGTATACACTTATCAAACAAAATTGAGGCCTAACTCAAAAATTGATGAGATAACATGTCGTGTCTTGGGATTGGAGTTTTTGTGTTAATACAACGATTAGCTTCAATATCACACAATTCAAATCAATCTCTACATGTTCTATGCAAAACTCGTCGTGTGCACTCATGCCAACATATCAAGCTTATGATTTATTCAAATCCCAACCCTCAATAGTTTAATATTTTCTTACTTCACTTGAGAGGTACACACACCCCCCAAACTTATACTTTTCACTATTTTTGCTCGAGGTGTGCTCCTAAGTTGATGTTTAGCTGATTTCTAATATTCACCTTCTCTAATTCGGATATGTTTTATGAGTACAAGTTAACACTTCAACGGATAATGATTTTCCTATATTTTGATTCCTTTGGACTTCAAGAATCAACTAAGCTAATAATCCCTTATCAAAAGTCTAATTCTCTAAAATAGGCATTATGGACTTAATCTTGGCATTTGATGCATTTTTTGTTTCATCTTAATGTTCCCTATACTAGTTCGACCATTTTCACAACATCCTATAGGTGGTATAGGGAAGTATATAATCGTAATTTTTTTTAATCAACCGCATTCAACGTTTCTCACAATATGAACCAATCCAATAACTCGAAATGCAAAACATGAGTGTAATGCACAATAAAGATAAAATTTCACATCAACAAATATCAATCAACTCAACATGTAATATCTCCACAATTTTTAGTCTAACACATAATTCCAATATGTACACCATTTCCAGCAAGATCATCCAACCCAAACAAACACACTAAATGAGCAAAAGGACTAAAAAGAAAATATTTTTGTGATTTTAGCTATTTTTTTGTTAACATACGACAATCACGCAAATGTAGTAAAATATATACTACAATCAATAATCATATAACGTAATCAGCCACCCCAAACTGAATATATGCATTACCTTCAATGTACAGAAATATGACAGTGAAATGCAAAAAGAAAGACAAAGAGGGAACGTCTATACTCCCATGGTCAATCTGATGGTGGCGGTGGTGGAAATGGTATGTAAGCCCCAAAACCCCCTGGATCAAGAGAAGATGAAAGAGGATGTAGAGACAAGTGTGCAAGAATATCTCTTAATAGAATAGATTGTTGGCCCATCTCGACCTAGATGTCGTTCATCGTGGCATAGCAATCATCAATCCGACCCTACATGCCTCTCATCATGCATATGATCAATCAACTTGGATATTAAGCTCATCAATCCTTTCAACATATAAATCCATTATTTCGGATACCAAATCGACCCTCATACTCGAACTGGAAGCATCCTCATGCACCAACATCATATGGATATGTATAGTAGTGGCACGAGTCTCCATGTGACCAACTCTCAAATCCAAGGACATAAGCTTCTGTTCTGTACGTAACATGCCATGGATGACCTTAGTTGATCCTACAAGTATCTGCCATAGGAGTGGGGTGTCAATGATATGGTCATGTTGTGGGGGGTTGCGGTCCTATGCCTATCTATTGTTGTTGATGTTGGTGCTGCCTGCTCGCAATGATATTTTGTCAAGAATTTTCAACAATCGTTTGGTTGATAGAGACACTGGATGGGGCCTGTTGTTTTGCAAGAAGGAGTCGTACTCTTAAGGATAAGCATATCTTATAGATAAAGCTGGAAAAAATCATCTTTTGATATACTTGTGGTGTAGAATCAAACTCAACAAAATGTTCCCAAATCAATCTTGAGACCTTGCGCTAAGTGAAAGAAAAGCCCTGATTTGGCAAAGTTGAAATTAGACATATGGGAGTTGGGCAATCTGAAAAAACCCTAACTCTCTACCTTATGAGGATTTTTGCCCCTTCTAGCCACGATTTATGGAGCTAAAATCCGGCCAGCTCCGGCCACCAAAACCTTCTGACAATGTTACCAATGGAAAGCCCCTACTTTCCCCTTTAATTCCATGCCAAAAAGGTTTCGTAAACTCCAAGTATTTTGGTCGGTACAGATCTTCAAAGTTCGCGGCCTGAAACACTAAAAATCGCCGGATCCTCCACTTCTAGCTACAATACCGGTCGGAACTCACCACTAACCAACCCATCTCTCCTAGAAGACTTCACATATGCCATCAATTGCACCCATACTTGCCAATTTGTTGAATTTGATCCAAAATTCTGCTCAGTCGCGACACGAGGGAAATCGCAGGATAAACCTTCACTTTTCGACGCCGTCATGGATAATGACGGTGGAGGACCACCAGGGCTTGACTCCTCACCACCCGTAGCACCTTGCCCAACCATGGGTCAAGGTCAATTTCACCCTAATTTCAGTTAATTCATGGATGAAGTTCGCGGTCTGTGCAAAAAGTTCGAAACTGAGGAATTCAATGAATATGATCTGTTGCAAATGCTTAATTTGACCAAGAAACATTCATTTGGCATTGATAAGGTCATGGGTAAGCAGCCAATTGTTGCAAGTAGCAACGAAAATTCTGATTTGGAATTTTTCCCAATTTTTCTACATTTTGGAGGTGTTAACACTGCAATTGATGATGTTGTTGAACCTATTGATGTTAATTTACTTCACAAATCTGCAATTGGGGTTCAAAGGATCATTGGTAAAATGCTTATTGTTGATGATGTTGGGCAATTGACTTCCAATTTTATCTTCGAAGCTACGGCCATTGAAACCCCTTCAATTCCTAATCTAGGTGACTACGCTTCCTCAAGTGACAAGATAACTCCTGCAATGAATTCTACTTATGCTACCATAACTCCAGTTTCTGTGCCTCCAATCAACAATTTGGTTAATCTTACCTCCAATTTTGAACCCATTTCACGAATTCATCGGCTAACGAATTTTGTTGCCTCTGTGGATGCAAGTTCACATTTGAATCGAATCCAACGGGCAAAAAATGTTGGGACGAACTCTGTACCGGGTACTAGTTTACGCACTGCACCACTCGCCATCGACAACTCGGTGTATGGCATTCATAGGCGGCCAAATAGTTGTTCCTATTGCTTCGAGTTCAGCTACACCACATGTTCCATCTTCAGTTGCTCTTGGAGTTACCCAAGCTCCTCGATCTTATGCCGCAGCTCTCAATTGAAAACATGCGATTACACAGGTCGAAATGAGTCAGAGAAAATCATTTGTGCAGGTCCTTCGTGCTCTTGTGGATTCTAGACATTGTAGTTTGGTATCTAAGGAACCATATATTCACCATGGTGAGCCTGCAGTATTCTTTGATGAATCAGATGAGCAGTTTCTAGCTGAGGCCTACAAGTTTACACTTGTAGGTAAATTTGTGCATCGTAAACCTTCTATGAGTAAGGTACGTGAAAATTTTATGCGTTTTGGTTTTTTTGGTGATTATGAAATTGGACTTATCGATGATGCACACATTATTATTCATATGGCTCACGAGGATGATTATTCATGATTATTCCTCAAGCCCACTTGGTATATTGATGGTTGTCCTATGCGTGTTTTTAAATGGACTCCTAGTTTTAGTCCACATTATGATGCTCCTATTGCTCCTATTTGGGTGTCATTTCTTTTGCTTCCCATTCATTTTCGAGCTAAGAGTGCACTGTTCGCTATAGCTATGGCTATTGGGCTTCCACTTCGTATTGACAAAACAACTTCAGATCTTCGACGTCCTAGTGAACCGAGGGTATATATTGAGGTCGATTTGGAATGTAAGCTTCCTAATAGAATATGGATAGAGAGTGAGAAGAGGGGAGGATATTGGCAGCCTGTTGTATATGATAAGGTGCCAAATTTTTACTTCCGTTGCAAACATTTTGGCCATTCGGATGAGAAGTGTTATAGTGGTTCCCATCCTGCTCTACCTTTTGCGGTCCCAAGTGTTGTTGACCCGAATTATAGGCCTAATCCAATTTAAGGCAATGATAAGGATAAGGGTAAGGATGTCATGACCGCACCTCGTTAGCGATGGACACCTATTAAGAGAAATCAAAAGAGACAAGTTGGTACTTCAGATGAGATCTCCCAGTCCATCCCTCAGATTGTTCCTATTATAGCTATCAGTGGTCACACCACTACTGTTGCTTCATCGTAGACATTTGCTACACATATGGCTCCCACTTATTCTACTCCTCCATCTATCATCAGCACCACTGCTATACACACTACTACTTCTTTTCCACTAGACCATCCTACAGATGTTCCTCACAGGGTTGTACCTCAGAGTTCACCAGTTGTTACATCATATGATCATTCAGGCATTCAGGCATCGGTTCCCATCAGCTGTGCATCTATGACAGTTACTTCTTCATACTTTACCCTATCTTGATGGATGTACTCGAGAGGCCGTAGAGCTTTAGTAGTATGGATATGTCTGTTGCACATTGTCAGCAGAATATGGAGGCTATTTTATCTACAGAGCAATTGGATTCAGGAGGTTTTCCTCAGATCGAAGTGCATCGGCAAGGTCCTTTTCGTAGATCTTCTTTTGATGACTTAATGGGTCGGCTGGTAGGACAAAGGATGATGGATTTGTCCCAGTGTGTCGGAAGAGACATTCGAAAGTTGCTGATAATTAACTGCCCAGGATGATGACCAGGAGTCGGTCACATGATATATCTTCACGTACTTCCAGATGAGTGCCATCATTTGGAATGTGAGAGGTGCAGCTAGTGTAGCTACTCGCAGACGCCTGAGAAAAGTTATTCAGCTTCATTAGGTTTATATTTTGGTTATTCTAGAACCTATGGTTTCGGAGAGGAGGTTTAACTTTGTTCGTCGTTATCTGCATTTCGATACTGGGGTTCAGAATAAGTCGAATAAGATTTGGATTTTATATAATGTGGGTACTACCGTTACTATTATTGATGATAATACCCAGTTCCAACATGTCAGAGTTGTGGATCTCAAACTAGCACGACCTATTTACTTGACTTCTGTCTATGCTACTTGTCAGGCCCATATTAGGAGGGAATTGTGGGCGGGTCTTCACCACATTTTTCTCTCTATAGATGATTCTTGGCTTGTTGGAGGTGACTTTAACGTCATCACACATGTTGATGAGCGTATTGGCCATAGTCGTCACGATCGTAGTTCAACTGATTTCTCTGATATAATGTTGGACTATGGCTTAGAGGACGCTAGCTTTTCTGGGTCTCAATTTACCTAGATGAATGGCAGGGTCAGTAAAAGATTGGATAGAGTCTTGATTAACTCTTTAGCTACAAACTTTTGTAGATAGCTTATTGTGACTTATCTTAATCATACCTCATCTGATCACTTACCTCTACTTTTAAAGTGGATTTCTGACGATGATTTAGGTCCTAGACTATTTAGATTGCTTAATGTGTGAACCAAACATCAAGACTTCTTAGCCTTTGTTTCTCAAAAGTGGCCACTCTTACTCATCTTACAGGAATGGCTGCCCTTTGGGAGAAGTTCTTTAGGCTAAAACAAGGACTAAGGTGGTGGAATCGGAGGGTATTTGGTGATGTGTTCCAAAGAGTTAAAGACGCTAGGGAGAGGGTTGACCAGGCAGAGATTGATTTTGAGGTTGATCCTACACCAGAGCATCGTGACTTACTTCATCATGCATAGGCTGATTTAAATCAGACCTTAGCTATTGATGAGGGTTTTTGGAAGCAAAAGGTCGGCTTTCGTTGGGTATGTGAGGGAGATCACAACATTAGATATTTTCATTCACTGGTACATGGACGACGGATTAGATCTCGTATCAGGACCATCATGAATCAGGCAGGGGAAGTTCTTACTACTCCAGCAGATATTAAGAGCTCGACTATCTCTTTTTTCCAGGAATTATTATCCGTCCCTTCACAGGCTCTGGAGTACATTTGTCCTAATATCGTACCTAGGATACTGATGGAGGCAGACAATATGACACTGAATCAATTTCCTTTGATTGATGAGGTACATGAGGCTATTTTCAGTACCAACACTGTTGGGATATTATCAAGGATGATGTATATGGTGCGGTCATTGATTTCTTTGAGGGTGGTCATTTACCGAGAGGATTTGCTGCTACGTCTATCGTTTTGCTTCCGAAGAAGGAGAATGCTTACAGATGGATGGATTACCGCCCTATCAGCCTATGTACGGTGTTCAATAAGCTTATTACAAAGCTGTTGAACAATAGACTGAGCTCATTTATATCTTCTATTATTTCTCCTTAGTAGAGTGGATTTGTCCCCGGTCAACTTATTGGGAACAATGTATTGTCAACCCAAGAGCTTCTACACACGTTGGATAATAAAATGTGTGGAGGGAATGTTATGCTCAAGCTTGACATGGCTAAAGCATATGATCGTATGGATTGGGAATTCATTTATTCTATACTGGAGACTTTTGGTTTTGACCAGCTGTGGATTGATCGGATTAGACGTTGTATATCGAAATGTCGATTCTCGTTGCTTCTCAATAGGTGACCATGTGGTTTCTTTTTTTCATCGCGGGGACTTAGACAGGGAGATCATCTCTCTCTACACTTATTTATTATTGCTGTGGATTACTTTTCTCCATTTCTTACTCAAAGGTTTCAGACTTATCCTAGTATGCAGTATCGACATGGTGGTTGTACTCTTGTCTCCCATCCTGCTTTAGATAATGATATTATTATATTTACAATGGACAAAAGAAGTTTATCAGAAGGGTCATTGATTGTCTGGAAAACTACGAAGGGGTCTCTGGCCAACTGGTGAATAGAGACAAGAGTGGTCTTATATTGTCTAGGTGGGCATCTGATATTCAGATACGGAGGCTAGTGACCTTGACTGGATTTTCACATCAGCGACAGCCGTTCACATATTTGGGTGTCCCTTTGTTTAAAGGGGCTAAGATGAGTTTTCTTAATGATGACCTCATTATGAAGGTCAGTAGTAAGATTTTTGGATGGACTTCCCACATTCTTTCTCCTGGTGGTAGGATTACTCTACTGAAATCTATTCTTTCCTCTATACCACTATATCTATTCCAGATTATGCGACCTCCTAAGGTCACTCTAAAAAAGCTGGAGAGTATATTTGCACGATTCTTATGGGATACTAATGATTATGCGCATCATCTACATTGACGAAGTTGGAAGGCGATTTGCCTTCCTGTTGACGAGAGAGGTTAAGGATTTAGGCGATTACAGGATACAGTAGACACATTTTCATTGAAGTAATGGTGGTTGTTCAGGTCTCAAAGTTCTCTTTGGGCTCAGTTTCTATTGGGCAAATATTGTAGAGGGACACATCCGTCGCTTGCAATAGTTCTTCACTCGGCATCTCTTATTTGGAAGAGACTGAAGAGATTTGGACTATGTGCCGAGACATACATTGCTTGGCTCCTTGGGATAGGACATATCTTCTTTTGGCATGATTGTTGGATGGGTGATTCTACATTGGCATCCAGTTTCCCACACAACAGCACACATCTGCGATGGTGCAGGACTTTTTCGAGAAGACTGGATGGAATTTTAGGCAATTGTTACAGGCGCTTCCATCAGCTATGGCATAGCAGATTGCGACCATCCCACTATGTCTTGATGTCTCGGATCACATTTTCTGGAGGGCCACATCAGATGGTAGATTTACCACTAAATCAGCGTGGCAGCTGATTCGCGCTATTAGACCAGTGCAGGATTCATTCCGCCTAATGTGGAGCCCTATCATACTTCCTACCATTTCGTTCTTCTGTTGGAGATTATGGCATGACTTAATACCAGTTGATGTCATTACTCAGAGGAATATAGACAATCAGCTGGCCTCTCGATGTTAGTGTTGTTCAGAGATTGAGACCATCACTCATATTTTTACTGGTAGCAGCATTTCAGATCATGTTTGGCAACATTTTAGGACTTTATTTCAGATTACCATGAGTGTAGGAGAGAGTGTCAGACAGAGATTTCTGATATGGAGGTATTCTGGACAGTTTGCTAGGATGGGGCACATTCGTATCATTATTCCTCTATTGATTTTCTGGTTTCTTTGGATCGAGAGAAATGATGCTAAACACAGGGACATACGTATGAGCTCGAGACGGATCACCTGGAAAGTATATCGTATGATATTACTCCTCCATATTGGTGGATTATTCCGACCGCTACATTGGCGTGACGACATGTAGCTTGCTCCACTTTTTGGTATTTCTTTAAGTCTGCCTTCATCTCCTCCCCTACTATGGTTTGGTGGCACACTCCATCAATTGAATCTATCAAGATCAACACCGATGGTTGCGTCAATGATAGGTTTGCAAGTGGGGGAGGCATCATCAAGGATCACGTAAGAAACTATATCAGAGCCTTCTCGATTTCGTATGGACAATGTATGATACTATAGGCGGAACTTAGGGTCATTCGTGATGGGATACTACTGGCTAGAGATCTTGGTTTTTCAGATATTTGGGTTGAGGCAGACTCGACTGTGGCCATTCACTGCATCACCAGAGGTGGCGGACCGTGGCATATCCAGGGAATGCTCAGACATATTGCAGATATTGTTTCATTTGACAGAGATATGGTTTCCCACATCTTCAGGGAGGAGAACCAAGTTGCAGATGCTCTTGCTTTCGAGGGTTGGCATTATCGTAGATACCAGGAATATGGACCAATTGACCTACCACGACATATTAGAGCGCTTGTTCAGATTGAGAGATATGGTTTTCCCAGCTTTAGAGTTTAAGTATTTGAATTTACTTTTACTTTTATTTTTACTTACAATTATGCTTTTTGTAAGGAAGGTAATACTCATTTTTTATTGCTTCCTATTATTCTTTACTTTCACTGCAAGGGAAGTAATACTTCCTCATTTATTGATGCTCTTAGATATCATTTGTAACCACGGTATTCCTCAGCTACAAGTGAGGACATATTAATAAAATATTAGAGGTATGGCCCTCCTTCCACTAAAAAAAACATATGGGAGGTGGGCTCAATCTAGTGGCAAATGAATCTCAACAGAGACGTAGTTGTTGCACCGATCGGCATCAAATTCGACTGCACCAACTATACCATTTGGTCCTAGGTTGTTGAAATGTACATCTCGGGCAAAGACAAACTGGGATATACCAATGGCGACCTCTCTCAACCTTCTCCAACTTATCAGTCTTTTCGACGATAGATCACAAACAACACCTTTATAAATAGATGGCTCATTAACTCCACAGATTCCTCCCACATAGACAACTTCATCCATTTTCCAACAACTAAGTTGGTACGAAACACCATTGCCACCACTACATACTTCAATGGCAGTGATGTCTCCCAAGTCTATGACCTCCTACGACGCGTGACATGCCTCAAACAAGGTGTCGGCATATTGGAAAAATTATATAATGAGCTTCAGGGTCTTTGGCAAGAGATATACGTTCGCCGGCCCAATCTAATAGAGTGTCCATTTAATATCAAGCACTATAACACGTTATTATAGGAAGACTGTGTTTATGTTTTTTTAGATGGGCTCAATGACCTTCTCGATAACATCATTAATGATGTTTTGTAGATGAAACCATTCCTCATGGTGGAGCAAGCCTATGCTCATGTCCACAAAGAAGTAGTTCGCGAATATGTGATGACGACGAGACTTTCCAACGAATATTCGATATTTTTTCACTTCAAAGAATAAAAAAATAGTACCCTAGTCGGGGAACATCTACCACTAAGATCTTCTCCATGAATTTGCAACAAGCATGGGTCAAACATTTAGCTAAAGGCCACAGGAGATTAGCTAAAAGCTCTTATTGCGAAGATGGCAAACATGCCTGTGAAATTTGTTTCAAAATTCAAGGGTACCCCAACCGGTGGCATGAAACTCCAAGCTAAGAAGCGTTGTGATGGAACTAATGGATGCCAAGGAAAGGCTGCAATAGCTACAACAAAAATGGAGCTCTCTCTTGTTCCCGTTGACTCCACTACAAGTATTATTCTTTTTGGTTCTCCGTAGCGATGGTGATGGGAACACCTAAATACTTGATTTTGGAGCTAAAAATCGCATGACATTCGATACAAAAGATTTTTCTCAACATTCTCCTTAACGGTACACTAGCATTGCCAATGCTAATGGGGTTATTCCCTTAGTTACATAGGTTGGGACTATAACATTGTCACTGACTCTATCATTATCTAACACTTTACTTGTGCCCTTCTTTTCCCACAAATTATCTATAGGCCAAGTTACCAAAGACTTGAATTGTTTGGTACTTATTTACCCTACCTTTTGTCTTCTTCAGGATATTCTCACTAAGGAGATCATAGGGCATGGTATTAAGTGAGGGGGCTCTATTATATGGATGACGTCATCGTAGGTCAAGCACATCATGTACACCATCCAAGGGACAAGAAAGTACAATAGATTTTGCTTTGGCACTGTTGATTAGGTCATCCGTCATTTGGATATTATATGGAGGGGGCTCTATTATATGGATGACTTCATCGTGGGTCGAGCACATCATGTACACCATCTGAGGGACCAAAACTACAACAGATTTTGCTTTGGCACCATCGATTAGGCCATCCGTCATTTAGATATTTACGACTGGTTTATTTTTGGAATCGTCAATTTTGAATTTTACATGTGAAACTTGAAATTTAAACAAGAGTCATCGTGTTACCTATCCATTGAGTATAAATAAAAAATATGTTCCTTTCGCTTTAGTTCACTCTAATGTGTTGGGTCCTTCCTAAAATCTTCTATGTCTGGTGACATTAGTTTGTTATATTTGTTGATGACTATACTAGAATGACTTGGCTTTACTCATTGAAAAATAAAGATGAGGTCTTAAGTAGTTTCCAATCCTTTCATACCATAGTTCCAACTCAATTATACGTCAAGATTCAGATTTTGAGGGTCTGATAATGATGGAAAATACATGAATGGTCGATTTCAAGATTATTTTAGACACAATAATTTACTTCATGAGACATTTAGCCCTTAAACACCTCAGTAGAACGGTGTCTTGAGTGGAAAAATCATCACATCCTTGAAACTACTTTGCTAGTCTAATAGGAGATAATGTGCCTAACACTTATTAGCATAACACAATTACCATAATCATTCATCTCATCAACCAAATGCTACCAGGATTCTTGCTTTTAAGACATACTTAGGTCTTGTCGACATTTGTTCACTTAACTACTATATTGATGCGCCATCCAAAAGTCTTTGGCTGCGTTGCCTTTGTTCATCTTCACAAGAACAAGCACATGAAACTTGATCATTGTGCCATTTGTTGCCTATTCTTGGGTTATGGTGTAAAATAAAAAGGGATATCGGTGCTATGATCCCTTACTTGACGTACCCATGCGACTATGGATGTCACGTTTCTAGAATCTGACATTTTTTTCTATCCTATAGCTTCCAAATCATCCCTTTAGTAGGAGACCAGTGGTAAAGAGATAAGCTAGCTACTTAACGACACTGATGGAAGATCTTCAATTCCTACTCAACTAGCATTCGAGGAACCAAATATTAAGTCGACTACATCTTTTGGTTCTGAAACTAAAGATTAAATGATAGCCCCTCACTCTCATGTATGCAACGACCCATCTCTTCAGAATATCACTAAGGTAAGCAAATCATCCACATCTCAAATTACTAACAATGAGGATATTCCAGTTAGTTTATGAGCTACCTTTTGGGCACTAACATGGCAAACCACCCAACAAATACTCTTCGAAAGTCGAGGAACGAAGATCGAAGTATCTGATTCTATCTATGTATCTAAAAAGAAATTGTTTGAATCTCTCAAGACCTTTGCAAATGAAATTTCCTCATGCCATATTCCCACTAGTGTCAATTAAGCTCTAAAAGACCCCAAGTGAGCCATGAAGGAAGAGATTGAGACATTACTGAAGAATGAGACATGGGTTCTCATACCTCTAATCAAAGGACAAAAAAAGTGTGGTGTAAATGGGTGTTATCCAGCAAATACTAAGTCAATGGATTAGTGGATTGATACAAGGCTCTCTAGTGGCGCAGGACTATACATAGACATGCGATATGGATTATCAAGAAAATTTCTCGCTAGTGCCTAAGTGCTGTTAGAGTTCTATTGTCTTCAGCAGCAAACTTCGACTGACCATTACACCAATTTGATGTAAAAAATCTCTTTTTCCATGGTGATCTCAAAGAAGAAATCTGTATGGATGTTACTCCAAGATATATTGTGACCTCCGCTACCAAGGCTGTGTACAAGTTATAACAGACTTTATACGAGCTAAAGTAATCTCCTCGGGCATGGTTTGGATAGTTGAGCTTGGCAATGAAGAAATATGGCTTTCATTAGAGCAATTCAGATGATACACTCATTCTAAAGCATCGACGAGGTAAGATCATTGCTTTAATAGTTTTTGTTGATGATATGATTATTATGGAAGACGATTAAGAAGAAATATCAAAGCTATAGAAGTAGTTAGCAACTAAGTTTGAGATGAAGAATTTGGAAGGACTCAAGTATTTTCTGAAAATCGAAGTCGCGAGATTCAATCAAGGAATATTCCTTTCCCAAAGGAAATATGTCTTAGATCTATTATTTGAAGTTGGATTGTCCAATGTCATATGAAGGTAGTAGGTCACATCATTCGACACTTAAAATCCTCTCCTGGAAAAGCACATTTGTTTTCAAAGAACCATCAATTAAAGGTCGAAGGCTATACTAATGATGACTGGACATGAATGTCTCAAATAGAAAATCCACCTCAGGTTGCTTTACTTTTGTGAAGGAAACCTCGTGACTTGGAAGAGTAAAAAACATAAAGTAGTGGTATTATCAAGTGCTGAAGCTAAGTTCCGTGGAATGGCTAAAAGTATTTGCAAGCCTATTTGACTTAGGAGACTTTTCACAAAGATTGGCTTTGCTCCTAATTATGAGATGAACCTCTTTTGTGACAACAAAGCAACTCTATATTTCTCATAACCCTGTCTAGCATGATCAAACCAAGCATGTGGAGGTGGATCGACATTTTATCAAACAGAACCATAAAGTCAAGATAATTCAATTTCCATATGTTAAGTCCGAAGACGAGTTGGCAAATATACTAACAAAAGCAATGTGTAGCAAGAACTTCCACAACTTACTTGATAAGTTGGGCAACAGAATACTATGCGCACCAACTTGAGGAGGATTGTTGGCGTGTGTTGTCCTAATTGAGGTATAGAAGGAATGTTGAGCAGAAATCCCTTAATTATACTGTCATCACGTTGAGCTCTTTTAGGCCCAATTTTTGTACTACCATGTATAGGCCATCATATTGTTGTTAAAAACTGTTTTATCTTTGTAAATGAATATAATTTAAATTCTTTCATACCAAAAGACCATCAAGCTGAACATCCAAAAATGGTAAATTAACTTTTGATAGTCTTTTTTCATCTAAAAACTTAAGATGTTATCCGCTTTTATTTAAACATTGTCTTGAACACACGTTCTTGGGTGAAGATTAAATTTCTTTCTTTGAATAAATCTAATAAATGTAAAATTTTCGTATATAGGTCTACCAAAACTTGAACCCAAGTTTTTTGTTTGTCTGAGAATCTAAATGCTTTAAATGTTTATAGAGAATACATTTAACTCGTCTTCAACAACTTTCGTAAGCACAATTCTACGAAATGAAACGGGGCCTAAATGCTTGATCATATCATTCCTTTTTTCCTTCTATATAGATTTATTTAAAGCAGAAATCTTTTAGAGTCCTCATCTTTGGGACAAAAATAAATCTATCCGAGTTTCACTATCCTATTTCATTTACAGTTGCAGCTGGTATAACCCTCTTATCGCATTGCTGATATATAACTTGACAAATCATGTATCAAATACCTACCTATAAAAAATGGAAATGAAAACCTATCATTTTATCGCACGATATCAGAGTCATTGTCCAATGTCCATCATCGGACGACCAACTGTACATTAAGGCTCACTGGCAACAAGTGGAACATAGAATTACACTTGTAACTTCAGGTGTCTTCTGTAAAAATTCTGAATATGAAACTTCGGAATCTTCTAGAATACTGTCTGGGATCAACCGCAGATATTGAAGTTGGGTCGTATTGGAACGACTTGTATGCATGTTCGAGTTTCTTGCTAATGTCATAATCTTGTAATATATCAATTATACCGAAGACTAGGATGACATCAAAGTACTCCCCTGTTGGATCCCCAACCAGCTGAGGCTCACCATCATTTCTTCTCACTGTTAGTTCAGCTGATGCCAGCATATTTGAACCTAATCGAATGGATGCCCACCTGCCAAACTTGACCGAATTAGTAGTGATAATTGAATTAAAAAACAATTAATTATTTTTTTTTATCAATAATGTACAGTTTCGACAATATGAAGCCCCCTTGTTTGGTACACATTAAAATTTTTATTCTTATTCTTCCATTCATTTTCAATCATACATTTTTCAATAAAATAATTTTTTCCATCACATCAATAACTTTTCTTTTTTATTCAACCACATTCTCCATCAATCTACTATTTCAGAATACAATCTTCCAAAATAATATGACTCAAACAAACTTGAAATATCAGCCTCATTAATAGTATTATGTCAAGGTTATGGTGGATAAATTATGAAAACATAAAATAAGCCAAACAGCACCTAAAACCATTTTCTTGACTGAAGGGACGTGTTCAAGATTATATTTATAAGGATATTTTACCTGGTAGGATCAAAGAGAATATTCAAATCTGCCCTAGTTAGTCTGGGATTTGCTCCTTCACTATCTTGCCCTACATTTGCTGCAAGTTTTCATTAATCTCCCCATTTAAGAAAGTTGTCACTGAAAAAAAAAAAAACAAGTGATCGATGAATGTTAGACATTTTACCAACAGGAGTCTGGGCATTGGAAACACTAGCCTCAATCGATACAGGTTCCCCTGTGTGTGATATTTCCATGAAGTGAATACCAACCAAAAGACTGTAATCCATAATTCTCTCATGTTCGAGAAAATCACAATCCCTGTCCACTTGCCTGCATAGCGTGAAGGTCATCTAAGAAAGGAACTGTATAAGGTAATGAAATAAACTTATTATTCATGATTTGAACTGCGAGTAGTTTATCACAAAATTTATTAAGTACACCACAATTTTTAATTTTTTTCGTATTTACTTAAATAGCTTTAAGTAAAATTACATAATTAGGTTAATATACTTTTAATTAATCACATCACGTTATAATTACACCACAAACCTAAACCTAATTTCTTCTTCTTTCTATAATTACGAGTCTTGTACCATGATACCACATGTAAGAATTCATCAATTTATTTAATCATTCTTTATATATATATTTTTTTTCAAGTCGTTAGATCACCGTCATTTTATTTAGTTCAAGAGGTGATCTAAAAATTTAAAAATAAATGCTCTAAAAAAAGGAAATAAATTACAGAAAAACTGCATTAATATAATATTAAGGCTTTAGACCCAGAAATCAAAATCCCAAGAAATTTCTTAATAAAATCGGGTGATCAGAAAAAATTTCATGACATTCTGTAAGAAACCAGCAGTTCAAAGTATTGAAAATTGATGCGATTAATGCAAATTATTTGGGAGCATTTTACAAAAAATTTGAATAACAAAATAATTACATTCAATTAAATTAACAAAATTACCAAACAAATTCAAAAGATGAATGAATTTTGTACAAAACAACATTTTACAAGAAAAACTAATTTCCAATATATAGGGAGCATTTTTAGATAACCTCTTGAACTGAATAAATGACGGTGACGATCACAGCGGTATATTGTAGATTTGATGGCAAAATTTATGGTTGGATGCGGATGGTTAAGAAATGGTGGCGATTACGATGATGAAGACAATGGTGCATGATGAAGTCGTGATGGTTGGGGTAGATGGTGGGTTGGTGATCATAGTGTTAAGATTTGAAAATTAGGTATATAATTGTAAATTTGTTGTGGTGTATTTATTAAAATCATGTTTTAATTGTGGTGTAAATATAATGTGGTGTAATTAATAAATTTTGTGGTGGTAATATAATTACCCTTGAACTTCACCTTCTGATTGTAATTGTATTCATAAATTCATGTTATCCAATAGAAATAATAATTTTATCAGATAAGATGCCAAAATAAGAAGTCAGGAAAAGGAAATATGAGACTGAGAGAGTTGGTTACCGTCGGAACTCTTGGAACCAGGACTTCTGCAATCTGAAGATAAAATTAAGATCAAGGTCCTTGAGGGTGGTGGTCGACTCAATCTCAGATTCAACCTTCTCAGTTAAGCGGCCATGGGAAGAACCCTTCAAGTCAAAACGTCGGTGAATAGCATATTCGGTGCAGAACAAGTTTCCCATAATGACAAATCGCACCTGCTCACGAATTCCAGGATAATCCAAAGTAAGGCTTTTGATATCATGGAAGTTCAGGGTTAACATTGAATCTGATAAATGATAAATGGAATGTACTTTTTCTGAACTACCTTCTTTTGTGCTGGTCCAGTCATCTTCACACAATGAAGACCAAAGAATTTGGTTACCAGGGTGTTTTCAAACGCCCGTATATGATTGTAGTAAGCTGGAAGCATTCTCTTAAGGACCTACAGTGGTATTATCAAGTAGGATTAAAGGTTTATTTGATTTTAGAACAATGAAATTACTTCTCAAAATGTCTAAACAACTTGGTCAAGAGAATAAATGAATTGGTGACATGAAAATCCAGATTAAGCTTAGTGATGTTTAGTAAACTATATGTGTAGAATGTCTAAAAACAATTATGCATTAATCACATGTTTGAACAATGTGCATATTTTAATTAATCTAAAATTTGCATCTGAAACATTTTGTTGATTTGCAAAATTGCCAGTAGCAGATGTTGGCAGGTAGAAATTGGACTCACTTTTACTTCTGACTTCTTCATAGTTTTAATCATGTATTTGTCATCATGAGTCAAGTAAAAGAAGCTTCCGCTTTTTCCAGGGGATGACAACTCTCGAAGGGCATCATTTCCACATATAGATATCATGTAGTCTGCTGGATCCACTTGAAACAATTTTCTCAGAGTCCTAAAAGCATAATTATCACATTTAATCAGCACATCAATAAAGTATTAGACAAAGCATGCTCAGAAATGATGAATGCTCATTAGTACATTGAAAAAGCATAAAATCTCCTTAAAAAATAAAAAGGGAAATGAAAAATGCATCCTAGAGCTCCTTGAGGAAATACTTCCGCATAAAAGGGGTCGCCAGTCTAAAAGGGGAGAGATTAAGCAAAAACTGCAGAAACAGTTCTGTTAATACATTGGAAAATGATCGTTGATGCATCAATGACTTACCTGAAAACCAATGGGCAGTAATCCTTCCATTTGAACTCACATGATTGATGAGGCGGAGTATGTTTTGAGCCTTCTGGAGGAAATCTGGTCCATATTTTCTCCTTCGGGTCAAATGCTGCATCTTTCAGATCAAGGGACGTAGCTGGAGCCGGTCTTCCTACAGCATGTCTAAGTAATAGTGCCAAAAAATGAGCTACAAAGAAGTAAAACAACGCAAATAGAAAGAAACATAGATCTAGCAACACCATCACAAAGATTACAAGCATTTGTTTGATAAAAATAAATAAACTTATCGACATGTTTTCTTAGGAGATAAATTTATTTTTGATGTTACATAAGCAATTATTTACAAATTGTTTTCAAAGTAACAAAACAAAATGGAAGGGGTTAGCTTTTACAAAATGAAAGGGGTATACATAATATTCATAACAAGAATAAAAAGAATGAATCGAAGCACTTAAAGCACACATACTATTGATTCCAAATGGATAAAGGCTATTCTCTCTATTTAACCTCATTTGAGTCATAGAGATAGGTTGAGAATAGGCCAAGATCTATTTGTGCTTAAGATGTAACAATAGCCATCTAAAAGTTGACATAATTGGCAAATGACATACAAAAGAATCCAAAAATTATAAATACAGTTCATCTAACTCCTTTTAAATCACAGCCAATACGATTTACCGTTCCTTTTTTTTTTTTTTTCCCTTCCTTCCATTTGTGCCAAAATCAGGATTTAAGGCCAGAACACAGAAAAGTAAGTGTTTTTTGGTAAAAATAACAGTGAGACGAAAAGACACAACAAATCCAGAGGAAGTTGATACCTTATTCCAAGCTGCAAATTTAACATTAGCTCATAGTTCTTATGCCCTTTAGATATTGTAATTCCCTGCCTTTTTGTGGGCTTTATTATGATACGAGGCGGGTATACTGTGGACGCATCAACTGCTTTAGCCCCTGATCCTTCATTTAATTCTCTTCCAGATCCTGAATATCCACTAAATACTTCAGAACTCAAATCAGATTCTGAGCTTAAACTATAGCCACCATCATTGCTCAGCCTCCCATCTAAAGATGCTCTCCTTGGCCTTGCATCATTTACTTTAGGAGTTCTCCGCCCCAATGGCTCCCCTTCGCAAGGCCAGTTAACCATTTTCTGCGAAGGAAATACCAATACTTTCTCACTTACACCAATTCTACAATCTCTCAAGTCCAAAAATACTTCCTCAGGATCCCAGTCAAAATTACCCATTTGTGAAGTTGAGGGATAATAAGTCCCACTCTGCTCATCCTTACTCCACACACCAACATAAAAACTCCCATCAGCCCATCGGAATGTCCCATTTCCTTTAGGCAATCCAACCTCCCAACTACCATCATATCGATTCCCATTAGCCCACATCATAGTTCCATTGCCATTCATCCTCCCAAACCTCCAATGCCCAATGTATTGGTTCCCATTGTTCCACACATACCTCCCCTGACCATCAGGCTGCCCACGACGCCACACCCCAGCATAATAGTCTCCATTTGCATAATTCTTTGTACCAGTACCATGCTTTATGTTCATCACCCATGTTCCTCTATATGTATCATTTGAAGAACCTGTATAGCTTCCCTCACCATCCATGTACCCATTCTTGAATTGGCCCTCATAAGTCGCACCCGACGGCCAACTAAACTTGCCTTTCCCCATTGCCTTGCCTTTGCACCAATCACCAACATACATACAACCATCAACCCACAAGTACTTGCCATGGCCATTAGGACAGTTGTCTCCCCACTGCCCTATATACACATCCCCATTGGAGAATACCTTTTCAACATGATAAATCTCTCCAGGGTTATGAGTTTCATCATCATCCACATGGGCCACTGACATTGTACTGAACATGCTATTTGCCCTGTTTTTTGCAGCTGCTTGTGATTTCTTCACCTTTGCTTCCCAAGCCTTGACAATGCCCCGCAATTCTTTGCTCATTCTCCTCTCATGAACCAACTTTTTCTCTCCTTCTCCCTCCTTCCAACCTCAGGCACTCTTTATTTCACTATTTTTCCCTAACCCAACTCAATTTTCCTTGTATCAAAAGTTTCAGCATGAAACACATACCAATAACCATATTTCCAAAAAACTCAGAACACCCCCAACAATGTATAGACAAAACAAAAGCAGCCAGAATCACAACAACGGGTTTGTTTCTATTTACTGTGTGGGGCCTCTTCTATACGATTTTTGAAATGGTTGTTTGATATTATTGATAGAGCAGGCGCCGTTAGATTGTTCAGAGAGAAACAAAATGGGGTGGAATACATTAAACGAAGAAGAACCCAAAATCAAGAAAAATAATATACGCCTCTTTGTTGAAATTGTTATTAAAGATTTTTGAAAAAGATGGAGCTGTTGGATGGACAGGAAAAGCAAAGAGACAGAAAAAATTTTGATTTCAATGACAGCCCTTTTCTATTGTTAGATGTTCTTTTAATAAATTATATTCTCTCTGTTTTTTATTTTCGGAATCAAATTTTTTTCTTTGTTTAGTTGATTGACCGAGAGCCGAAGATTCAAGATGTAAAATTATTTCTTGGTTCCCGGATTTGGCTCCTAAATATGCTAAGACACCAAACAAATGGAAGGATGGGAAGGCACGTTGGGTGCAATTTGTTTGAGATATCCAGCGTGCCGTCACATAATTGATAAAAATTAAAACACATTGATTGTCATTATTACTGTTTTTTTTTTTTTCAATTTAATCTAATTTGTCAAATATATAATGTGTTCTATAAAACTTAAAGAGTAGCTAGGTGTGTAGGTCAAATTTCAAACTAAGCGAGCCTAGGCAAGTGCAAAAAAAAAATATATATATATAAAGAAAGCGTTTCTTATTTTAATATTATTTTTAATTTTTAATCAATCTAAAAATTATTTAATAATTAAAATAATATCTACCAAACATCTAAAATTCTATATTAAAAAAAAAGCACTCCTAGACGTGAAGCAAGAACACGTTTTGCCCACACTTCGCGCCTAGGCCCAATTTATAGAACATGTGCATCATATACAATGAGGTTAACAGTGATTTTATTAAGGGTAATTATATTATCACTACAAAATTTATTTGCTACACCACATTATAACTACATCACAATTAAAATATATTTTCACTAAATACACCACAATAAAATTACAATTATACTACTAATCTAATAAAAACTTAAAAAAAAAATGCAATGAAGTTAAATGCAATGAAGTTACTGCCTAAGAACTCTTATCTATTGGTTCATAGCCTTTCAAATGTTAAAATGGGTTGGCTTGTTTGACTTTAAGTATTATTGTCATCATTGTTATTGTTATTATTTGAGAAGTTTTGTGTAGTATGATCTATATTGAGATTCGTGATTATCGTTTTTGTATACCTATCCCTTGAGAATCTTTCCTGAAAGAAAGCGGTTGGATCCATTTTGACATTTGCAACTATTTGGCCATGTTGACTAACAGTATTTGTATCTCCATGTTTTCAGCTTTGATTGCAATGAATGCAAAAACTCCAAATTTACAACGATGGCATGTTACCATTAAACTATGGCCCCCTAGCCAGAACACAAGACAAATGCCAGTGGAGTGGATGACAAAAAGTCTCTCTATTCCAACTATTTTCACCCGCAAGTATCTTAGTGAGATTGAAGCTCCAGAATATGCCAAACAAATTGAAGAATTTGCTTTCGCTGATGCAAATCAACACTATGAACAAGAACATGAGGGATATGGCAGTTCTACCGTACAACTGTATGCAAAGCCAGACCTGAGGGGAGGCCCAAGAGGCCTCCGCCTCAGGGCCAAAATTTTTAGGGGTCCATTTTGTTTGGTTTATTTTTATTTTTTTTAAACCTAAAACCTCGACTCGACTTCAACTCCAGTCTTACGTGAATCACGCCTCCACCTTCAGAGTTCAGCCCTTCCCTGAGTTTCCTATTTCCTTCACTGCTCCAGCCCGTGTACATAAAAAAAATTATTGAAGAATGGAATCCGCGTTGATTTCTGCGGAGCCGAGGATTCGGGAGGCAAGAAAGGCAGCAACAGCAGAAGCCGCAGCATAGCCTCACTCTCGACTCGCTGGAGGCCTTGGCACCGGATTCTTGCTCATCCTAGATAACTAAAAGTTTGAAATTGGTACTACTTAGTGCTCATCTTCTTTAAACATATTTTGGGCAAATTTGTTGTGATTATGTGATGTATTTTGGAGAATCATGCATACTCCTGTTAAAATTCGACCATTATCAAATCCCCAAATAATCGATCCCACAATTCCCATTTCGAAAACCCTAGGACCTCATTTGGTTTTTCATCTGGTAATTTTATGTAAATATGTAATCTCCTTCTTGGCTTCTTCTGTGGATTGGGTTTTATTTTATTGTAATTTATTTTTCAATTCTATGCCTAATGCCTTAATTTTTTGTCAATTCTATGCCTAGTGCCTTTGATTTTTGTCCATTTTACAAATTAGGAGCTGATTGTATTTGTTTACTTTATGCTTGCAAAGCGTTCCTCCGAGCTGATTGTATTCGTATGGGTGCTGCACTAATTTTTGACCTCTTGGAAATCAGTTCTGTGGAGGTTCAGTTTAAAATTCAATTTCTAAGATGAGCCATTCCACCAGAACCGCAAGAGTGGATAAATAAGATAAGAGATGAACATCAAGTGGTACACTATTGAAGAAGAGTAGGATACTGAGTGGTTTCTGATTGTGAATTATTTATTGAAAATTCTGAATATTGAAAAAGATTCGGTGTTTCAAACTCTTGCGTCATGTCTTTACGGTTTTTCATTTAGCCTGACCTCCACCCTTAATAGTTGCAATCAACCCAATTCCACACATTCTGTTGGTAATGTTATACCTCTTAATAATACAAATAACATATTTACATTGTTGATCATGTGTGTAGTTGAAATATATGATTAAAGCATTTGTCATTGCACATTAGCTGAAAGAGAACTCAAACACGACATTTTGGAGACTTTGAACTTCAACTCTATTTCGAATGCATTGCAATCAATGTTGAGCCTTAATTGTCCTACTATTCTTTGAATTTTATTCACTTCTCACTTGGTCTTTGATAGGGCTGGGCAAAATGTCCGAACCAAATCGAACCGGAACTGAACCAAATCGAACCGAACCGAACGGGTTTTCTTAAATTAAAAACCCGAACGGGTATCCGAATCGAGAACCGACGGGTTTGGTTTGGTTCTCGGTTCTAGACCAAGAACCGAAGAACCGAATAAGAACCGAATTTTTTTTTTTACAATTGAGCATTTGGGCTTTAAGTATATTGAATATAATCTAAACCGACCAACATAAAAAAATTGAAAAAAAAAATCACTAAATATAAAAGGGATAGAGCCCTAGAATTTTCGGTCTTCTCTTCTTCAAAACCGACCAACATAAAAAAAATTGCAAAAAAAAGCCACTAAATATAAAAGGGAAAGAGCCCTAGAATTTTCGGTCTTCTCTTCTTTTTCTCTCTCCAGTCCATTCCTGCCGCACAACATGTTTCTCGTCCAGTTATGAGTCATTTTCTCTCAACTTGAAGAAGTTCTCCTCCTTTTAGTTCCCACACTAAGCTGGAGTACTCTCGTAATTATTCTTTTCATATTTAAGAGACGTGAGATTTTACCCTCTTAACGCTAACAGTGCTTTCGTTCTTTTATCGTGTTTACAATGACAAATTTTTTAAGCCTTCCAAGAGTTTTGCACAGAGATTTCCAGCTCTAGTTATTGGATTCTTTTTTTTTACATGGTACTCAAGAAATTGTTAACATTTTAATGGTACATGGCAAGTCAAACAATCAATGATTACATTACATAGTTGGTAAGTATTTTTAATACTTTAAAATATTACGTTCATTTGTAAAAACTAAGATTGAACTTGGTCAATATTCACACGCAGATTCACTCGATGAAAGTACTGAGCACGTTGGGATTGCCTCACTTCTCACAATGTTTTCAGAAAATATGAATGATTTTGGTACCACTTCTCAAAATGGAGAACATAGTTAGATGCTTTTATATGTTACCTTTTAGTAGGTAAGCAGTGGAGCAGTAACTGTTTGAGAGAAACAACAAAAAAAATTGTGATCTATATTGTCTAGTACTAAAGTGTTAGCATTTTGTGAAAACTTTCTAATATGTTATGGATTAATTATTCAAGACGCACTGACAAAGTTTTCTAAATGTAGTTATATAGTGTTATTATAAATGTTAAAAAAATTAATTATAGTAGGAACCGAACCAAACCGAACCGAACCCGAACCCGAACGGTTCCAGAATTATATCTGGGGTTCCAGAATTATATCTGGAACCGACGGTTCCATTTACTAAATACCCGAAAATTTCTGGAACCGAAAAAACCAAACCGACCCGCGCCCACCCCTAGTCTTTGAAGTTGAATATATTATATTTAAGTCTTCAGTGTTGCATATGTCAGTTGAAATATTACTCGAGGAAGGTTTTCCGGAGTCCACATTAATCAACTTTTAATCTAATTTTCGTTCTATTTTTCAATTTTGTTCTAATCCACATTTATTTTTCAATTCTATGCCTAATGCCTTCATTTTTTGTCAATTTTTTGAAGTTTGAAACCGTGTAATCCTATTATCACCAAATATCCCACAAATTAATTTTATGCCATGCATTAATGCGGAATTCTTCTTCATTGTTAACAGGGATTTTGTCAAGTGTTAACAAGATTAATTCCACATACACGTAGGAAAAGCAAAATCTTGAATACACCCTGGTAAGTCAAGTTTCTTGTTTCCAACTTTATTAGTTTAACTGTTTACTGTATTTTGTTTTGTGATTGAGAATTTGAGTATGGATATTGGTTATTGGATAATGGATGGATGATTAAGGATGATAGGGGTTGAAGTTTGAAATGGAATTTTATAAATATGCAATTCTACGTATATTCTATTAGTTATGAGATTTTATAAATTGAACATGTGATAGTTGGATCGAATATGTATTATTACTTATCTGGATTTGACGTAATTAAGTGCGAATTTGATTGATACTTTTGCCTCAAAAACTATAAGACGAGTTATATTTAAGTGGTCGGTTAGAACATCTTCGTATTGTTATTTGATTGCAAAATAAATATTTTGAATATTTTAGTTTTATTTGTTGCTTTATTGTTGAATTTAAGTTAACAAATTTAGTTCCGTAAGACTCTTTTAAAAGAAAAGGAGAATTGTCTGCTATAACTTAGTGGCCAAAATTTTAAATTTCGCCTCAAGCCCCGCGAAACACAATTACGGCCCTGGTTGTATGCTAGGGAGTGCAGTAAGCTCATTTTAGAAATTCTTAAAAAATGCCCCAGTGTAGAGGAGAAAGGGATTCTGAAATCTCAGGTTTCTGCTGTTAGTGAAACCTTTTTCGATATTTCCAAAGGTCAACGTGAATTTATAGAAGCAGATGATGCAAAAACACTTCTAATGCCATTAAAAGAGCCTGGAAACTCCTATATTGAACTCTGTTTTAGCAATAGAAGCTTCGGCCTAGGTGCGACTCATGTTGCTGGACCTATTTGGGCATCTATTAAGAACTAGTTGAAGGAAGTTGATCTGTCAGATTTTGTTGCATGAAGACCAGAGGCTGAAGCTCTTGATGTCATTAATATATTCTCTACAGCTCTGGAAGACTCTCGTTTGATGTATCTGAACCTGTCAGACAATGCCTTGGGTGAGAAAGGAGTTAGGACATTTGGGAAGATCTCGCAATCTCAAACTAGCCTGGAGGAACTATATCTAACGAATGATGGAATATCAAAGGAAGCACGAGCTATCTGTGAGTTGGTTCCTTCCATAGAGAAGCTCAGGGTTCTTCAGTTTCATAATAATATGACAGGAGATGAAGGGGCTGTTGCTATTTCTGAGAATCTAAGGCGTTGTCATTTGTTGGAGGATTTTTTTTTCGGTGCTCATCTACATGAACAATTAAATGTTAAGGGAAAAAAAAAAAAGAAATTATATTTTATATTTGTGGTGTAACAATAATTTATTTAATTAAAAAATATTTTAAAACCCTAATTATGTAATTTTACTCAAGGATATTTAAGTAAATAAGAAACTTGTGGTGTACTTAATAAAATTTGTAGTGGTAATATAATTACTCTTTTATTAAGTGGATCACAATTTTTTACTGTATTTCTTATTTACTTAAATAGCCTCAAGTAAAATTACATCATTAGGTTTTTATTACACTTTTTAATAAAATAAATTTTTGTTCCACCACAAATATAAACCTAATTTTTTTTCTTTTTCTATATGTTGCGAGTCCACGATACCACATGTAAATTAGCTAATCAATTTGTTTAATCTTTCGTTATGAGTTTTATTTATCGATATTGCTGGAAAAATTTATTGGGTTGACTATGTTTTTTGCTTTTCTGATAGACCCCAAATTCTGTTTTTGACCTGTGAATTCGTAATTCGCACCACCTAAAAAGTGATGTAAATCTCTAACGTAAAACCTATGTTTTATTGCTGAATTTATGTTTTCCAACATTATATGAAAACATTTTAATGATTTGTGAATTCGTAATTCTCCATCCCAAACATTTCAATTGTGTTTGTTGTAGCTCAATATCAAGAAGCAAAGCTTAAAAAAAATTGATGTAAATCTCTGACTAATTGATTGGCTTCTCATAAAAAAGAAAAAGTTAAGTATGAAGAAGCCGTCTCTCCCCGAGCATCTGCGAGTCATTCTTTCCAACAAATGGGCGGAAGGAAAAGAAAGGATGAGAAAAACCCATAATGGGTGGAAATGATGAGAAAAATGAGGAGTAATTAATATTATTACTAATACTGAATTGTGAGTGCAATTATAAATTTGCTGTGGTGTATTTATGGAAAATATATTTTAATTGTTGTGTGATTATAATGTGTTGTAATAATTAAATTTTGTGATGGTAATATAGTTTTCTAAGAATTAAACGATACAATATATACATTTTAACCTTTTTTTTCTCCTTTATTACGCTAATGTCCAATTGACATGTCATTTGCGTTGAACTAATATACTTTGATGGCATGATTTGTAGTTCAGATGAGATAGGATTGAACAGCGTCAATGATAAAAATAAATAAATAAATAAATAAAAGATGAATCTTATTTATTTTGGGGTCAACTGTATTTTTAGTTCTTAAATATTTGAAAAAGTCCTTATGTGAAGTTGATTTTTTGAAATGTGATTTTTTTTTGAAAAGAAAAAAGGAAAAAGTTTTATACCGTATATGTGAAAATGATTATTTATTTATTTGTTTTTATTGTTATTATTATTTTACGAAAGTATGGTTGAAAATGAGTGTGGGGTTAAGATAATCTTTAAAAAATCAGTTTTAAACGAGGGCATAGTAGGGATCATGATACCAATCTTTGAGAAATTAGGACTCCTATGATGATTTTAGTTCAAGAAGTCGATAAATTTAGTCAAATTAGTCAGTTGAGCTGCACATGTCTTTTAATGAAGAGCAAAATAGTCAACTACTTGAACCTTTAAAAAATAAAAATACGAAACTCCATCTCTCAATTTCATCTCAACTCAATTGGTAAGAATGAAACCTTATCGGATCATTTACCCCAAGTTCAAGTTTCCTTGGATGAATAAGGGTGAACATTCAACGGGAAAAAATAATAAAAAGAAAATCTCATCCTATCCACCGCCACCTATTGCCACCCCATTTCTCATTCTCAATTACTATGGGGGCAAAATCCCTTCCATTTGATAAACTAGATCGATTTTCATGCTAATGAATAAATATGTTTTTTGTACAGTCCTATATTATTTGATTATGGCGTTAAAAGAAAAGAAAAAATGCAAGCATGGTTGTTATCTTTGCCTAATATTATTCTTACTAGATCATATTCCATTACATATTGCCTTCATGAAGCTCGTATATCAATTTTTTCAAGTTGGTAACGAATGGTTGAAACATGGGAAATAGAAAACGAGATAGTTTGAAGAAAATTTGAGCCTGCGTGTCGAAATGAAGACTAAACATTAAAAAAGATGGTGAGAGTCTTTCTAATTAAAAAAGAAAAAAGGAAAAAAAAATATATTTTTTAAATTCTGATTCTACAGTTGGGGGCACGGTTTACATGGTATGGTGATCGTGCCTGCCTTGTCCATTGGAATTTGGATGTATGTATTTTATTGGTTGGAATAAAAAGATGAGTATTTTCTTGTCTATAAGAAATAGAAAAAGAATAAAATACGAATTAATAAAAGCCTCAATTTCTTATCGCCCATGAGATAGAGCGCAAGATGGGAGGAAGGATAGGATTGATTTTTACGACACAAGATGAAACACGACTCTAGTAATGGTCAATTGAGAGGTTATGGGTGGTCGAATGTTGCAAGGAGCTCAACGAGGTTAGCTGGAGTGAGGTGCGGAAAACTAGTTGGAAAGGATGAAATTTAGAAGGTGTGTGGTAGAGATTAAAATCAGATTAAAATTAAAAATATAGCCGTTATTGTTGATTTTTATTAGACGGGTGGGACCCAATAACGGTCATATTTTCAATTTTAATTGGATTTTAAGCATCACCAAACATGCTTTTAGCATTTTGTAAAAGTGAGTCATTAGACTATTTAACGACTAAACATATTGAAATCGTCTAGTGGCATCTCATTTACTAAATATAATGAGGTTGATATTCTAGATGCAACACAAAAGGGGTTGTGTGACTACATGCTACATTTTGCATAGATCGAGAACTACAACTAATGTTTTCAGTAATTTTAAAGTTGAGTAAGAAATGTTTTGAATTCGTATCAATTTTTAATGTCCACAACTTTGAGTCAAACCTAATATCCGTTTAATCATATTCTCACACCAACAACTTGTACAAAAAGTATCAATTTATGCAAATCAATATTCATCAAATATGTTTTATTATGTGAAAACCTTCCTCACTCAAGATACACTAGCAATGAAGGAGTTGTCAATGTTATAGATGCGATAGGATTGCCTAGCCCTTGCTCTATGGATTGCCTTTATAACAAACCTTATGAATTCCATTGAGTGCCATATTGGTTTTCGAATGATTTTCTAATGAGTAAATTAAAGTCGAGAAAAAATTGTCATGGAATCTCATGTGTCTATTGCATAGTTTACCTACTCATTTTGGTTCAAAAAGTAAAAAATGGAGAGGATTCCAAGGAGGGATGGACTCAACAAACTATCATAGCGTGGGCGAACATTGACCAGTCAACGTCGATCAACCAAAAATTCAAATCACAACTCAATCAACATAAACCCTAACCTAAATTAAAATCCGTAATTCAAAATTTCCAACAATAGTACAAGTGTGCAACACATAAATCAAATTATCAGACAATCAGTGAACTAATTTTTCGTAATCTCTCAAGTCATAAGTCATACGATACAATCTCATTTCAATTTTATAATAAATGAATGATTAATAAAATGATAATAATACAACTAATTTCTCATTCCAAATCAATGCACAACATGCATGAGGCAATAGCACAAGACTTAGACAACAAATTTACCAAGGGTCCATTTGATTGCAATGGTAGAAAATTGGTGGAAAGAAAATGAATTCCAAAGAAAATATTTGCCTAGAATTTATTTTTCAGGAAATTGTTAATTAAGTGTGTTTGATTGGTATAATTTTTCACCTAGAAAATTTTAAAATTTTGGAACTTTTTGTTCACGTTTGGCTTTATTTTACATGAAAATTGTTCATTAAAATAAATTTTTTTTTTTATACAATTGGTAATGAAATTTGTTACCATTGCCAAAAATAAAAAATAAAAAAAGTTTGCTTGAAAACTATTTTTTCACCATTTTTCATCAAAATTTAGTGTTCATTTAATTTCTCTTTACATGAAAATTGTCCATTAAAGTGAGTGTTTTTTTTTTTTTTTTACAATTGATTATGAAATTTATTTCCATTGCCAAAAAGAAAAAAAAAAAAAAAAGTGGCCAGAACGTGGAATTCATTTTAGAGGAATACATAAATTTTTAACATCAAACAGCATAAAGTGGAAAAATGGAACCATTTTCCATGGAAAATTTAACAAATCAAACATGGCCTAATTGTTTACTAATTGCAATTTGCAATTTGTAGAATCAGACAATTTGAAGAACCCAATATGAAGTATACCTAAATGGCTAAACCATCAACAAGGAAATCAGACAAATTGAAACAAAGACTATTTCTACATTTCCTTGCACTTAAATTTCATGATTTAACATCTAATATAACAGGACCAAAATAATTCGTAAACACTTAAGAAATGACACCCGTAATGTTGAAAAACAACTTACAGTTTCAAACTCACCAAAATTCGCGATGGACGGACGGAGTGACGGAAGGGACGGAGTAGCCTTATGGCGGGCTGATCGGACTGGTGGTGGCGACGGCGGCAACGAGGGCGGGCGATTGGGCGAGAGTCAGAATTGAAAATTGGTGAAGATGAATCTTCAATTTGGGGATGAATTTCGATTTAAAAAACGAAGGCCATTGGGCTTCTATATATTATATAATTTTGAATGGGGCCCAGAACAAATGGCCCAATCCAATTACAACAAAAAAAGATGATGGGCTGGTCCGAATTGGCCAAATTTCAAATAAAAAAGAAAATTAGAAACAAGGACGGAGAAGAATTCCCAAATCCCAACTGCTCTGGTAGTCCGACAGAGCCCACCACGCGCGATCGCGCCCCTTGACTGGGTGTTGGGTCCATCCCTGATTCTAAGTATGAACTATTCTTCTATTGACTTACATTAAGAGATTTCGTTGCGCCATTGCCGTCTCAATTGGTTATTTGACATAAACTTGTGAACCGCTTAGGGTAGATTTGGTTTGTATTTCAATTTTCAACTTTGAGTTTTGAATTCATTTTCAATTTTCTATTTTGAACGTCTGTTTTGAAATTGCTAAAAATGCGTTTGATTTATCATTTTAAAAAATTATTTCTCAAACCAGAAAATTAGAAAACATGTTTGGTTTAAAAAAATTAAAAATTATTTTATGAAATCTTATTCCAAGAAATTTGATTATTCAATAAAAAATAGAACAATTTTAAGTTAATCTACTATTAAGTAATATATAAATTTTAAAGTTTGTGAATCTTATAATATTTTTTCTACCTACAAAAGCAAAATCAAAACAAATAATAAGCCCTTGTTTTATAGATATTAAAATCAGATTTTTAATAAGTTTTGATAAATATTGATAAACAATAGGTTGAAAAGTCGTGGGTTTCATAAAATGTTCACCAAACATGGGCTAAATTGAGTCCAAAATACAAGAAATAAAAATAGACTTGATGTATTTTGCTTAGATCAAGAGTTCCAACTATAATTTTAAGTAAATATTTAAAACCATGTAAAAAATATTGATGTCTACCATGGTCGCCACTTCCACATATGGGTCACATCACTTTAGATCACCATTTAATGTCCATTGAATCGACCGAACGTCAACATATAAAAATATGTGCCTCTATTATAAAAGTCAATACTCATATATTTTGTTATTTGGGTAAAAAATCAAAATCCTTGCAACGAAGAATCCGAGTTCTAGACCTTGTCTCTATTTAAAGGCAAATCGCGATGGGGATCGGAAAAGGGGAACAATGGTCTTGGAATATTGAAGGAAAACATAGAAGATGTTTAGAGGTATTTGAGATTTTTGGTGATATTGTGTTAATATTTTAACAAATAAATATGTAGGATAATAAAAAAAATTTATTCACAAACTTTTTGGATTTCATTGAACGTGATATCCACATTCTCTACATGATAAATTAGGATCTACAAAAAATTGATAGCTCAAAAAATCAAGTGCCCATTTGCGAAGTGGACAAATTTATTGACATCAATTAGCCAATAGGTTAGGTTTCATTGCGCCATCACCTCCCTTCATGGCATTTTGAAAAAAAATAAAAAAATGTCAACCATTTAATTCATCCTCCCTTCATGGCATTTTGTGCTGATTGTAACCTAATGAATTGCCCAAAGCAACGTGTAGACCCAAATTTATTTGAACAAGTGGTTAATAGAATCTTGTTCACCTCCTAGTCCACTTAGACATCACATGCACGCTCCACACATTGTTAGAGTACAAAGATCACCATCCTCGAAGAAGTTCCTCAACTATTTCTATTCTGATGGTAAAGTGAACTATCGAAATGGTATAGAATGAGTGCAAGAGAGATGGTGGTATATATATATATATATATATATATATATATATATACATACTAGGTGCATTGCACGTTTGCTTAGTTTATATTTAATAGTTTTGTTTAAGAATTAATTTGTTATTAATAAAGATGTAACTTTTTTGGTTAATTAAATAATTAATGATGTAATGTTTATGTAATTAATAAATAATTAAATAAAGTACTTTTCTCTGTCATCTCCAATCCAAAATCACAAACAGAAAACTCAAAGTATGTTAAGGGGTAAGAAGATGAGTTTACTTAGGTTCCGTTTGATTCTCATTAATGTAGAATGAGAATGAAAAATATAGTTGTTATGGACCCCACACAAGAGATAGAAATTCAAAATTGATAGACTGATGTGATGGATAACTGTCATATTTTTCATTTTTATGAGTTTTTAATAAGAAACAAACAGAGGCTTAAACTTTTTGCATGACTTAAGTCTTTACTCTTTTTTAAGTAATAATTCAATTTATTTTATTGCTAAAGTATGATATGTATTACGATAATATATGTATATCATGTGTTAGACTTAGTATTGGTAAGTGACAGGTAAATTTTCGAGGACGAAAATATTTTAAGGGGGTGAGAATGTAATACCCCGAAATTTTTCATAAAATATAATTCAATTTTTATATACTATATTTTAATATTTTGAAAGTTAGTGACTAAATGATACATTTATCAAATTATATTTTATTTGTGTCAAATATTTAGATATTGATGGAGTTATCGTAAATATATGAATATTGGTCTCGTTGGATAAATCGTAATTAAATATATAAATCACATTCGAGAAAAAGTCGATTCGGATAAGTTAGCTCCAAGATATTTTAGTTTGAAGGAATTATCAAAAACTAATTTATTTTTATTATTATTTAATTATAATTTTGAAAGTAAGGGGTGGTGAAAAAAGATTTTCCGTTAAAACAAGAAATTCCGTTAGTTTTTCCGTTAAATCGAGAAATTCCGTTAGTTTTTCCGTTAAACCAACATATTCCGTTTAATAGCCACTTTTTATATATAGAAAGATATATAGGCAGGAAAATGAGCCAAGATGGATGGACATTGGATCGAGCCAAAGTATGAGAATAGGTTAATTGATCCAATCAAATTAACATCAAGATGCCTGATCAGCTAATGTGGGGTCCTTTCTTTAAGTGCATGCCACATAATTTATAGACATAATAATAGTTCCCTGAATTTGAATACTTGCAAATAGTCTCCGAGATATAAGGACTTATAGATAGCCTTTGAAATATCAGCCATTCCTAAAAAGTGTTACAAACCGCTTCCAAAGTACTAGCCTATCCCAAATAGGTTAAGACTTATGAATAGTCTCACATATACGTGGATGAACTTGAATATCCTCAAAGAGACGAGGCTTTATGATTAGACTTGGAAGATGTAATGTTGAGGGCTAATGGACCAACCTCGAAGAGATGAGGCTTTACGACTAGGCTCGAAAGATAGCTATCACACCATGATTTATCAAAAGTTCGACAATATCTTTTCTGTTACTATGGAGTAAACCAAACATGAAATACAATACAATATCTTAACTGCACATATACAAAATAAATTGGATGTCATTTGCCCCTTGAAATACTCAAACAATAAAGTGAAAATAATGATAGATCAAACTTCTCCTAAATTTTATATGCAGAGAGCCCATCATGTTATATGACAATATATCGTGATGGATAATATCTTTCACAATTTAAATAACAATATTGGTGGTGTGAAGTAAGTAATATATTATTGATAATAAAATAATGATGGAGGTAATGTGGTATGTATACTGACAATAATGAAAATAGCACTAGTAATAATATAATATTAGTATATACTAGTATCACAGTAGTCCCCCAAGCCTGCATCTATCATTTATGTTAGGCATTGGACTTATAAATGGTAGAAACATATAGCTTGAATAACAATCATCTCCTAGGGCACATATTTTAGCAAAGTGGGAGATAGATAGATAGATAGATCATGTTGTTGACCTATGGTTAATTATAACTTTAATGTTTTAATTATAACAAACAAGTCATTTTATTTACTAACATTTGAATTTGAGTGATTAAGCCTTCAAAGTTATCAAGATTTTAAATCGGACTCAAAATGAAGAACAAAGTGAAAGTTAAACATTTAAGTCAAATCATTCGAGACGATAACAATTTGCATGCGACGAAATCGAATTGGAAGCAATATCGAATTGGAACTTAAAGATTCGCAAAAGACGCAAATCTTGATACAAGTCAAAAGAAATAGACATTGTACATATTATATGTAAATGTATTAATTTGTCAATTTTTAGCAAGTACATAAAACTCAAATTATTTTAATAATCCATCACTTTAAAAAAAAAAAATGCTTTTCATTTGTAATATGAAATAGATTTTGAAAAAATAATTTTAAAAAAAAGTCAACTTTCAGTCAACCAAAAATTCAAATTTCGATCAACTGAAAATGCAAAATTGGTCAACAGAAATTCCAATAGTTTGATTTCTCAACAGCTATACATTTTCGGTCAATCGAAAATGACTAAGAGTGTCCCTTTTGGTCTATAAATATCCATCCATTTTGCATTCAATTTTCAAACAATTTACAAGAGAAATTTAGAGAGCACATTCATTGAAAAATCATTGAGTTTACTTGATCTTACATTATATTTCATCTATTACAAAGAATTTCTTGATTGATCAAAATTAGTTTTATCTATTTTATCAAGAATTCTATTTTGCAAGAAAACTTCCCAATCTCATCTTTTTCAATTCTTGATAAATGTTTTCTTTGCCAACACTTATATTGAAGTGTAAATCTCTCTTCATACTTGTATTATAAGTTAAGAGAGATCATAGGTTGAAAATTTTGATACAAAAATACAAACTATTTCATTATTCATTATTCATTATTCATCAAAGTTTACAACATAAACACTTGAACTTTATTATTTGTTATCTATTGAAGTGTTTACTTAACTCTCTAATACTTAACTTGATTATATCATTGGTTAATAGAATTTCTTCAATTGTAAAATTATCACTTACATTTTGACGGTTTCAAGAGCCTTGTGAGAACTCAATTGTAAGGATATATGCTCCTTGTTGTAAGTCACCGAAGGATAAGTGCTCCTTTTTGTAAGTTAGTTAAGGGTATGCTCTCCTTGTTGTAAGTCACCTAAGGATAGATGCTCCTTGTTGTGAGTCACCTAAGGATAAGCGCTCATTGTTATAAATCACTTAATGATCGGTACTCATTGTTTGTAAGTTATCATTATAGCTTATTTGGCCTTGCTCATGACGGAGAGTTTGGTAACGAGGACGTAGAACACATTGTGTATCGAACCCCATTAAATTGGTTTGTTATCTTTACATTATTTCACTTTACTTTACATTGCCATTTATATTGTGCTATATTCATACTTGAATTAAGTTATTGAGTTTGCATATTTATCTCTCTTATTACACTTTGATATTGTTTCTTGTGTATTGAATAGTTTTGAAACTAATTGTCGAAAAAGTTTCAAACACCAATTCACCCCCCTCTTGGTTAATCATTCTTGGACTAACACATGTCACAAGGCCAGGAATAAACAAAAAAAAATCTCATGAAAGTCAAATGGGGCAAGTCCTACTAAGAAAAAAATTAGCTTGGCTCTATTGTTGACAAATAAGTAAAACCATCACCTCATGTATCAAGACATCCCACGAAGTAATGAATACATATAACTAACCCACATGGCAATGCATCTTGATGGTGGAGACATCTTGTGAGGTACGAAACGGACATCCCAGACAATGAGACATCTGGCGAGGTGAGGACTTGCAGTAATAAGGCAAGTCTCCCTAAGGAAAAGTATCTATACCTCCTATACCAAGGCTAATAAAATATTATATTATTTGGCGAGGCCTCTTGTGAGGTGGAAATTAGACATCCCATGTGACGAGATATCATTAAAGTGAGGAAAAATGTGGCTCGTATAGGTTAAGGATGTAAGTCTTTCTTGGAAAAAATATCTATACCTTCTTTACCAAGTCCGACATAATATCATTTCACATGGTGAGACATCTTGTAAGGTGAGAGTTGGACATCCCATGTTACGAAGAATAGGCGAGGTGAGGAAAGAGGTGGCTTGTACAAGTTAAGGAGTCAAGTTCTCGGTATAATAGCTATACCCCTATGTGAAGACTAACACAATATCATCTCACATGACGAGACATCTTGCAAAGTGAGGAATGAGTATAACAATTTCACATGGAGATGCATGGCAAGATATCTTAGAAAGCAAGGAATAAACATCTTTATCAAGACATTCCATAAAACAAAGAATAAGTACAACCATCTCGCATAGAGAGGCATTTCGCAAAGTGAGGAATGCACATTTCCTTTGATAAAGCACCTCGTAGAGCAAGGAATAATAGGGGTGTAAGCAGTCCGGTTTTTGCGGTTTTTGACAAATTTTCAAACCAAACTGTTTAAACCGGTTTGAGAAAAACCCAAACCTAAACCAAACCATTTTGAACGGTTTGAAAAAAAATCAAACCTAAACCTAACGGTTTGGTCCGGTTTTAAACCGCCGATTTCACCATATATTTTTTTATCTGTCTACTTTTATGACATTAATTCATTGAATTCAATATATATTTATATCTTACTAGCAATAAATCTAAAACAAACTAAATATATCTACTACAAATCTAAATACCAACTAAATCAAAGTGAAATCACAATAAACTAAAATATAATTTTTTGTTTGCCATTTTAGGCTAAGACGATAACGTTACAATACAAGTCTACTAAACTAAATATAAAACCCAAAATATATAATGATGTTCAACAAGATCTCGTGATCATCATATCTGAAAAACAAAACTACTGATTAGACAGAGAGAATAACATACCATAATAATAAATCAATTGTTTATAATATATAAACATAACAATTACACAAGATTACCGTTGTATTTTGTTATGAATTCAGTTTCTCACATATACTCAAACACCAATTGTTGTCACATATGATTCATAGTTTCCATTGTAAAACAAATGCATTCGTTATATCATCATAGTATTGGATACTAGATAGATAAGAGAATCTTTAAAAATATGGTAATAGAAAATAAAAACCACCTGCCACAACTTTCATTGAATCATCAAATGCTTCCATTTCATCTAAATATCGACACAATACTATAGGTTCATTCTTAATTTGCAACCAATTCTTTCCGCATATACAAACTTCAACCATCCTTGCACATAATAAACTCCTAAAGTAATCAAGTATGTGACCTCCATTTGAGAATGCGGACTCAGAAGCAACTGTAGAAATTTTAATTCTAAAGAGGAAAATGGTTTTTGATAGATTATGTTAGTCTTGAGATTATTAGATATAAATTAGGATTATTTGATAATAATAATAAATATGTAATAGAAAATTATAAATTGACAAAAATACATATAAATGACAAAACTATTGAATTTTGCATATTTGGATGATTTTTTTTAAAAAATCATTATTTTTATTTTATTATTTTTATATATTTTTTCACCGGTCCGGTTTGATTTTAAACCGTAATTAAAATTCTCAAACCTAAACCAAACCGTTTTTGACCGGTATGGTTTGGTTCAAAACCATTTCGTTGATGGGTCCACGTGACACCAAACTTACGGTTTCTAAAATACGGTTTCGATTCGATTTTTCGATTTGACGGTTTTTGCTTACAGCCCTATGGAATAACATCATTGGTGGCTCATCTAGAGCTATCGAAAACTTGCAAGCTAGTCTCATAAGGATGATGTCTTATAACTGTACTCGACAATAGTGAGATTTGAAATGGTGGCTCATCACAACTATCAGAGGCTTATAAGCTTTCCTCTGAGGATAAGGTCTTATAATTGTGCTCGGCAATAGTAAGAGATATGAGCTAGATGCATAACTATAACTATCTTGCATGACGAGACATCTTGCAAAATGAGAAATCACGTGATGGGGAATAAACATCCCCTAAGATGAAGAATAAGCATCTCACAAAGTGAAGGATAAACAAATCACAAATTGATGAATAAATAAAAAGAAATTCCAAAGCTAGTCTACCAGAGCAAGGATTTATGAGCTCGCTTACAAGCTTGATTTGGATGCACGAGGACTTATAGTGTCTCTCATCAATAGAGAAAGTATGTGTTCCAGGCTTACATTAAGTAATTGGAGTTCTTATAAGCTGGCCTCGAGGGATGAGGTCTTATAGCTTACTTCAACAATAGATTGGTAGCTTCTTTGAGATCTACAACTGTTTAAATTAAAAGAACTTGATCCTTGCCTCTGGTCAAATATTTGGTGCCCATAGTTGTAATACTTAATTCTTTTAACAGGTGGGTATGACAACCTCAAAATTAAACCTCCATGTCGATACTACATATTAGGATATGTTTGAGACCTCTGAGTAAGCAATCGAGAAAAATAGTCCGCTGTAATAATAAATAAGGATGGAGAGATAGGATCTCCCCTGCCCGAGTCTCGCGATGAAGAAAAGAAACCACATGGCCGCCCATTCAGAAGCATTGAAAATCGACACTCTAATATACAACTTCTGATTTGATCAATCTACAACTAGTCAAAACCAAATGCCTCCAATATAGAATAAATGAATTCTCAATCCATACGATCATATGCTTTAGCCATGTCAAGTTTCAGCATAACATTCTTTCCACGCATTTTATTATATAACGTGTGTAAAAGCTCTTGGGTCAACAAAACATTGTCCCCAATAAGTTGATCGGGGACAAAACCACTTCGCTGAGGGAAAATAATACAAGGCATAAATGAACTCGATCTATTGTTCAATAGCTTTATAATAAGCTTATTGAACATCCTACACATGTTGATAGATTGGTAATCTGTCCATCTACCAGCATTATCCCTCTTTGGAAGTAAAAAAATAGATGTAGCAGCAAATCCTCTCAAGAAATCAATGATTGCACCATATACATCATCCTGTATAATATCCAAACAGTGTTCGTAGAACAATGATGAAAACCTTTCAGGGCCCATAGCACTATCAACATCAATGTCGAAAGCAGCTTCCGTCAGTATCCTAGGTATTATATCAAGACGGATATATTCTAGATGGTATGAATGAGCAGATAATAATTTTCGAAAAAAGAGATTGCCGAGCTCTGAATATCTGCTAGAATAGTAAGAACTTCCCATGCATAAGTCATGATAGTCCTTATACGAGATTTGACCTGCCATCCCTATACCAGGGAATGAAAATATCTGGTGTTGCGATCTTCCTCACATACCTAATGAGAGCTGGCCTTTTATTTCCAAAAACCCTCATCAATAGCTAAGGTCCGATTCAAATCAACATGTTCACAATGAAGAAAGCCACGGTGCTCTGGTGTAGGATCAACCTTAAAATCAATCTCTTCCTGGTCAACCCTATCCTTAGCATCTCTAACTTTCTGGAACACATCACCAAATACCCATTGATTCCACCACCTTAGTCCCTATTTCAGCCTAAAGAACTTCTCCTAAATGGCATCTATTCCTATAAGATAAGTATGGAGTGACCACTTTTGAGAAACAAAGGTTGAGAAGTCAAGATGTTTGGTCCAAATATTGAGGAATCTAAATAGTATATGACCTAAATCATCATCAGAAAGCCACTGTAAGAGTAAAGGAAAGTGATCACATGAAGTACGATTCAAGTGAGTCACAGTAAGCTGACTACAAAATTCTGCAGCTAAAGAGTTAATCAAAACTCTATCCAATCTTTTATTGACCCTACCATTCGTCCAGGTAAATTGAGACCCAAAAAAGCGACCGTCCTCTAAGCCACAGTCCAACATCATATCAGAAAAATCAGTAGAACCCGATCTTGATGACTATGACCAGTACGCTCACCATCATGAGCGATGACGTTAAAGTCATCCCCAACAAGCCAATGATCATCCATAGAGAGAGGGAAATGTGGTAAAGACCCTCCTAAAATAGGCCCACAAGTCCCTCCTAAAATAGGCCTAACAAGAAGTATAAATAGAAGTCAAGTAAATAGGTCATGCTAGTCTGGTATCCACAACTTTGACACGTAGGAACTAGATATGATAATCAATAATAGTAACGGCAGTACCCACATTCTAGAATATCCAAATCTTATTGACTCATTTCAAACCCAGTGTCGAAATGCAGATAACGACAAACAAAATCAAATCAAACATCCTTTCCAAAATCATAGGCTCCAAAATAACTAAAATATAAACATGATGAAACTGAATAAGTTTTCTCGAGTACCTGCAAGTAGCTACACTAGCTACACCTCTTACATTCCAGATGATAACACTCATATGGATGTACGTGAAGAGGTTTCCTACGATCGACTCTTGGTCATCATCCTGGGTAGTGACTTGTCAGTAACTTTCAAATGTCTCTTTTGACTTATTGGGACAAATCCATCATCCTCCGTCCTAACAGCCAGACCTGTCAAATCATTAGAAAAAAATCTACGAAAATGACCTAGCTGATGAACTTCAACCTCAGGGAAACCCCCTGAATCCGACTATTCTCTAAAAAGAAAAGCCTCTATATTTTGCTGATACTGTGCAACAGGCACATCCGTACTACCGAAGCCCTACGACTTCTAGAGTATATCCATCAGGAGAGGGTCAAAGTATATAGTAGTAACTGTCATAGAAGCACAGTTGGTGGGGATCGAAGCCTGAATACTTGAATGATCAACTGATGTAACAACAAGTGGACTCTAAGGAAAAACCCTGTAAGGAGCAACAGTAGGAGAATCTAATGGCAAAGAAGTAGTAGTAATGCTAATGATAGATGGAGAAGTAGAATAAGTAGGAGCCATATGTGTAGCAAATGTCTTCTCTGGGGACTATAGATGAAATAGTCTGAGGAATGAACTGTGAGGTCTTATCTGAAGTACTAACTTGTCTCATCTGGTTTCTCTTAACAGGTGTCCATCACTGTCGAGGTGCAATCATGACATCCTTACCTTTGCCCTTATCCTTGGCTGAAATAGGATTAGGCCTATGATTCGGGTTAACAACACTTGGGGTCGCAGAAGGTGAAGTAGAATGGGAGCTACTAGAACACTTCTCATCCGAATGACCAAAGTGTCTACAACGAAAGCGAAATTCTGGCACCTTATCATATACAACAGGCTGCCAATATCCATCCATTTTCTCCCTCTCTATCCAAACTCTATTAGGGAGTTTACACTCCAAATCAACCTTAATACATACCCTCGCTTCACTAGGTCGTCGAAGGTCAGAAGTGGCTTCGTCTATACTAAGCGAAAGCCCAATAACTTTAGATATAGAAAATAGGGCGCTCTTTGCTTGAAAATGAATAGGAAGCAATGGAAATGAGACTCAAACAGAAGCAATAGGAACCTCATGTAGTGGAGTAAAGCTAGGGGCCCACTTAAAGGCTTGTATAGGAAAACCATCAATTTACCAAGTGGGTTGTAGGAATAATTGTGAATAATCATCCTCATGCGCCAAATGAATTATAATGTGTAAATCATCAATAAAACATATAAAATTTTCGCGTACCTTGGTCATAGTGAGGTTCAACATGCTATTGGGCACTTTTATACACATCAAAGTTGCATTGGTAAGGGCCGAATGCAATGTTGTTGGAGAAATTTCAATAGTAGAAGTCACATTGGCAGAATTTGAAAGTGAAGGAAGTTCATTTGCTTTGTATGTAGGAACGCGCTCATTCTTCGGCTTGTCCTTGTCAACGAGTTTTTGCACATTACCCGACTTTCACTTGTGGCTTCCCATTTTCCATCTCTCTAAGATTTTTCGTAACCTTCTCTACTTCCTCTGCGTCAACATACCTGTCGTCCTTCTTCAACATGTTATGCATTGAATCCAAGGGTTTTTGGAGAGTGACACCTTGAAAGCCCACTTTCGCGTTCCATTCATTAACACTGTCACTACTGTAGACATTTGAAGGTCTCTTATATCAAGCGATGCCCGACTGAACTTAGCCAAATACTCCTGCAAAGATTTATCTTTCTCTTGCACTACATGCATCAAGCCAACGACCATCTTTCATTTCCTCTTGCTGCTCATGAATTATACCATGAAACTCCGGAAAGTTCGTCAAAAGTCTTGATAGACCTGGGTACTAGTGTAGCCACCCAGTCTCTAGTCTCCCTCCTGAGTGTTGAGGGAAATGACCTACACATCACTGTATCTGGGGCTGCATAGAGCCTTATTAAATCGACGAAGGTCCGTAAGTGGTCTAGAAGGTTTATGACTCCATCATATACTTCTATCATTGGCTGTTTAAAGCCTTTCGATAAAGGAACGACTATAATTTTGGGGACGAATGGATCCTCCTCCAAAACCGTCTGCATACGCTTGTCCTTCCTCTTAGTCAATGCATCGTCTATCTTCTGGGTCATTATCTCCTCTATCTTCTTTTCTAAGTGTTCACGGGTTGGGAAATCTGTAGAAACCTTGATGCCTCCATGTCTCCTGTTGTTGGTTGAGTAACAAGTGTGGTAATCGTTTGAGTCACCTGGGGTGGTTTCTTACGTACGACATTCGACGAACTCTACGGAAAGGCTACGATTTTTTGCGTTTGACTTTGCAAGAAGGTAATCTGGCTACCAATTGTGTCTCCAAGGTATTAAATTGGCTCTATGTTACGTACTGCGGTGGTAGTAGTAGGTAGTGACCCCTGTGACAGACTCCGACTCCATTTCTACCGTATTTTCGACCATGCACATTTCACTTCTAGTCTACCTCCTTGACATAAATTTTTTGTCTAGTGATTTCCTACTGATGGCGCCAATGAAATTGTTGCAAGATTGTCCTCCGTGTTCACCTTAATAGATGCGGTGTTGTGACTACTCCAATCAGCTGTTGCAACCTACAAAATAAGGTCGGGGCTTTTTCGCTCGTTGTACATTCGGCATGAAAATCAGTAATCGATTTTGAGAAGTATGAAGATTGTATAATGCGAATTCAAGTAGTTTGGGTTTCAAGAGTCCATACCTTTCTCACCGTAGAGGTACTTATAGGCACTTGATATCACGCACTCGTTTAGCTGCCAATGTTGCCACGTGTCCCATATAAGTCTTCCCACTTCCCCCACATTCTAAATGGATGAGTCGTACTCCTCAACATGTTGGTCATAGCGGTTGGTTATCCCCATGATTATTGTTGGGTGATTTCCATACATATCATTACCATTTATATGGTTAAGTGTCGCGTTGGCCTCAAAACAGTAGGCATGGGGGTCGATGGCTTGACGCGGTAGGCATGGGGGTTGCGGCTTCATGCAGTAGGCATAGGGGTCGACAACTTCATAGGGGTCAACGGCCTCATAGTAGTAGACAGTCTTATAGTGGTAGTCGATATATGTGAACGTAGAGGGCCTTAGGGTGATAGACAACCTCATGGTAGTAGGCGACCTCATGCAGGTCACGACCTCATGGAGGTTGACGATCTTATAATGGTAAATTGCATCATGGGAGTCGATGGTCTCATAGTTGTAAATGGTCACATAGGGGTCGACGGCCTGTGTGTACATAGAAGGCCTCATGGTGGTAGGCGGCCTCGTGGTGGTAGACGACCTATAATGTGTGCTCTACGTGGATTGCATATCAAGTGGCTCTCACCTCACGGCCATCTTGAATAACTATTAATGCCATCATATATCACTAGCGCCTCTATCCCTTGTCAATGTTCATTGACATGGGATAGCATCTTTACTTCTTCCATGTTGGTTAAAGTTTTTTTTCATCGACATTCAATATAAGCGGGTTGAACAACCCAATTTATGTAAAGTGATGAAAATATTGTACAAGTGGCACCCTATAAGTGGGCTCATTTTGGGGTAAATTCTCCCTCAAAAAATTCAAAATCTATTAATATTTAAAGAGGTGTATGTCCTCAAATCTCATTTCATCTTTTCATTCATCGAAATTTTAATCGTCCTCATTCTCCTTAGAGTTAATTTCCTCCCCCTTATTCCTTCATCTCAATCTTTTTTTATCATGTATAAGACATTCATTTCTTCCTCTTCCAATGAAAATGAAAACGAAAGACGAGAGAGTCGACCGACGCATCGTTGGATAGGCCGACCGACTCAGGTCCGATGTCTACTGACCTTGCTGGTCAACAGTTTGACTGCAAGGCTGGTCGACCCATGTCACCAGTGACACTGGTCGACAATCAACCTACGAGTTTGCTGGTCGACTGTTGACCGCAGTAACGTTTGGCCACCTTGTGGCTGGTCGACCCACGGCTAGTCATAGGACGAGCCCCATCGATGATTTTCCTTGTGGCCAATTTCGTTCCGAGTCAGACATTTCACTACATCCGATCGAGTTTCAAGTTTTTCAATCAATTTTCCCAAAATGACATATTGGATCATCTAAATCATCAAGCCAAAATATAGAGATAGAGCGTGAAGCCGCGGGCGAGGTGGTGATTCTTGAAATTCCAAGATGTTATAGCTTTTATAATCTCTATTTGAATTGGAAAAGTCACTTAGGAAGTATGATCATGTTGATAAATATGTGTATAGAGCCCCTAGGTACAAAGAAAGGCCTCCCAGGTCAGACCCCCGTGGAATCATTGTATATAAAGATTTCATAGACGGTGGTTTTCGATTCTCGATCCATCTTTTCTTCATCTCATTGTTTAATGAGTTCTACCTCACTCCTAGCCAAATTAATCCCAACGCGTGGATGAAAGTACTATATTTCTTATATGTTTGCCTTAACAAGAAAATTCCACTCTCGATAGACCTTTTCAGGGGTGTCTTCGAGATGCATGAGCTAGCCCAATGCAATTCCTTCGTCTACTTCACCACTAGGTTCTCGTTACGTTTTCCTAAATTTAGGAATCCCAAAGCGGGTAGAAGTCACAATTCTTCTTTTTTCGACCCCATAAGCGTCAATTCCCTTTCAATGTCCATTTGCGACATCCCCTGATCCGTCTATCCAATAGTGAAGTCTAGGCCAACCCTCTTCTTAAAGCGTTTGGACATACATCATGAGGTGGGAGTGAAGGGACTTCGCATTCGGGTTGACATGATCCTTTGTTGTAGGTTTTTTAGCACTTTCTATTGTTATTCTATCATTCGGTTGTTTAGTGTTTTCTCTTGGTTTGAGACGTGGATAGACAATCTTACTACGCTTGAAGAATGATTGCTCACTTATTGAGCATCATTTTAGTTTTGCCCCGTTCTTTTTTTTTTCTTTTTTGCTCACCGCTACATGTCAAGTGGTGTTGAATGGCGGGTGGTGGTGATTTTGAGCCTTAACAATTTTAGGTTTTGAAAACTTACCTCCCGTCCTTAGAGTGATTTCAAGCTAGTAGATTTCTTGATTTTTTTGCTCGTCGCTATGCGTCGAGCGATGTTGAATGCCGGGTCCAGTGATTTTAAGCCTTAATCATTTTAGATTTTGAAAACTCACCATCGGCCCTTAGTGATTTTGAGCTAGCCAACTTTTTGACTTTTTTGCTCACCACCACGTGTTGAGCTATTTTGGATTGTCGAATGCAGGGCAAGTGATTTTGAGCTTTAACCATTTTCGGTTTTAAAAACTCACCACTAGCCCCTTGCGATTTTGAGCTAGCCAACTTATTTACTTTTTTGTTCACCGCCATGTGTCGAGCTATTTGGGGACAATAAAGGAGGTTTACAGTTTTCACTTCAATCAATCATAGACCAAGATCTTATAGAAGAATTTAACTTGCCAAGAGTTGGGGACTTAGTAGGCGCACCGAGATGTCCCAGCTGGGTTGGCTCTTCTTTAGCGCTTTTATCATCTGCTGCTATCCTGACTTCTCATTAAATAATTTTCATTCAAGTATGCCTGTAGTAGGCACTACATCACAAACATCCTATCTAAATGAAAATCCCTAACGACTATATTTATAGGGAAGCATCATACGACTCGAAATCCTTGCCCGTTGGTCTACTGATAATACTTCTTGAGATGCTCAGTGTTCCACGACCTACCTAGTGGTTTTCCTCTGGCCCCAAATTTGCCCCAAGGTGAATTCATGCCCTCTTGCCACCATTTTTTTTGTGGTGTCAAGGCGCTCAATTTGCCCCCTTAAAGGCTCAAGGTCGAACATCATCATTAGTGGTAATCCCTTCGTTCGTATATTGTCCACATAATTCTTCTTCGAAGATTGTTGATCGCCCCTCACACATCCCACACCTCGATTGGTTGGGAATTTCATGACTGGTGGTAAGTAGAGGGAATAGCCTCAGCAGCATTCATCAGGGGTCGACTGTAGATTACATTATACACCATGGGGGTCTTGACAACTAAAACGTTAGTTAAGATCACCACACTTGCAGGGTAGGTACCCAATGTCACTGGTAGCTCTACAACTCCTTCTCATATCATAGTAGCCCCTCCAAATCCTATAAGGAGGAGGACACTACTTCTAACCTTTCCAAAGAAATTTTCAAACCTTCAAATGCTTCCCAAGTGAGAACGTTTGCTGCACTTCCACCATCGACCAATACCCTTCTGACATCATAGTCTGCTATGTCGTCGATTATCACCAAGACATCATCATGGGAGGTTGTCACGTCCATTAAATCTTCTTCACCAAAAGTGATGCTTTGATCAAATCTAGCCTTTTTATGAATGGAACAAACCCCATCTGTGCATGCATAACTCTTTCTACCAGAGTTAGAGTCTCTTTCCATTGTAATTCCTCCAACAATCACATTTATAACAATAGCCCTAGGCGGTGGTCATTACTCGACCTTCGACTTGTCTCGATCAGTCATCGCATACTTAGTCAAAAAACCTCGCTTCAAGAGGCGCTCGATCTCCTCTTTCAAATGTATACACCCTTATGTTTCATGTCCATGATCCTTATAGAAATGGCAAAACTTGCCTTTATCCCTTTTACCAACTGATGATGCCATCGGCCTCGACCGTTTGAGTTTTTTCATGTCTCGAATTTCCACCAATATCTTGTCCCGTGGAGTATTTAAAGGGTGAAGGCTTTGATTACTTCTTGTGTTTGCCTGACTGACCAATCTTGAGTGTATCATCTGCTTAATCGCTCATTCTTCAGCTTGTCCTTATCAATGAGTTCTTGGACATCACCCGACTTTCACTTGTGGCTTTCCATCTCTCATCCCTCTCTAAGATTTTTCGTGACCTTCTCTACTTCCTCTGCGTCAACATACTTGTCACCCTTTTTCAATAGGTTATGATCGACTCCGGAGGATTTTTGGAGAGTGACATCTTGAAGGCCCGATTCCGTGTCCCATTCATTAACACTGTCACTACTGTAGACATTTGAAGGTCCCTTATATCAATCGTTGCCCGACTGAACCTAGCTAAATACTCTTGTCAAGATTTATCTTTCTCTTGCACTATATGCATCAATCCAACGACCGTCTTTCGTTTCTTTTTGTTGTTCATGAACTATGCCATGAAACTCTTGAAGAATTCGTTAAAAGTCTTTATAGACTTTGGTACTAGTGTGGCCACCCAGTCTCTAGTCTTCCTCCTGAGTGTTGAGAGAAATGACCTACACATTAATTACTGTATCTAGGGCTGCATAGAACATCATTAAATCGATAAAGGTCCGCAACTGGTCCAGCAGGTCTGTGACTCCGTCATATGCTTCTATCATTGGCTGTTTAAAGCCTTTTGGCAAAGGAACGACCATAATTTTGGGGAAGAATGGATCCTGATCCAGAACCATTTGCCTACGCTTGTCCTTCCTCTTAGTCAATGCATCGTCTATCTTCTGGGTCATTATCTCCTCAACCTTCTTTTCTAAGTCGTTACTAGTTGGGAAATCTATAGAAACACAAACCTTGAAGCCCCCATGTCTATTGTTATTGGCTGGTAACATGTGGGATAATCGTTTGAGCCACTTGGGGTGGTTGCTCACGTACGGCATCCGACGAACTCTGAGAAAGGGCTACAATTTTCTGCATTTGACTTTGTAAGAGGGTCATCATGGCTGCCAATTGTGTCTCCAATGTATTAAATTGGCTCTATGTTACGGTGGTAGTGGAAGGTTGTAACCCGTTGTGACAGACTTCGACTCCATTTCTATCGTATTTTCGACCATGCACGTTTCACTTCTAGTCCGCCTTTTTTACATAGCTTTTTTGTCCTGTGGTTTCCCACAGACGGCGTTGCGAGATTGTCCTCCGTGTTCACCTTAATGAAGCGATGTTCCGACTACTCTAGTCAGCTATTGTAACCTAAAAAATGAGGTCGGGACTTTCTCTCCATTGTACCTCCGGCGTGAGAATCAATAATCGATTTTAAGGAGTAGGAAGATAGTATAATGCGAATTCAAGTAGTTTGTGTTTCATGAATCCATACTTTTCTCACCGTAGAGGTACTTATAGGCACTTGATATCACGCACTCGTTCAGTTGCCAATGGTGTCATGTCTCCCACGTAAGTCTTCCCACTTCCCCCACACTCTGAATTGATGACCCCCACTTATCAACCGATTGGTCATAGCAGTTGGTCATTCCACTGCTTGTTGTTGGGCAGTTCCCATACAAATCATTACCATTTGTATGGTTAAGTGTAACGTTGGCCTCACACGGTAGGCGTGGAGGTCGACGACTTCATGCGGTAGGCATGGGGGTTGCATGGCCTCATGGGGGGTAGGTGGCCTCATGGTGGTGGCGGCCTATGTGAACGTAGAGGGCCTCTTAGTGGTAAGTGCCTCGTGGAGGTCAACAGCCTCATAGTCGTAGATAGTCTTATTTTGGTGGATGGCCTATGTGAACGTGGAGGGCCTCATGGTGGTAGGCAACCTCATGGGGATCTACAACCTTATAGTTGTAGACGGCCTCATGATGGTCGACAGTCTCATAATGGTAGACGGTCTCATGGGGGTCGACGGCTTGTGTGAACGTAGAGGGCCTAATGGTGGTAGGCAACCTCATGGTGGTAGATGGCCTATAATGTGGTGTTCTACATGGAGTCAAGTGGCTCTCACCTTACTAGCCATCTTGAATAACTATTAATGCCATCCTATATCATTTGTGATAGTGGCTCAAGTGTCAAACATGTACATTATAGAAATAACAAACATTATGCATATTATATTATTGGTATTACTGCCAAGGAATGTAAGCTATAGAGTTGCAAAGGGTTGAATTTAGAGACGAGGAATTGAAGATGATTAAACATGTAGAGGAATAAAATAAAAGTTGAAATGTCACTAACAAACAAAATAAACGGCAAAGAGGAAAAGGAGAGAAAAAAAAAATAGAGAAAAAAGAAGTTAACTTAAATATGAGAAAAAAGAATAACAAACACAATTGAAAGTCATAAATGTATTAAAAACGTTTTTTTATGTTTTAAAGAATTAAATTGTTTTTTATTTATAATATAATCTATATAATATCTATTTGGGGATAAAGTGGTGCCTTAGGCGATCGCCTACCTTGCCTATAGTCAGGGATGACACTGAACTTAGTACAAATTTTTTTGTCCTCCATGACCCTATCTCTTGTTGAACTTATTTCTTAATGAGCGGGGCAAAGAACATGAAGTTGGCGAAAATCACTTGAACAATACGATGAAGAATCCGGGCCCCATGGCTCATTACAAAAGTAGCTTTCTTCAAAAAGTTATTTTCTCCTACTATACGATAGGATTTTGTCGAGTAAATCCAATCGAGCAGATTCTATTTTGCTGCAATGAAAATAAAATAAATAAAAAGAATATGACCCCAATTGTCTAGTGGTTTAGAACATCTCTTCTTTAAGAAGGCAACAAGGATTCGATTTTCCCTGAGGTTAGAGTACTATGAAAGGAATTTGATCATGGTTGTTTGCATCGACGATAAGGAAACAAGAAGTCAAACTAGGGAATATTATATTTAGTATTTTTCGAATTTACAATATGCAAACAAACTTTGGAAAATATGAAGCGAGAATTATGCAAAAAAGTTTTAAGGAGAGGACTATTTTTACTTTTCATATATAGAATTCAAAATTTATTGAATCTATTTTTGGAATAATTGGTGCAATAAATTTAACTTAACTGACATGCAGGCAAGATTAAAGAAGCAAGATACATTATACTATTAATCGATTGTTCACTTTAGCCAGTGCACTATTGATCTGTTATGCTTAGCTACAAATTTCGAACTTCCAAGATTTTGTTTTGTTATTACATCAGATAAATACTTGAACAGTAATATATAAGCAAGCAACTTTAATTAGTTGTCTTCTCAATCATTTTTACTACTTTTCTTGATCAGTCATAATCCATCCAGATCAAGATCTTTTTTTTTTTTTTTTCCCTACATTTTTTCTTGATCATATGATCAAATCTTGATCTTCAAATTCACTTACTATGTATTACAATTCCTCAATACATATTCTCAAGTATACTAATAAATTATTTGTCAACTTCTTCCAATTTTCAATGAAGAATCAACTCCTCTTCCAATTCCTGCAAAAAGCTTAGCAATTTCCAGTTGAGTATTTGCAATAATCTCAGTCCTTTTAAGATCCATTTCTCCTCTCTTAGCATCAGCTTCAGCTCTTATTCTCTCTAACTCTCTCATAGTCTCCATTCGAGATTGTTCCGACCTCAGTACTACTTCTGCTAACCATCTTATGCTCTCTGCTATATCCCTTTCTTCTCCTCTTCGCTTAGTTTTTCGCCCTATCTTCATCTTTAAATTTTTCGACTTTAATTTCTCCTGTCCGCTATAGGGCCCTGGTGTGCTACTATCTGTCTCCATGCGATTTTTATCCGATTCATGATCAGATAATTTGTCAGCAACTCCATCTTCCTGTTATATTTCAGTTTATATGAACTTGTATAAGAAAAAATGCATCTTATAAATTTTGATAATTGGATTCTTCCCAATTTCTTGGATACACATTCAAGACAGCTAAGTTGCATGGAAACGCAAATTAACACACAGCATCATATTTGAAGGGGGAAAAAAAAAAAGCTAGACAGATAAAAATATTGGGGAAACATTGCATAAAAATTATATTCACTGGTCCATAAAGATAGACTTGTTTCCATTTTTTGTTTTATATAAACTAAGAAAATTCAATTAATATGTATTTTAAAAATTATATTCCGTGGGTCCCATAAAGATAGATTTGTATCTAGATGGATGCTCTAGCATCACTGATGTTATTGGACAGATAAAAAAGAAAAATAGTTTATAACTTACTATGCATTTTAAAAATGTTATTTAACATCAGGAATATTAATCACTTTCTAGTCTTTTAGCGTATTGGGTAGAGCCTACAATTCAATTAATTTTCAGTTGAATCACACTATTTAAGTTAATTTTCTTTGTTGAAGAACGCAACAAGCCTACAAATAATAAGGCACTCTGATTATAAATTTATGTGTATATTTATTTGATTATAAAAAATTAGAATCGTGATTTCGTAAACAATCTTGAAAGTTCTCAAAGAGTTTTGATTTTCAAAACGTATTAAAAACAGAAAAGCTACCAACGAAATATAAATGAAACTTTTTAGATATATTTAAAGCGCTTTGCATGTTAGATTAATCATGATCATCAATTTAAAAGAAGTTAATAAGAACAGCAACAAAAGCATATGTATGGCTACTTGCACTAACCTTAGCCAACCGATCAAGACCATTCGAACCATGTGAATTTTGCACAAGATTTCCAGGTCGCAAAACCGTCGTTGGAGCCGGAGCTAGAGGTGGCAGTGGAGGTGGAGCTGGAGCTGGCACCGGTGGTAGAGGCTGTGGCAATTCTTGCGGTTGCGATGATTCTAAAAACATCAAAGTTGGGCCATGACAAGTTTGAGGAGACGATGAAAAAGGAGGAGGAGCATTTCCACGGAGTAGAAGATCAAGACGAGGATAAAGCGGCCATGACGAAGCATCAGCCGTGGCAGACTCCGACCTATACCTTTTCTTCATCGACTCAATTTTGTTCTTACACTGTGTTTGCGTCTTAAGAGACTTAGTCGAGTTTGCACGTGACGAGACATGTTTTGCAACATCTTCCCAATCTTGTCCCTTGAGTTTTGCACGGTTCCTAAGTGTCCATTTAGCCTCATAAGCTTCAAGAAGGCTTGAAACAGCTCCTTCACTCCACTCATCTCTCTTCAATCTGTCACTATTGCCACCACCACCTTGTGGCTTTCTAGGGGACTCTTCGTTGTCATTGTTAACAGAGAGGAAAGAAGAAGAATTCCCATTTTTAACTTCTCTATCCATCTCTCCTCATGCTACAACAAAACTTATTACGTTTAGCTGCCAACTTGAAAATAATACTTGAAACATTGAGATCAAGAAAGAGAGAGGGAGAGAGAGAGAGCCACTAGCATTTAGAGGGAGAAAATGAAAAGGGCAAGAATAAGTGGCGTATTAGAGAAAGTTAAAAAAAAGTGTCACCACCATTAACAAGATACTATATAACTAAAGTGGGAGTGGTACCGATCAAAAAAAAGTGGGAGTGGCCAACCAAAGAAGAATAGGTGATTTTGTCAAATGTGTTAATGATAGTAATCTAACTTTTTTCTACACTTTATTGCTAGTGTTATCTTTTGTGAGTATTTGTTGGTTTTGTGCAATTGTGGGTCGTGGGTTCTGGGCATTTTTTTGGCTATTAGCGTTGATATGAAGCCAACTATGACATCCACCGACGAGGTGGTGGTCATTCACGTGGGATTGTCACCCCCCCTCCCCCTCTCTCTCTCTCTCTCTCCAAACTATTTCAATATGGTTCGTAACAATGTTTTGAATAGTAATTTTTAAGAGAATATATAATTGAAAAGTAAGAAAAAAATTTGAATTTACATACAACATATTTTATTGTATAGATGTGTGATTGAAAATGAGTATGTAGAAAAAAAAATTTCAAATAATGATTGTCAAACAATGGCTAACTATCGTTTCAATCAAATTTTGATACATATATAATTTGAAAGATGCTACGTGTACCAAATGTTTTACCTAATAGACGTGTCTATTAGGTAAAGCATTTGGTACAAATAGATAAATTCTATGTAATTTTAAGGTGTTAAAATCTTGGATTATGCTATTTTTTTTTCAAGGAAATGACATTCAGAAAGTGTGCCGAAAATGATGTGAAGTGAAATGATCAAATGAAAAAGTTCACAACATTTTAAATTGTTCAATATAGAGTGTCATGTGGCAATATGTAAGTTTGATGTATATGTAGCAATTAAATTTTTGTGAGATATAATTTAGCTAGTAAGAAAAATGATATAAAATATAATGTTTTGACATCTAAAAACTATTGTAATATGTCAAAATTTAATTGGAGGACAGAATGAGCTAGCGATATGGTGGCATAGAGATGGGAGAGAGTAGATTGGGTGTCCCTTTAAGTCCCACTAGCCTAAAAGAACTAATCATCCTAATTTCCGCCTGCACTTTTCCTTGACCTTTTAAATCTATGGCCTTTTTCCTTGCTTTGGGCGATTACCAGAATTTGGACAGGTTTTTTTTTTTTTTTTGTTTGAGTAATTGCTAATTCGTTTCAAGGCCAAATTTATTGGTCATCGATCATAAACTAATAATTTTTTTTTTTTTTTTTTTTGAATATCTTGTTAAATTGGAATTGGGCATATTCCTGTGTCGACGTTTGTAGATTAAAGTCCGCTGTAAAATAGAATCTAGTAAATGAACTCAATCGTTGAAAATAGTGGGGATACGGTAGTTGGTACGACTATGATAGTTAGTTTATTATATTTCTGGTGGTATTCAACGCAGTTTCACTACATATATACGTACAGATAATTTTACTTAAGAGTGAATTACCACCACTTACAAGAGAAGGGTTCATAACAATGACTTGTTTTGTATATAAGTTCCTAATAATATCGTGAGAGCCCAAATAATTCTGTGTAGTATTTTCCTTAAACTTTTGTGAGCGTTGCACCTTTATGTTACATTTTTTTGACAATGATATTCTAGGTGGCATTATCATTGTTCACGTATTGAGTATGATTTCATCTTATCGAGTATGTGATTGTAAATGTTTAAGACCGTTGTATTTGTTTTGTTTCTGTTGGGTTTTTTGATACCCAATAAATCCGGGCTATGATGTTAAATGGGTATGTATAGTGAATAGTTGGGCTTTTAGGTCAAGGGGCCCAATAACAAAACAAGAGAAGGTGGGCTATTAAACCGGTAAGAGCCGTCCTAATTCGGGTTGGGCCATGAGCAACCCTAATTACTGGACACTTCATTAGGGACTGTCCCAAAAGGAAGGATAGGCAGAGTGGTAAGATGAGAGGTGATGCGAATCTAGCTATAGGGTCGATTGATGACCCTAGTGAGGTTTACTGAGTGTAACCCTAGTTACTGCATGTGCATCCGTGTGTAATCCTTTTCTGCATGTGTGTGATTACTTAATTCTGTTGCGTGGTTATATGTTACATTTTCAAATTGTTTGATATGTGCATTAGCATGTTTTAAGTGATCTTATTACTGTGTGTAATTGTTTGCATGAAGTGTGGGTTTTTTGTGATGCATTTGCAGTATGTTGTGTGTCTTATGGTAAGGTGGAGTATAGATGCCTAGGGGTACATTGGTTGTACCGTGGGATGTGGTGTGTGACATTTGGATCACGGTGGAGAGGTGATCAAATGTTGGAATCTTTTATCTGGAAGAGACCCTGATCTGGTGGAGTGTGAGTGAGACACTTCTATCACTTCTGTTAGGTGGAGACCCATTATCCACGTAGGTTGGAGAAGTGATGTGTTGATAGAGGATTATCCCGAGAACTTAGGATCTATAGAGGCTTACCGTTAGACATGTTTGTTTGTTTGTTTGTTTGAGTGATTAGTCGAGTGAGCAGGTGGGCGATGAGGTGAGATATGTGTTATCGAGGTGAGTGAGCAACACGAAATGGGATAGGATAAGTGTGGTGAGATCTTTGTGAGGTCATTTATGCATGTGTTGTGTATGTGTTGGCCTGTTGATTAACTTGGTGTTAATGTGTTGTTCTATGTGAACGAGTGCGATTAGATCTCTGTGTTATCCTGTGTGATATCTCCGTCGCATGTTTTATTTGCTCTTGATTGATTGATGTGCTTATCTGTTTCTACTTGGGTGTTCTTGACCTTAGCCCTGGTGAGTATATGGAACAGGTATGGTATGTGTTTTCAGGTGGAGACACGAGGTAAGGTCTGTGATGCCAATTTTTTATTGGTTACCTTGATTGTGCAAGTGTAAACTGTGTGTTTTGTCTACTTGCAGATTTATTGGGATCAAGGTGGAGATTTGTTGGGTTTTTTGATACCCAATAAATCCGGGCTATGATGTTAAATCGGTATTTTTAGTTGGATAATATTTCATAGGTCTCGGCCGATGATTGAAATGATATATCGACACCACAATCGATGAAACCACCACAAACCTTCACTTCCAACAATGGTTGCTCCAAAACCATTGTTGGAAGTGAAGGATAAATAGCCAAGAACATTAACCACACAGGTTAACTTAAGAAGAAGAAGAGAATCCACTACCAAGAATCACAAAGCAAGGTAAAGAGAGCACTAAGCAAGGGAAAGGTCGACTTCTTCTCAAGAGCACAAGAAGGAACGGCTATTTTTCTTGTGTCCAATGTTAGACAAAATAAATGGGTATGTATAGTGAATAGTTGGGCTTTTAGGTCAAGGGGCCCAATAACAAAACAAGAGAAGGTGGGCTATTAAACCGGTAAGAGCCGTCCTAATTCGGGTTGGGCCATGAGCAACCCTAATTAAATTAGGTTGCTTCGAATGACCCAAGTGGGTTACGTGGATAGTTCCATAAATTGTGGTGTCGATATATCATTTCAATCATCGGCCGAGACCTATGAAATATTATCCAACTAAAAATACCGATTTAACATCATAGCCCGGATTTATTGGGTATCAAGCTTTACCCCAAAAGGTCTCATACCAATGGAGATATTGTCCTACACTTATAAACCCATTATATTTCTCATGTCTAGCCAATGTGGGACTTCTTTTGGTCCCAACAATCCTCCCCTCAAACGAAGGACCACATAATTGTGGCCTCCCCTCAAACGATAATCCATCCGCCAATCATCTTGTACCACTGTCATTGCCGTCACCCTCGATCAAACGGGACCCGCCCCCTGACCACCACATTTTTTATGTCAGGAAGACTTTCGACACAAGGCACCTCAAACGCGGATGATTTTTAGTCAGATCGTGAGGCTAATTAGGGGACTTCCATCACGCTTTCCACTGTGTTCCTCCGGCTAAGTTTTTGGGTCCTGGCTCTAATACCACTGTTGGGTTTAAGAGGAGCAATTAACTAGGCACAAGTCCACACCACCCGGCCCAAGTGAGGTTCCAACCCAAAACCAATTGGTAATGGGTGGAGTAGCCCACTTGGGTCATATGGTGGATTTCTTTTCTTCTCCCAACCGATGTGGGACTTCTTGTTTGCTCAACAGTTTCGAATTTTTTTTTTTGTAAATTTGATGATCGATCTCCGCTACTTGAAAAGTACCAACTAGATTGTGCCCAATATTGCTTATATAATAAGAAAGCGTGTGTATTTTGTTTTTTCGAGTAGATAAACACGTAGCTTGTCTCATGTATATGATTTGTCGTGCCAATTGCACCTCATTCAAATGATGTATGACACATTTCTAAGGATATAGTTAGTATAGTTCAAGGTGTTGATAGCGTTGTATGAATCCAAGTCGATTAGCAAATATCTCAGGGCGAAGATGTTAGGAAATTATTTAAGGGGAAATTAGGCCCCATACGGTCAAAACATGGCTAATTAGAAAAATACCCTAATTAACTAATTAATCATCACAAAACCGTATTAATTACGTTTTTTATAACAAAACTCAAAATCCCCAAACCCCACATCCCTTCCCGTCTGCAGTCGCCCAAAACTCACAAAACGGAAAATCCCCAAACCCCACATCCCTTCCCGTCTGCAGTTGCCCAAAACTCACAAACCAAAAATCGTTTTCCTATTTCTGCAATGGCTGGAGGAAGCGTGTTGAAGAGGAAAAGAGACATCGATGAAGAACCATCTTCAAAGAAGAAGAAATCGTATAAACCCAAGGTTCATATCTCGGTCATTCTCGCTATTTTTTTCGTTTGCTCTTTTTCTGATAATTATTGCTCTCAAAAACTTCTGATTATTATTGCTTTCCATGAGGGGTTGTATTCTACTACATCATTATTTTGCGCGTTTTTGCTTTAATTTTCAGTATTATTGACTCGTGTGCTCTTACCTTTCCCTTTCGATTTTGTGGTTATTTGCACAATATTTTTCTATGAAGAGTTGGGCACGAGATTTGTGATAGATCTGGGTAAAACTGAGCCATGGATTGGTAATACACTTGAGAAGGTGCTTTATAAATGTGACTTAAATTATTCATATTTTGGGATTATGGGTTTTGATTTGTCCATGATTTGTTGTTTTGGAGTAATGTGCATTTTTTTAGTATGTGTTGGAGTAATGTGCTTGTTCTTGTATGTGTTTTAGATCCTGCATAGCTACAAGAGTGTGCTGGAGTAATGTGCAGTTTTTTTGGAGTAATGTGCTGCTTTTTTGAGTATGTGCTGAAGTAATTCAGTAATGTGCTTTGTAATAGTATGTGTTATAGATCCTGTATAGTTACAATATCTATTTTTCCAGATTCATGTTTAAAGGAAGCTAATTAGTGGTTCTTTTGAAGTGTTTGTCACTTCTTTTAGTGTAAGCCACTTTTTGATTGTTGTATGTGACAAACATGATTTTAATCATTATCATATCTTTTTGTAGGATTGAGATTTTATAATCCTCCAAAATTGTTGGTTCAAAGGGAAAGTTACATTATATTCACCTCACGAGGTTATAACGAACTTGAATAAAAAATTTAGTCTACATCAAAAGAGTTTATTCAAAAATACGTGCCTTGGTGCCTTTATAGATTTGAAAGTAATAGAGTTACAGCCACAACTGATACATCAACTGCTACTTAGGGAGGTGAAGCAGCCGAATACATATGAAATGTATTTCAACATTCATGATCATCTTGTGAAATTTTCAATTGAGGAGTTCTGTTTAATCTCAGGGCTGAGATGCTTTGAAAATGGTGATTTTATCAGATTTAGAATGAAGAAGAGCCATCTGAAAGAGAGCTACTTCAAAGAGTACCAAAGTATCTTAACAAAAGTAGTCCAAGAAGTGTTCCTTAATCTCCTAATCAACACTGTAGGTAAAGATGTAGTTGATATAGGCCTAGTTTATCTTATTACATCCTTCCTGTTTGGTATCTCTTATCACAAGGGCGTTGATGATTCCTTTTTTTTGTCTTGTGAAGTCTGAAGATATGAATAATTTTCCTTGGGGTAAAGAAATTTTTAGTGTGACTCTATCATCATTGAAGAATGTCTTTAACAAAAGAATGAAGAATATTTTTACTAGAAAGAATTTTTTAGAGTATAGGTTGAGTGGATTCCTACTTGCTTTTCAAGTATGAATTTATGAAACCATTCCTGCTATTTCTCAAAAGAGGTTTTGCATCAAGCATAAACCTCAATTTCCTCGAATGTTGAGCTGGAGTTGCAAAGAGCACATGACATCTATGACTTTAAGGAAGAGTATTTTTTATTTGCTTAAAGTAAGTTTTCTACACTTCTATTATTTATTTTATATCTTTACTATATTGTGTTCTTGTAAATTATATGATTTGGTATTTTTCAGCTGAAAGTAAATCGAGTGGTGCCTCTTGAGGTAGAGAAGAAAGAAAACTATACAATTGGCTTGTTTGTTGAAACGAATTGTGAAAGTTTGGGCACTGACAAGGATGATGACGACTTTGAGCATCCAATATGTCAACAGAAGAAGTTACTGGATGCACTATCTGTTGGCCGTTCTGGCAAGTCTTCAGAAAAGAGAGACAAATGGAAGAATGATGATGTTTGTGCATCTGTTAATTTATTATCATATTGTGCAAATTTTTTGTGAAAAAGTGATACTGTGTCGCTTTTTTGATGCAGTTGTCACTGTGTCACTTTTTGATCAGAGACTTCATTCATTTTGTCACTCTTTGTTAAAAAAGTGACATAGTGTCACTTTTTAACAAAAAGTGACAGGTTATTATAGAACATACCAAAAAGTGACAGTCACTTTTTATTTTTTGGATGTAGTGTCACTCACTTTTTATATTTTTGGTGCATTGAATTACAAGTGGTTAATAAGTTTGTCTTCAATAATGTTTTTCAGGGAGCCTCAAAGACTACTGAAGAACTTTGGAAAAGGTTAGCTGAGGTTGAAACGAAAGTTGTGCAGTCAAATGGCATAATTTCTTAATGCATTTCTGACCTCGAAATGAAAATTTAGTCAAACAAATTTGAGAAATGTCTAAGAAATGTTGAAAAGAGGGTTAAAATAAATGATGAAGTTATGGAGCGTCTACAAATTTTGGAACAAAAAATGGACAGTATTCTGATGGCTAGTAATGAAAAAGTAACAGAGCGTCTACAAGATTTGGAACAGAAAGTGGACAGTATGATGATGGCTAGTAATGAAAAAGTAACGAAGGTATTCAAGTGTTTTCGAGTTTAAATTTAATACATGCAATTTTTTGTCTAGTTTTTGTAACTTTTTAGTCTTTGTGACTTTTTTGAGTTTCTGAAATTAACTTTTTTTTGTAGGATTATATGGAGAGTTTACCAAATGAAACGAAGATGACAAACCAGGTGTTATATGATTGTCCTAGTTTTTCTTTAGGCGTTAAGTTTGAAATGAGTGGTAAAGAAAAAAAAATGTTGAGGTGCCACTTAGTAAAACAGCTATGGCAGTTCATGAAAGTGACAAGATAGTGGAAAAAAGTGGCAAAGAATTTGAAAATAGCGACAAGAAAGTTGAAGGAAGTAACAATGCACTTGAAACGAATTTGAATGAAGAAGTTGAATTTCTTGAAGATGATTGGTTAAGAGTTGACCATGATGTTGCTCATAGTTTTAGCAAAACACCAAGAAGTATAAATATATTAATTTGATTATCATTTTCTTTATAATTTATGTTTGTTTTTAAATTAATATATTTATTTTAATGATTATGTTTCAGCATGTTGCATCACCATCTGTTGAACCCGGATTTCAAGTGCGGGACAATGAGGTTGAATTAAAGGATGAAGTTTGGCAAAAAGTTGTGGAAATAACAGATGCAATTCAAGCTGAAACTGATTCAATTCAAGCTGAAGCTAAAATTGAAATTCAAGCTGAAATTGAAACTGAAATTGAAGAGAAAAATGTTGATGCTATTCTAATTGATGATGAAGTTACACCAAATGTGCCATTGAAGAGACAAAAGAAACCTGCAGCATTACTTCAGTCCCCCTGGGTGAATGAGTATGATTCCACAGCAAGGACTATAAAACCTGTTGTAAAAGGCACCTATGCATTTCCCGTCGGTTTGGGCCCTCATGCATATGACGTTGATGGTTTCGAGCTTTGGTACAACAAAGGGTTGGTAAAAAAAATAAGTAAGTCATTAATATTCATTGTTTATAACTTTTATCTATCAAAGTGACAATTCAATTGTTTATTATCACAATGTCACTTTTCTTTTTAAAAAGTGACACAATGTGACTTTTCTGTTTAAAAGTGACACAATGTGACTTTTTACATTCTGTGACGTAGGCATAAGCATTTCAATGATGAAAATTCAATTATCAATCCTTGTTTCTACTTTAGCGATATTGTTATATCTACCAAACAGTGGTGGTATGAGTTGTTTACTCCGAACGAATGTCTAGAAGATACAGTAAGCTATTTTGTTTGTTGGTGTTTTAAGATTCTTTTATATAATTTTTAGTACAATCATCGATTTTGTCATTTTTCCCTTTTTTATAGCATATTGATGTTTGTTTCTATTACTTGAGAAAGATGTTAAGACATGGACAAGGTATAAATGTAAAGGCTACAACCATAGACTTTCCGTTTGATAGCCAAATGAGAGGTATATATACTGATTTTTGCCAAGATAAGTCGGCTTTAAAAAATCAGACTTCACTCCTTTCATATGTTATCGGGTTGTATATGCCATGTAATACAAGTTGGAGCCTTGTTGACCATGTGCTTATGCCAATGAGAATGTCCAATTCGGCCAATTAGATTCTGTGTCAATTTGACATTCAACATATGTGCCTTCAAGTGTATAATTTATACCACAAGGTTGTTAGGAAGACTTTAGTACTTGAGGCTGTCAAACCATTTTCTGATATAATTCCTCATCTTCTTTTTCACACTGGCTTCTTTGAGGAAAAAGGCATTTCAGAAGAAGATGCTTTGAAACCATTGGTTGTAAAAATGGTTCCAAAACTTCCACAGCAGAATACCGGGTTAGACTATTTTTCTAAGGACTTTTTTTTTTGTTTTCATTTGATATTCATGTATTTACTTATCTTACTTTTCTTTTTTTCATGCAGTGGAGATTGTGGAATATATGTGATTATGTATGCTCTGTACTTCATTAATGGAATGTTAAAAGAATTACCAAAGACATTTAACATTCCACATACTAGAAGAAACATTGCTGCTCAATTATATGCTTATGGGAAGAAGAAGCAAGATGCGGAATATGATACAAATAATGAATGGCTGTCAAAAGAGATTGATTAGTGATATGTTGTTGTCAAAGGAGATGGATTAGTGATAGAGAAGAAGAAGATTTTGAAGAAGTGGAGACATGTCTTGTAATGAAATGACTGATTTTAGTTAGAATATTTTGTGGATTCATGTATTGAATGTCTTGTATATAATGATTGATTTAACAAACATGTTTTCTTTACAATATCAATGGAACATGGATATTTGTGATGTAGCTGATCAATATTAGTACTAGTACCTAAAAATTGTCACTTTTTGCTAATACTTCGGAACAGGGATATTGGTAAAATATATGTCACGTTTTTAACAAAAAAGTGACGTACCGTCACTTTTTGCTAAAAAAGCGACACTGCACTTTGTTTACTGTAGCTTTTTTATTAAAATGGATGGTTTTAATAAAGCGGAAGTCAAAACAAGAACAAATAGTGTAAGCACAAGCACGGTGCCAACTTTTATAAACATGTTTTCTATTAGATGTGCAATTTTTTATGTCGGTTATATAGTTTTGTCTAGGAGTTTTGTTTTTAACCGTCACTTTTTGCTAAAAAAGTGACACACTGTCACTTTTGAACAAAAAGTGACAGTGACATAATTTCACTTATTGTAGTAGTTTTATATTTGAAGTCACGCTGAAAGGCTCAGTGGACGATGCTAGAACCTAGTCCATTTATTAAGTAACTGTAGATCTAATGTCAATGGAGCATGATATCCATTCACATACACGAACACATGATAAAACATTTTTCAACAAAGTTGTATCCATCAAAATCCATCGTCACTTTTTTTAACCAAATCACATACATAATAAACTTCAGAATTTAAAGAAAAAAGCATTCTAAAACTAAAAAAGGTCAAGTAATCTAGTTTCATATGATGTCTTCCAACTTCCTTTTCTTTTGTGGTTTCTTTTTCCCATTTGCTGAATTTTGACATGATCTACGATTGTGGCAACTAATTCCACATCTCCTACATTTTGCACTTTGGATTTTCTCTCGTTTTGATGGTATTCTTTTTTCTTTAGGTCGTCTGAATTTTCTTTTTTGATCAAGAGCCAAGACTACTTTTGCTTTTACCTCTTCTGGTACATTCCAGTCATTGTGATCTCCAAGTGGAAAAACTGCTCCTTTATATGTTCGAATATACATATCTGTTGTATAATATACCGAACAATATGAATATGAATCTCCCTTTATCTTTGCAATAACTGCAAGTGCGTGTGCACACGTAATCTTGTCCACTTGGAATTGGTTGCATGTGCATGTTCTTTCTTCCATGTTCAACAAATATGAGGCACGGCCATCATTAACCTAATACAATATCGAACTTGAAGTTGATACCTGTTTGCAAAAAATTGTCACTATTTTATATTAAAGGAAGATTTAAAGTGAAAACTCAATATGTATAGAGGCTACAAACCATGTTATATACCTTAACATATAATAACAAAACAACAGGTTTATAGTATTTTACCTTCATTTTTTTGACTTCACGGATTTTTCTCTCAATTTTTTCTCTTGTTTGGTGGAAAGTGTTGTGAAGGTTGCTCGTGCATCATTTATATGCCTTACAAACCATTCTTGCAACAAGTATCTTAACGATTCCAATAAAGACTCTATCGAACAACCTTTTGTTGCTTTTGTTACCGAATTTACTGACTCAACTATATTTGAAGTCATTGTAGAAAATATGTTGTTTGTCATGTAAGCCCTTGATCATTTCTCATAACCAATATCTTTCTGCACAAAGAAGATTCAAATTATTAGTATTCATTTAATCCAAAAAAATGACATTTTGTCACCTCTGTTAAAAAAGTGACACTCGTTAAAAAAGTGACACAGTGTCACTTTTTAACAAAAAGCGACAGAGGTTATTATAGAACATACCAAATGTGATCGAATTCCTGTATTGATTTCATCAAGTTGTTTCATATGGAACTCAAAATCATTCTTAGAATATGCTCTCACAGCTTTGTTGAAATGCTCTGCAATATTCTTTCTTTTTTTCTTCCCACCAAAAGATGACTTCAAGTTCTTTAACAAGTGATAGGAACATAGCCCATGCATTGCATTCTCATACACGTTGTGAATTGCATTTTTTATGCTTGCATGTCCATCTGAGATTATAAAAAATCCTTCTCGCTCACCATAAGCTTTTTTTAACATAGTTAAAAATCATTCCCATGAATCATTAGTTTCTAAATCACCAACTCCAAAGCTAATATGAAAATATTGTTGTTAGCATCTTGTGTGTACATGCAGTGAAAAGCGTTCCACCATAGTTGCCTTTCAAGAATGTAGCATATATTACTATAACTGGTCTACAATACTTCCATCCTTGAATAGATGCTCCTAATGCCATGAAGAGGTATTTGAATTTGTTGTCTTGATATGTCTCAATTTTTGTAACTGATCCGGGATTTGTTTATTCTATCATGTACAAGTATTCTGGAAGCTTTCCATATGACTCCGTGGGATCTCCTCTCACCAATTCCAATGCTTTCTCCTTAGATCTCCAAGCTTTTTCATAACTCATCGACACTCTATACGTATTCATCATGTCATTCATAATGTCCGAGGGAGTGTATGTTGTTTTTGTCGAGATATACTTGTACATGATGAATTCTCCTACTGTTGAGCTGGTTGCTTGACGATGATCTCCCAAAATGATGTTATTTGAGCATATATGATCATTTTTAATATACCTTACCTTGAACATATCTGTTCCACCAAGTCTTGAAGCTCTAAAAGTCCATTTACACTTATCATCAATGCACTTCAACACATATTCTCTCTTGTCCAACTTACTTACCTTGAATTGAAAGTTATTGTGTATCGCATATATCGAAATACTTCTCTTAGCCAATGTCTTGTTCTTGAACACTTTATCTTTTGAAATTCCATCCATAGTAACTACTGAAATGATATCACTGCCTCCTTCATTCATCGTTTCTTCAACTCCCGATATACTATTATATACATCAACAGCAATTTCTTCCATACTAGGTAATTTCTGAACTGATGTCATAGAATTATCAGTTACATCATCACAAAACTGCAATTCCATCGTATCATTTTTTTCGAAATCAACGGCCTCCAAACATTGTATAGCATCAACAGATTCAGTTTCTTCACTTTTTGATACCAATGTCACATCTATGCACAATGGAAAGCTTGCAAGATCTTTATCCTTCATCTTGAGCTCCAAATAAAATGTTAGAGAAATATCGTCTGAAATCTCCATCAAAGGTAGATTTTTCTTTACTCTATATTGTACTTTTATTCTCTGTGTTGATAAACTTAGTTTCATCACAGAAAATATCATGCTTTCAAGGATGTTGTATGTGCAATACATTGGGACAACAGTTCCGGCCATTTTGTCACTTGTATATTCATTATCTTGTGTCCATTTGCCTCCATAACAAATGAATACATTAATTTTATCCATACCTATAAAAAGATTACAAAGAATTTGTGTGAGACTTTTTTAAAAAAAAAACAGTGACAGATTGTTACTTTTTCATAGAAAAGTGACAGAATTCATAAACATCTTGCATGGATCAATGTAATTGATTTAAAGTTTTTTTTCTCATATGTATTAACATAAAATAGTCTAATTGCTTGAGTTGGTATTTTCAAATTTCCAAAAACACACATGTATGCATCTAGTTAATGCTCCAATGAGATACTGTGACTTTTTTTGAGAAAAGTGACATAATGTCATTTTTTCACATTATTCTTTTGTCAAGCACATAACATGCATCAAAGTAATTGCAATTGATTCAAAGCTAATTTTCCATATGTAGTAATCTTTATATCATTTTCGAAACATCTTATCATTCAAATGAAGCTTACACTAAAATCTACTCAAAACACAAATAACTTCAACAATGCTAATGCAAAATTGATATGCTGAATTCAATAAAATTCATGTTTATGGAATCCAAATTCATATTCTTGTTTAAAATATCTATGGATTTAAACTTACAATTATCTTTCCTTGATTTCTGGAGTGCGACGAATAAAGAGATAAGAGGCATACCGACTCTTCCCTCCCGGAATTGCGTTATTTGTGGAAGAGTGGAAGATTTCTTCTTCTTCCTTTCAGTTTTCCTTCGATTTTTGCATATTGGAGGTGGTTTCTGTCGTGAGTTTTGGGACGTGAGTTGAGTCGTATTTTTTATGGTAAATTCCACTTATTCCAGGTTTATTAGGATTTTTCAAAACTGCCCCAAAATATAGGATATTTCTGTAATTGCCCCATTATTTAATTTGTCATGTGGGCCGGCATATGTAATTAATTGTGTATACATGTTATCTTAAAATTAAGCCCAAAACTAAAGTGATCTAATAAAGAATTAAGTAATTGAGCTTTTGGCATCTAAATAAAGTGTGGGCCAAATTATATGTGTAGAAACCAGACCCATTAGGATTTGTATTATGGTCCCCAATTCATATGTAATTCTCATTATTGTATCATCACGTCGACACAAGAATTAATAGAGAAAACATATTGAAGAGAAAGGATCCATAAACTCACAATTAAGAATCAAGAATCAAGAAGAAGGTTTAGAGCAATTAAATTGAAGAACAATAAATCAAGATTTAAATATCAAGATTCATTATTCAAGATATAAATCAATGGATCAAAGTATGTTCCGCATTAATTAATTTTCTTGGTAATTTGACATGGAGATCTTGGAAATTATACAAAGTTTAAGTTTCATGAAAAATCCAATAAGTGGTATCAGAGCCAATTCATGTTAAATCATTGATAATCAAAATTTTAATTTCATTCTTGTATAATTTCATGGTTTTCGAATTTAGCACATCCGGATTTAGTTTTCGTTAAATTTGAAAAATTTCCTGACACATTTTCCAGAATTTCAATTTTTTTTAAAAAAAAATTGGACAGTTGGCGGCGCCGACGACACCGCGCAATGCTATGTTGCACGCGGCACAGCGTGGCTAAGCATGTTGCTACGCGACACAGTACCATGATGCTGATGTTTCAACCCTACGTATAGCCGCTGCAACAACGTACAGCGCTTGTCGTTGCATGACGCAACGACGAGCGCCCTTCTACAACTGCGGGGCGGCGTTGCCCCTGTGTTTACTTTAATTTTTTTTATTGTTTCAGGCTGGGTGGATTTTTGGGGGTGGAGGCTTGGGCTGAAAATTTGAAGATTTAAGGTCATTGGTTGTAATTTCAAATTATGGTTAAGTTTAAGATTTCAGCCCCTTAAGTTTAAAGTTTTTATAATTCAGTCACTTAAGGTTAAAATTCGTCTAATTGGGACTTTAAAGTTCCAGGTTTTATACTTCAATCCCTGAAGTTTGAAAATTAATTAATTTGGGCCATTAAAGTTTTGAATTTTGTAATTAAGCCCCTAAAAGTTCATAATTGGTTTAAATTGGCCCATGAAGTTTTGAATAATTAATTTCGTTCCCTAAAGTTCTGAATTATTAATCCTTAGGCCCCTAAAGTTTCAAAAATAAAAGAAGTATGAATTAACAATTAAAATTAAAATTTTAGTATTAAAATAAATTTCTTTTGGATTACTAATTTTTCTAAATAGATTAATTGAAGCAACATATTACCAAAGTAACATCTCTTGTCTAGATTAATTTATTTGGAATATTAGGAAGGTAGTGTGTTTGTAATGCTTGCGGATATTTGTCGGCCCAAAAGAAGGTTAATATTTGGTCGGATTACATGCACACATGTGGTAATAAATATGTGACAATTATAAGGTTTTGTTTTGTGTGAACAACAAATTGGTCCAAAGATTTGATATTGTCAATATCTGATTACTACACCAAGGGTATGACTTACAAGTTGGTATTTTTGCTCAAAAACTAAATATCAATGTTGTGATCGATCTCTTGTAATGGGTTTACCATTATTTGAATTAATTAATTGTTTAATACGAATTCCTGTGTGAACATGCTAATTAGGTATAAGTTTTCTATTCAATTAATCTATCAACTTCTACAACATCTGTCAACATCAACTCTATTCCCGTGCTAAATGGAATCAACTTTAAAGACTGGAAAGAGAATGTTCAGATCATTCTCGGTTGCATGGACTTAGACCTTACGTTAAGGACTGAACAATCCGTTGCACTTACGGATAAAAGTTTTACTGATGAAAAAAGGGACTTTGATAAGTGGGGTCGCTCAAATCGCATTAGTCTTATGATCATGAAGCATTGTATTCCAGAATCATTCAGAGGTGCCATGTCCGATAAGGTAACTACTTCCAAAGAATTTCTTGATGAAATTGGAAAAACATTTTGCAAAGAACGATAAGGCCGAAACTAGTACTTTTTTGCGAACTTAGTTTCACTAAGGTATAAAGGTAAATGAAATATTCGGGAGTACATCATGGAGATGTCTCATCTTACTTTAAAACTAAAACCATTAAAGCATGAGTTGTCAGATGACTTCCTCGTGCATTCAATTTTGATTTCTATTCTTGCACAATTCAATTAATTAAGGTCAGTTACAATTGTCAAAATGGAAAGTGGATTCTTAATAAGCTCTTTCCATATTGTGTGCAAGAAGAAGAAGAAAGACTAAAGCAAGATAAAATTGATATTTCTCACTTAGCAAGTACCTCCAAGGACATACTATAAAGAATAAGAAAGCTGCATCAGATTCGGTTCAAAATAAATAGCGAAAGCTTGAAGATGATAAACTTATCGGTAACTTTTATAAAAATCATGGATATATAAAGCGAGAATCTACTAAATACCATGCTCAGCGTGTAAAGAAAAGCACACTTCTCACTTTGGTTTGTTTTGAGGTAAATTTAGTGTCAATACCTAGACACACTTGGTGGTTAAATTTCAGTACCACTATTCACATAAGTGTGTCCATACGGGGTTGCCTGAACTGTCAAATCCAATTGATGCTGAAAGATTCATTTATGTTGGTCGACGGCAAATCAGTTAAAGTTGAGGCTATAAAGACTTTAGGCTATCATTAAAGAGTGGTTTTATTTGGATTTGAAAGAAACATTTGTGGTATTGTCTTTTTAGAAGAAATTTGGTTTCTATTTCTATATTGAATAAATTTGGTTACTCTTGTTCAATGGAAATAGTTAGTTTGATCTTTTCTTAATTCAAATATTGTAGGTACCAATCTTAATTCAAATATTGTGGGTACCGGTTTTTTATCCGATTATGATAACATATATCTACTTAATATGGTTGCATCTTATAAAGAAATCTGGTATGTGAATTTGCGTGCACATGGTATTAAACATAAATTAACCATGAGAATTCTGCTATGTTATGGCACAAGCATTAGGTCACGTCTCTCAAAAGAGAATGAAAAATCTTGTGGCAAAAGGAATTCTTGATTTCTTTAATTTTTCAGACTTAAGTATTTATACCAATTACATTAAGGGAAAACAAACAAATATTAGGAGATTAGGTACCAATGGGACTTCAGATATCTTAGAACTAATTCATGCATATTTGTGGGCCATTCACTTCGATTTTTTGGAATGGTCAACAATAATTTATTATGTTCATAGACAAATTTTTCTCACTATGGCTGCCTATAACTCATCTATGAAAAATCCCAAACACTTGACATTTCAAGACATATAAGACTGAGGTTGAAAATCAACTCAGTAAAAAAATTTAACAAGTCAAATCTTACCATAGTAGTGAATACTATGATAGATATGATGGATCGGGAGAATAACGTCTAGGGCATTTTGCTAAATTCTTAGATGAATGTGGAATCGTCCCACAGTATATTAGGATCTTTCTAGGTAGAAGTACTAAAATCTATAGCTTAAATTCTCAACATAGTTCAAAGTAAAACAATTATTAAGGGGTTACAATTTTTTTTAAAAAAAGATCCCACTATTAAGTTAATTTTTAAAAAGGAAAATGTTCGGTTTTTTGAGGATGTAGAGTTTTATGGGACAGATAAGACTATAAGGTTAATGATTTTTTCATCTTGGAGAAACAATATGTATATATTTCTTCTGTTGTAATATACAATGATCAGGATTATGACAAATTCTTACTCCAAATCTTATTCAAAAAGTAATTTTGGATCAAGACTACCTTACAAAATCCAATATACACAATCAAGAGAGTGTTCCAGAAAAACAAACTCATTAGATTGATGTCATGCATAAAGAGATAAAGTTCATAAGTAACAATGACATTTAGGAACTTATCATATTGCCTGAAGGTACGAAAATCATTGGTTGTAATTGAATATTTAAAATCAAGAGGGATTCGAATGGTATCATGCTTAATCTAGTTTCCCGTATGGTATCACAAATTTTATTAAATAATTATCTCATTTGGTTTTGAGATGAATTCAGTCGATGATTGTGTTTATTGCAAGATCAGTGGGAATAAGTATATTTTTGGTATTATATGTCGATGACATACTACTTGTCTGCAATGGTATAAACTTAATTGCACGAAACCAAGAGATTTCTGTCATGAAATTTTGAAATGAAAAATGTTTGTGATGCTTCTTTAGTATTAAGGATATAGATACACAAGAATTGTTCTTGGTGTATTTTTGAATTATCACAAAAGAGTTGTATCAATAAGATTCTTAAGAGATTTGAAATGTAGATATGTAATTCAGGTGATATCCATATTGATAAGGGAGACAAGTTTAGTCTCAATTAATGCCCAGTGATAAATTTAAAGAAAAGAAAATACATGAAATTCCCTATACTTCAGCAATTGAGAATTTAATATATACTTAGGTTTGCACACATCTGAATATAGCATTCATTATTGGAATGCTATACGAATATTTAGTTAACTTTGGGATGGAAATTTGAAAATAGTCATTAGGTTATTCGGTATCTATAGAGAACTAAGGATTACATGATCACATTCAGGAAAATTAGACCAATTGGAGATCATTGGATATTCTGATTCTCATCATGGAATATGATTGCAAAATATTGTCGCAAGGCTGCTTATTTTAGATGGATTTGAAAGATCACTTTAGTTATTATGTAATAATAGCAGTCTTGTACTCCAACAGAAACCTGATGATATTAAAGTTTATAGACATTAAGTTTCTAGTTGTTAATGAAAGAATTAATAGTGGTTAGGTTTCTATAAAGCATATTGGGACAAACTCCATAATTATGGATTCATTTACTAAATGGCTACCACCCAAGGTCTTTCATGAACATAATACTCACATGGGTATTGCATCTTTTGATAATGTGTGATTACACCCAAAGAATAACGTGATAGTTGTAGTATAACTTTGGGGTGTCGCATCCACAAGGAGATGAGAAATTACTCAAATGATCAAAAGCTAGGGTTTTCTCTTGCAAATTGTGTGAATTTAGTTTATCGAATTAAATTGGATTCAAGTGACAATGTCAAAAATAGTGAAGTGCCAAAATTCCCTCGACTAATTTGGATCAATCAAAGTATATCACCCATTCATATTACTCAATTAGAGATCTTTATCCTAATACTCTAATCGAAAAATTTGGCATACAATACTTGATCAATTCTATGGTAATTCCAAAATATAGATTTCTTATAGCATAATTCACATCATTCATTGAAATCAGATTCAAAGATCGACCATATACTTCAAGCATAAAGCAATAATTGAATTACACCAATAAAATAATTGAGATAAAAATTCAACAATTAGTTCAATCATTCAATAGAAAGAGCGTGACTAAATCTATGAATAATTTAGTGAAAGTTAAATCAATCTCAACATAGGTTCATGAAATTGAAAATTAACAAATATTTCAATTAATCAATGGAAAAAGCATGATTGAATCCATAACAAATTTAGTAAAGATTAAACCAATTTCAAAACAGGATAATTTAAGGAAAATAAAATTCTAGAATTGTTTAATCAATAAAAATACATTACATGGGTGACGAAACGATGAAATTTTTAAAACCAATCGAGTTCCTTTCAAGCTTCACAAATAGATTTAGTTTCTCACGGAGTTCTTGAGTCAAACTAGAGAGAAAACTTATAGGAGATGAATTGTAGCGTTCTGGAACGTTTTAGGGCTTAAATATAGTGGAAAATTAGGTTTCCATACGTGTTTCAATCAAATAAGAAAACATGAAACATTTCAAGTTTTGGCTTGAAGCGCACGCCTTAAGGAGTTTGGAAGCCTCAGTCGAGGCATTCTTGGTGTGAGGCACACACCTCTCCTACAGGCGAGAACACGCGCCTTGCAGCGTGTTTAGGTCATAAGTTATTCAGATGTCCGATTGAGCTGATTCAAGTTGCGTTGAAATGCTAACTTAAAGATCTACAACTCTTCTTCAAATACCATCTTCAAATTCGATCATTTTCTATATCAACAACGGGTCTCAATATGAGGCTAAAAATCGGTGTGAAACTTTTCAGCTTGAAAGCTGACTTTTGGCTATATTTCATCCCTTTGACTCATTTCTCCATCCAATTGACCTCAACGCTCTCGAATCTTCATCACAAGGTTGGAAACAAGTTTAGAGTATTTTCTCTACAGTTCCTCAACTTTCACTTTCTTCCATTTTGATCCTTTTTCACTTATCTCTTCCATTTTCCACCATTTTCACCCATTTGCATCCTAAACCAAGATATAGAAGTACTTAGTGCATTTAGACATCAAATAATTATAGAAACACAAATATTAATGGGTGAAAAATGTAATAAATGTACTATTATCAATATGCCAGTTTAGTGGGAGTTTGTATTTAAATATTATCTGTTTTAGATACATACTTTCTCTATGGATGTTCGATTTATTTCAAAAATAAAATATTCAGTTCAGTTCCACTCTGATTAAAGTTTGTGGTTGATCTCATTAAAGGATAAAGTAGAACCAGATAGTTGGAAATATACATGTTTGGATCACATTACATGTAATTTCTATGCTATACATCCACACTTGATTTATGTCATTTGATTGTGTTGATATACATGATCATTGATGAGTATAGTTATGATACTTGTAACAAATACCGTTTTGATTATATATTAATATAATCAATGGACGAGATTGTTTGGAGATACTTTTAGTTATGATAGCAAAAGTTTTGAGCTCATAAGGTTATATACATTTTAAAACTAATATATGTGGGCCAAGTGGGAGATTGTTAAAAAATTATTTAATTTGCTATGTGAGCCGATATATGTAATTAGTTGTGTATAAAGGCTATAAAGAAGTAAGTAATTGGGCTTTGGGCATTTAAATAAAGTGAGCTATTATATGTATAGAGATCAGATCTATTAGGGTTTGTATTTGACAATGGACCAAATACATATGAAAACTATATATAGGGTTATGGTCCACAATTCATAATTAATTCTCATTCTTTGTACCATCTCATCGACACAAGAATTAATAGAGAAAGCATATTGAAGAGGAAGATCCATAAACTCACAATTAAGAATCAAGAATCAAGAAGAAGGTTTGGAGCAATTAAATTGAAGAACAAGAAATCAAAATTTAAAGATCAAGATTTAAGATTCATTATTCAAAATACAAAGTAATGGATCAATGTATGTTCCGCATTAATTAATTTTCTTGATGATTTGACATGGAGATCCTGACAATTATGTAAAGATTATAAAGTTTAAGTTTCATGAAAAATCTAACAGAAGATGCATATCATATTTCTGGAAATAACTTATCAACTTCAATGGTTCTTCAAGACATGTCCACCGTGTCATATTGGTCATGCATATAAGGTATCAATTCCTTAGTCACAAGCAAAGAGAGTAGGGTGATAAAGGTTGATTCATGTAATTTTAAGACTTCTTGTGTCTTCTACTTTTTATTGCTTGATTGGATAAAAGTTAGCCCCTTATTTATCATGATGTCTTCGACATAAGTAATGCATTACCCTATATTGTGGATGTGCAGGTATTTCGTGCTTTATATCTTGTTGATGAGTGTGTGATTGACACATTTGACCAAGTTGTTTGTGAAGTTTGCACAAATGTGCGAGAAAGAGAAAGAGTTGAAAGCTCTAAGGGTTAAGGAAATTACTCATGTCAGAGTACACGTGCATTCAATACAATATTCATATAGACAACAAAAGCACAAGGATAAATAGCTTGTAAATTTCCCTGAAGGTCTTCAAAAAGCTACAGATCAACATATATGCATTAATACAAATGCCAACTTTGAAAAGTTTAAGAAGAGATATTTACAAACAAAATAAAGTTGAAGGATCATGGAACTATAATGCCGACTAAGAATGCAGTGCAATTTTGCAAACCAAGCTGCATGCTAAACTTAAAGTTCCACAATCCCTTGACTATTGGTGATTTCCCTATTAATAAGATTTTGTGAGATAAGGGTGGAAGCATTAATTTTATGCATCTATCTATTCATAGGAAATGGCTTTTTAAGATTCTACTAGAAGGACTATAGGACCTATATAACTTTAGTAATGATGATTGAACATGCTCAAAGATAGAAAAAAACCGATTGACTTGGTAGTACATTTTTCGGTGTTCTTTAAAAAAAGATGTCCAATAATGTGTAGACACGTGTCCTAAATCGATATCAACTTGTTGAGTACACTCAATGTTGGCCTATTAGGAATATGTTTGACACTATGAAATATTAGATATTTCTGAATAATGGGTTTGACTTAAACTAAAATTTATCTTTTGTTGAGTATACTCAAGGAAATAAATTTTAGAGGCATGTTAAGCTAACACATAAGATGTGTGAAGACAAAAAAGTTGCTAGCTTAATGATTTGAGAGTTATATGGAGATATGGTAGTGCAATCTGAGAATTGTTCTCATGCATGAGAAAATTGATTTTGTCCTTAAGTAGCCCTTTCCAGAGACAGTTTTTGATGACTCGACAAAGGAAGATGTTGCTATTATAATAAACATAGTAATGTCGATAGTACTGCATCATGTGTGATATTTGACACTATGTTACCTGAGTTACAAAAGCAACATAAGAGTATAGATGCTAACACATGATTTTTCATCTTAAGGTGTTGAATGATGAACAATCGCATATAAAAAGATATGAAATTTTCTAACAATTGTACCAGTGCACAATGATAGAAGAATCTTCGGCCAGTGCTCATGTTCTGAAGATGTTGACTACTTTGAGAAGTTTTCTCAATTGAGTTCAGTCATGAACAATGAACTAAGTATAGACTTGATTTTGCAATCTCAGCAGAAGAGTTATTCATAACTAATTATGAATTTAATATGAATAAATTCAAATGCACACTTATTGAGTTGATGAACATGCTTAACACTTTTAAGCCCAATATCTATATTTGTAGTGGGAAAATCTTAATCATAAATTTATCTAAAGAAGTATAAAGGATGCTTTAGGAAAGCAACCAAGATGGCTGGACAGTCAAAGCGAATAAGGACAACACAAAAATCTAATGACCTTAATATCATTTTAGAATGATAGGTCATTAGAAAGGAAATTGCAAGGCTTATATCTACTTCAGTAGTTTCATGTGTATTAGATACTAGATGTGGATGTCATATTTGCATAAATATGTAGAAACTAAATAGAAGTAGATCACTACAAAAGGGATAAGTTCATCTATACGTTGAAAATGAGCAAAAGTTGTTGCATTGCCTGTAGGAGCTACTTTTTACCTTTGCCTTTAGGCTTAATATTAGAATTAGAGAAATGTTATTTTGTCATTACCACTACCAAGAGCATTAAATAAATTTCATGTCTGGATATGAGTTATTTTAATGTTAAGGACAACCGTTGATCATTTTTATCTTGATAAGGTCTTAATGATTATGATAAATTACAAAATGACATTTATATGCTAAATATTAAGTATTCTATAATGATTATAGAAATTGAAAGGCATAAAAATGATAATTTGAATGACACGTATATTTGACATTGTGGATTTGGTCACATAAATGAGAATACAATTCCAAAACTACATAGAAATGTATATTTGGATCAAATGATTTTGAGACATTCGACAAATGCGAATTATGCCTATTGGCACGGTGACCAAATCTCTTTTTACTTGAAAAATAAAAAGATCTCCATAATTACTAGATCTAATACATAGTGATGTATGTTGATCCATATCAATTAAAGCTAGATAAAGTTTCTCTTATCTCATCACATTTAACGACGACTATTTCAGAAATTGTCATGTATATTTAATGAAATTCAAGCATGAAACTCTTGAAATGTTCAAGGGATTCAAACTAGAAATGAGAAAACAAATAAGTAACTATATTTTCACACTAAGATCTGATCGATGTGGAGAATATCTAAAATGTAGAATTTAAGATTATCTAAAAGAGAATGAGATTCTCTCGCAGTGGATCCATCTACATACACTGCAACATAATGGTCTATCTGAATGAGGAATTGTACAATATTAGATATAGTGCAATTGAGAACAAGCCATGCAAACACTCCAATTTTTTTGAGGTCATACATTTATTGCCACATGCTATACACTAAGTCGTGTCCTATCTAAATCAATTGACAAAAACTCCATACGAGTTATGGACAGGTAAAAGACCCAACTTATCTCATATGAAAGTTTGGGTTGGGACGCTTATGTGAAGCGTACTGAATCGGTTAAGTTTTAAACTAAATCCGATAAATATATATTTGTGAGATATCCAAGAGACAATTGGATATCAACTCTATAATCCCGTTGTCTTATATGTCCATCTCAAGACATGACATACTCCTAGAGAAAGTGTTTATTCTAGGAGATGATGGTGAAAGTAGAATAAATCTTGAAGGAGTTCAAGAATTCACAGATATAGTTGAAACTTGAGATTGATCCCAAACCTGCTGAGGGACATACTCTTGATCAGGAAGTGCAGACTCTTGAGGACATGACAGCTTTATATAGATCTTATAGAATCATTCGACCTTCTAGATGGTAAAAATCCATGATTACTAATCAGACATTACTAATCTATGATGATGAACCTACTAATTATGCATAAGCAAAGTCAAGTATAGACTCGCTAAGATGATAGAAGGCTATGAAATCCGATGTGAACTTAATGTATCTAACCAAGATTTGGACCTTGGTTGACCTGCTTAATGGATTAAAACCTAGAGATTGTAAATGAGTTTACAAGAAAAAGGTCAATATGGATTGAAACAAGCCTCATGGAGCAGAAATTTTCGAATTGATGTGAAAGTCAAAATGTTTGATTTTATAAAAAATGAAAACGAAATTTGTGTTTACAAGAAGATAGTGGGAGCACTGTCGTATTCCTAATATTATATGTATGTCCTTATATTTCAATTGTTGAAATTATGGTTATCAAATAATTTCTATGTGATAGATATGGGGGAAGCAAGTTGATCTATAGAGATAGATTTAAAAGATTGTAGATAAAATCTTAAGAAGATTTTGTATGGAGGAAATGAACTGAGAGTTGATGGATACTCTAATGCTAACTTCTAGTCAGACTAGAATGATAGAATATATCATTTAGGATATTGGTTTACTCTTAAGCGGTGTGTTGGAAATGTTCCAAATTGGAAATAACCGTTAATTCAATAATAGAAGCCTTATAAATCATTACTTTAGAAAGCAATAAAAGTTGTGGTCTGGATCAGGAAATTCATTAATGAACTTGGAGTAGTTTCTAATATTGTTGATCACATGCTTCTGCATTGTAATAACAATGGAGCCATTGTGCAAGCGAACGAACTAAGGTCTCATCAATTATCCAAGCATATGTTAAGACAGTATTATCTCATTGGAAAGATAATACAATGAAATGACATAAAGAAAGAACGAATTTCCATAAGTTGTTAAAGTGCAGATCTACTGACAAAGAGTTGTTGCAACATAAACATGATCGTCATGTAGACTTTTATGGTATAACACACATAGATGATTAGATCCAGTGCAGGTGGGAGTTTGTAAGTGTTATGCCCTAGGTCCAATCAACTTTGGATATAAACACTTTTAATATATATAATCGATACATATTTATGGTAATATCTATTATTTAACTAAATTAATATTATAATAAATTAAATAATAGAGTCCGTAGATTCAAGTTTTAGTAATTTGTTAATCACAAGAAGTAGTGATTGTGAGATACAAATTAAATATGACGGAATCTTAAATCGTCCGTAGTCGTATGTAATAATGAGATACGGATATCATTATTACAAATAGATCATCACGTGTAACGTTTCTTACTCGTGAAGTAAGTAGCTGATCTCACAAGCCGAAATGTGGTGACACTTGAATGAACACGTGAATGTTTTGTTATAGAACAAAACATTGGAGACCCACTGGAAGATTCCACATGGATAACTATCTGAGTGTCAGTGGTTAATCTCTAATGTTCGGTAGTGGAATCGGTCTTTTGACTTGAGGTCATCATAGTTCCTTATATGAGGACAATCATACTTTGGTGGTGTTGAATGTTTATCTGCCAAAGGTTGCTAATACAGTATCATTTAGGTATGTCAAGAATTATAAGAAGGTTGTGAATGATCGATTGAGGATTCGTCAATCTTAGATAGTAAGATATTATGATCTACATTTTATGTAGTTAAGTTAATAATGAAATCCTTGGCCAAGGTGAGCTCATATATAGAAAATAAGTTTTCGACTTACATTAACTTAATAGTGGGATGAAAGATATGATCGATAATTGAGATTGATACATATCTATATTTCACAATTGATCGGGTCATATTGACCTTCGATTATAGTTTCACGGTAAATAAACAAGTTTGGTTCTATCATACCACATGACATTTTACGTCACACGTATTGCCCTAACACATTGTTAGATGTCAATCTAGAACGATGGATGTGAATTGATAATAAATTAAAAGGGGTATTTTAATTTATCAATTTTGATTAGATCAAAATAATAATTTACGTCGTTAGGTATCATGATTGGAAACCTAATAGGTCACACACAAAAGAAAACGAGAATAATGAGATTTACCAATTAATTAATTGACAAGTGTTGGATAATTAATTGATTGTGTTGCTTATTAATAAGCCCGGATTAATTAATTCATGGACCAAATTTAATTAATTTGATTAATTAAATATTGGACCGGGTTAAGTTTAAGAGACGAGTCAAGCCTAATGGGACTTATATTAATAAGCTGCTAGGGTTTGAAACTTTTTATAGTGAAATAATTCATTATTCTTGCTAGCACCAAAAAAAAAAAAAAAAATCCTAGTTGTCATTCTTGTTCTCTGTGTGGATTACCATTGGAGGTTGGACAATTGGACATCTTGAATTGCAAATCATGATCATTTGAGTTCCAGAATTAGCAAAGGAGTTTGCAAAATTCATCAAATGTATAATTTTTATCACATTTTCTATTTAAACACAAAGCAAATCCTTGTATGGGAATTGAAATTATTTTACTTTCCGCTGTACATGATTAAGTAAATTACCAATAGTTAGTTGGATGATCTATTTCTTCTTTTGGAAATTATGGTTTTGCGTTTTGAAATTCTTTTTGGCTCCCGATTGTGGCTTTTGCTATTATTTCACTCTTTTTATTAAAGTGAAGTTACTTTAAGATTTTCTGTCTTTCATATTACAATTTACAGTTTTGAGGTCTAATATCCAAGGTTTAAGATAATAGCCCTTCGTTTTAGGCTGTTATTGAATAATAGTGATGATGTACTACTATTGAATAAATAGTATGATCACGATCTGCAAAGGAGGATGAGTAGAGAAAAAGTTGTTGACATTGTCGTTTTTTCCCTAAATGGTATATCACTCTTTCGTATCTCTTATAACTATGGTCTATACCATGTGTTGGTACAGTGCTTTGACAAAAAAACATCTTTTAATCTTTCTTTCTTGGACTAATTTGAGCCCCTTCTTATACTTAAAAATTCAGTTAGTGTTTGCTGTTGAGTCAACTATCATGTTGACTATTTGTTGAAATCTTGAGTAGTATTTGAAACATAATGGACATTTAGACATTATTGGTGATGACTTATGTTTGGAGTGACAATCTTTAGTGATATTTACCTAGAGAAACAAAAAGACCAATTGATGTGCTACATCATTTAAGAAAATGAATGATTGTTTCCCAAATGCTTGCATTGCTTACAAGATTTTACCGGTTACAATTGCATCAACCAAAAAAAGTTTCTCCAAATTAAAATTGATTAAGACTTATCTCCGATCAACTATTCATAACAAAGATTAAATGAATTGGTCATGTTATCCACTAAAGAAGAAAAATGGTTGAACAACTCGATTGTCCAAAAATAATTGATATTTTTGCCTCTAAAACTGCAAGATGGGTTATTTAAATGAAAAAAAATAGATTGCTTGGTACGATTTAGGAACCCAAATTTTGAAGTTTGTCCAGGTATTGCAAAACATAGCTACGACCCTGTACTTTGAGAGTGTCATAGCTTATAGTCTTTACTACATGTTTATCTATTTCATTCTTTTTTTTAAAAAAAATATTATGTGTTTCCATTACAATGTCTAGTATCCATATATAGTGAAATCAAACTATCAATGTACTTTTATTGTCAAACAAGCTTTCAAGCATAACACTATATATCAGTGGCAGTTACTAGTTTTGGATGAAGTAGACAGTTCTTGATGTTGGCATTGAAACGGATTTAAGAGTTATTTTCCGGTGCTTTCCCAATGATCGAAAAACTTTACTATTTTCTACTACCATGACAAGTAATTTACAAACATGCCATTTTGTCCTTATTAATCAACTTTATTACATTATCAAATAATCCAAACACAAATCAAGAATCCTTCACATATTAAATTCATCAAATCCATTGATCGTTTGATTTTCCACAAGTGAACATGATCGTTGTTAAGTAATATAATGATAAATAGAGCGTCGAACCCACGAGAACTACGTATTTAATCTAGTTAAAATTAATTGCAACTTTAATCGAATAACAAACAAATTTTTAAATTTTTGTATACTCATCCCTAAATTATCAATTAAACTAAAGAAAATATGTAAATGTATTTTTCAAATATGTGAGATGCATTACTAAGATGTCAAATCCCCCTTATTATTCCATTTTTGGTGTAACAATTTGAAATCATTCATATTGGTCAATATTTCTAATTTAATTGAAAGCATCACTCAATAGCGATCAAATATATTCCCCTCATGTGACTCTTCTATCTCTCGATGAAAGTACAAGCATGATAAATGCATTAACATGTACTAGAGCATCGATTGAAACCATATAAATCATAGAGGTATATCTTTATCATCTATTGAACCTTACAATATTTATTATAATGTGTTCAAACCCTATTATCTCTCTCGATAACAATTCAATTGGTGATTGAGCAATCGAAAAGAACGATATAAACGATAATAAACATCCACAAATCAAATCAAATCAAAGTCAAAATAATTAATCAATAACTAAAGATATCATAACAAGGGTTCATCTCATCCTAGCAATGTATAAAAGTTAGCCCAACATATCGAAATTACAAGAAATCATATTTAAGTGAAAATACATAATCTGAATTTTTGATTGATTGAAAAGATGAATATTAATATTTAATTCTTGAATCTCTTCAATGATTTCTTGATAAATCTCCACTTGCATCTTCTCTTCTTTGGCCAAAATCAGGTTTGAATCTTCACTTAATTGAATTCTTGTAAATCCACTTCAATTCTCTCACAAAAACTGATTTCTCTTCATTTGATGATAATAATTGATGAATATTGGAGTATAATATGTATATTAGAGCTTCCCAATATGTATTATACTATTATGTATTTGTAGGAGTCGGAAATTGATTGAAAATCACGTTCAAATTGACTTCCAAAAGAGTTCTAATCGAAAAAGGAAAGTTGTCTTCGCGTGCTGATTTTTTATCTCTGCACACGAGTCAATATTTTGGACAAACATTCTCTCCCAATATCCAATTGAAGAGATTCAAATTACGTTGAAAATCTAGATCAAAAGGCTACAACTTCTCCAGAAATAGAAGTTTTCCAATTCGGATGTTTACTATGCCAAAATTGGGTCTCAATATTCGGCTAAAAATTTGGAATATAACTTGTGTGATTGGAAATTAATTTTGATCATATTCCATTCCTTTTTAAGTTCTAATTCCATCTTGTCTCCTAGCAATCTTCAAAGTATGATCTTGTCGTCCAAATCAACTATTGAATATTTATAATTTAGCCCTCAAACTTTGGATTTTGTCATTTTCACCATTTTTTGCTTCTTTCTTTCGATTCTTCGTTCAACCACTGAGTTTTACCTATGTAATATAAAATACAATAGTTTAGGATATATTTTATCAAAAGAACTAACAAATATCAATATTTTAGGACCCCGAAAAAAGTGTATTTATACACTTATCAAATACTTCTAAACTTGAATATTTGTTTGTCCTCAAACAAAATTATAGCATAAATACTAACAAACACACAAGCATGCAAAAGTTTTGGTTAGACAATCTGACCTTTTTTATCTCAATTTTTGAAATCACAGTATTAAATCTATAAACCACTTTAAAATCACAATACCAAACCAATATCTACTCTTCCAATGCAAAATCAACATTCGTGTAAAGAACTAAGTAGACATTATGACTTTACAAGTTGCTTTAGTTCCTGACCCTCATGGTCAAATCCTTTCACCTCTCGTATAATTCACACACCACAAACTTGTTCTTTTTTCACTCATTTCCCAGTGTATAATCTAATGTTGAAATTTTCATTACTATCCCCACTCTTTCTAATTTTAGTGGACTTTACCAATTGCTAGTCAATACATCAATAAATAAGAATTCTCCAATTCTTTGATTACTTCGACATCCAAGACTCAATTAGACTAATTATCCTTTATCAAAAGTCAAATTCTCCGAAACAAGTGTTGGAGCTTAACCAAGTCATTTAGTGCTCTTTTTTATGCACTCTTTTTCATGCACTTGCTTTTTTTGTATTCTCTCCCTTAAACTTTCTAAATGACTCATGTAACGGGTTTTAGGCCGATGACTTCCAAATTAGATGACTTTAGGGTACCATATTTTAAACACCCTTACAGACTTAATAACCTAAGTAAAAAAGGCTTTAAAGGGAGTTTTTCGCATTTAAAAATTTATGCCTTGATCAATGCAATCTCCCTTATTAAACAACTATTCAATCAAATCGACCTCAAACTTAAAATTTTCGCCAAATTTTATCTCGTTAATCTAAGACAATCCATACAAAAGTTTTCACACATGAAATCTTGTCCACATCCGTATCTTCTTATAACAGCAAAATCACCCCAAACTATGCTAAATTTGGTCTAAGAATAAATAATTTAATACGATTTTGGTAAAGCATCTATGTTTAATCTATCAACCTATCCAACATATGAATCAACTCATAACATCATGCTGTCTAACTTAATTCTAGTGCACGTATAATATCTAATTTTGCAAGGTTAAGTCTCAATTTGTACAGAAAAAAATCCACAAAAATGTAACAGAATAGAGACAATAGTGGGTCCCACCGTGTATTTAAAAAGAAAAAAATGTGTGGACCCCACTCTTGTGTGAGTATTCTGTTGCATTTCTGTGAAATTTTTTTCTGTGTGTGCATCACTTCTCTTGTTTTTTATGTTAAAAATTTTTAAACTTTTTTGTATTTTTCTATTATATACTAAAACAAAAACAAAAAAATAAACTCACAAACACTAAAAAAATACTTGAAAAGTAAAAACCCAAAGTTTTTCCTACCCCCAAACTTAAAACCGACATTTGCCATCGATGTCATATAAGAATATAAGGGGACGGGGAAGAAAAGTAAGAAGGTACTCCCCGATTGTTTCTGTTGAAGGTATGAGGCAGTATCTGTTACGGTTAGACAATACTCTTTATCATGTTTTTCCCTTGGTCTATGTTGGTTTCAGTATTCTGCGACGTAATGTTCATGTACATAGCAGTCAAATCAAACATTAAAAATCAAATAACCTAGAACATATGTTACTTAACCCAAACAATTGAAGCAACCAACAATAAATTCAATGGCCTAGGGGAAAACATAATAGGATGATGATACCACGTAAATTGAAATGTGCCTATAACTAATGCAACCTATTAATCAAGAATAAGACTATATGCAATGAAATACAAAAAATAAAATAAATAAAAGGATTAGAAAATTGGGTTGCCTCCCAATAAGCGTTGGATTTATAATCTTTAGCTAGACTGTATGAGGTAAAGATCATGGTGATTAACGTTGGAGTCTTGCAGCCATACACTCTTTGTAATTTCCAACTTTACATTCTTTTTTTGCCCTCTAGATTTTGAACACTTTGTTTTCCTTTCGACTAAGGCTTCTTAGGAGTTTAGGCACGATCTCCCTCGAGTCTTGTTGTACCTCTTCAACAATACACTTGCACTCCTCCTTAGCCTTTTTGCTAAGCTCTTCATGTAATGGATTCTCTATATTGGTATAAATCTTGAACTTCTCTTGCTTATCATCAACTCTCAATGTCAGTTCGCCACTGTCAAAGTCCATGATAGCTCTGCTTGTTGATAGGAATGATCTGCTCAGGATAAGTAACACTACTTCCCATGGCTCTTCTATATCTAGGACAACGAAATCAATCGAGAATATGAATTTGCCCACTTTAATGAGTACATTTTCAACCACTCATGGCAGGTATTTGATTGATCTGTCCATCGTTGAAGGGAGATTGATGTATCATTCAGTTCTTCCAAACCTAAATTCCTATAGACAGAAAATGGCATTAGGTTTATACTTGCTCCTGAGTCACATAAATAATTAAAATTAGAATCACTTCCTATTGAACAAGGGATTTTGAGATTCCCTGGATCTTGTAGTTTATGAGGTAATTTGTTTTGCAAGATGGCGCTACACTCCGCATTTAACTTGATGGTCTAGAAATCTAAAAGCTTTCTCATTCTTGATAGGATCTCTTTCAAAAACTTTGCATAGTTTGGTATTTGAGATATAGCTTCAATCAGTAGGATATTAACACGAAGCTTTTTGAAGATAACCAAAAACTTTGCAAACTATTCTTCCACCCTCATCTTTTGAAATCTTTGAAGAAATGGGATAAGAGGCACATAGGGTGTAATAGGACAGGTTGATTTAACCTTTGGATCCTCCAATACTCTTTCTTGTTCATCGTTCTGATCGGACTTTTCCAATTTTTCTTCAACCGTAGTAGGTACTTTCTTTTGTGTAGCAATTGGTCTCTTCACATTTATCTAGGGTAGCTGTACCCCATTGTGAGTAGTGATGGCCTCAATATACTCTTCATCCACAACTTTCACTTCCATTACCTGCTGTTTGTGATTTGTCTTGGTGTTGCTTGGAAATTTTTCCCATCTAATTTTCCATGTTCTTAATGGAAGCTCCGTGAACTTACAAGGTTTTATCTGTTCTTTGCATGTGTAGAGAAGATATCTCAGCCAATTTAGTTACAAGGTCTTCTAATGAAAACTTTTTCTTAGGTTTTTGGAAACTTGGTGGTGCGGTCTGAGCCTCCAGATTATTGTTCCGTGCGAAATTGAGATGATTTCTCCACCCTGAATTGTATGTATTTGAGTAGGGATTATTTTGCTACCTCTAGAAGTTTTGTGTGTAGTTAACATCTTCTGCTGATTAGACAAATGGACTACCCATAGTACAATCTACGCTCTCATGGTTCACTTCACAATGGTTGCATTTTGATCCCATTGTCTGAGTTACATTCAGTTGTTCCACTTTCTAAGCTAGAGGTGTCGTTGCGTTGAGATGACTGTTAATTGATCCACCTCATGTATTTCAGCTGCTTTTTGAACACCTTTTTCTCTCTATTGGTCATAGTGCACTGATGAATGCCAAGTCCTCCATGATTTGATAGACTTGATCCACTAGTCTCTTGGTAATTGATCAATCGCAAGTGGAGTCAACGTTGGCCATTCTTGTCGAATTTAGCCTAATTGCATTTGGAGCCATTTTGCAGTCCATGTTGTGGGCACTAGCTGACCAATCCCTTGTATCTTTCCCAAGTTTCTTAGTAGCACTCTGAGTCAAGCTGAGAAAATGTAGTGATTTCATCCCTTAATCTGGCAATCCGTTTTGGTGGGAAATATTTGTTCAAGAATTTCTAAATTAGGCAGTTCCAACTGGTGATGCTGTGAGGAGGAGGTGTGTCCAACCATTCCCTATCTGAGTCTCTTAAAGTGCATGGGAAAATCCTTATCTTGATTACTTCACTTGAAACACTCGGATATTCAATGGTAGCACACATGTCCAAGAATTTTGAGATATGGGCATTGAGATTTTTAGTAGGTCTCCCAAAGAACTATAATACATTCTGGAACATGTTAATCACATTCGTCCTCAAGTGGAAGCTTGCTTGACCAAACGCTAGATATACAATACTAGATTGGCTTTCCACGACCGGTGGAAACATGTACTCCATCAACCTAGCGTTTTTGTTGGCTACAACTTCATGTGGTTGCTCTACTCTCATATTAGTCCCGATGGCTATTAGGTTCAGATTTTCTTCTGCCATGTCTTCGTTTCTTTGTTTTTTGTGTGTTTCCAACTGTTGTCTTCTTCGAAAGTTAAATGTTCGTTCGATCTCTGGGTTAAATTGAGCAAGATCACCAGTTTTAGAACTTCGCATACACGTTCTTGAAAAAGTAAGCGAGAAATACAATAATAATTTATTTAAAACTGAACTAAAGAAAAACAATAAAATTCGGATTAAAGTTAAAATTAACTAAACTATCAAAAATAGTAGTCTCCGACAACGACGCCAAAAACTTGATCATTTGATCTCCCTCAAATGAACGAGATCGTAGTAATATAATGATGAATATAATGTCGAACTCATAAGGACTACGTGTTTAATCGAGTTAAAATTATTGACAACTTTAATCGAATAGTAAACAAATTTTGTAATTTTTGTATACTAATCCCTAAATTATCAATTAAATTAAAGAAAATATGTAAATTTATTTTTCAAAGATGTGAGATGCATTGTTAAGATGTCGAATCCCCCTTATTATTCCATTTTAGTGTAACAATTATTTGATAATTTGAAATCATTCATATTGGTCAATATTCCTAATTTAATTGAAAGGCTCTCTCGATAGCGATCAAATATATTCCACTCATTTGACCATTCTATCTTTCGATGAAAGTACAAACATGATAAATGAATTAACATATACTAAAGCATCTATTGAAATCATATAAATCATAGAGGTATATCTTTATCATCTATTGAACCTTACAATATTTATTATAATGTACTTAAATCCCATTATCTCTCTCAATAACAATAAAATCCACTAACAATTCAATTGGTGATCAAGTAATTTAAAAGAACGATAAAAATGATAATAAACATCCACAAATCAAATCAAATCAAAGTCAAAATAATTAATTAATAACTAAAAATATCATAACAATGGTTCATCTCATCCTAGCAATCCATAAAAGTTAGTCCAACCTATCGAAATTACAAGAAATCATATTTAAGTGAAAAGATATAACCCAAATTTTTGATTGATTGAGAAGATGATGATGAATCTTGAATTCTTGAATCTCTTCAATGATTTCTTGATAAATCTCCACTTGTGCCTTCTCTTCTTTGGCCAAAATCAGGTTTGAATCTTCACTTAATTGAATTCTTGCAAATCCACTTCAATTATCTCACAAAAATTGAATTCTTCTCCTTTGATGATAATAATTGATGAATATTGGAATATAATATGTATATGAGAGCTTCCCAATATGTATTTTGCTGTTATGTATTTGTAGGAGTCGAAAATTGGTAAAAATCATGTCCAAATTGACTTCAAAAAGAATTCTAATCGAATAAGGAAAGTTGTCTTCGCATGCGGATTTTTCCTCTATATAGTAGTCAGTATTTTGGACATAACTCTCTCTCGATGTCCTATTAAGGAGATTCAAAGTGCATTGAAAAGTAAGATCAAAGGGCTATAACCTCTTTACAAATAGAATATTTCCAACTCGGACGTTTACCATGCCAAAATTGGGTCTCAATATTTGGCTAAAAATCTAGAATATAACTTTTGCGACTGGAAGTTGATTCTGATCATATTCCATTCCTTTTTGAGTTCTAATTTCATTCAATTGTCTCCTAGTAATCTTCAAAGTATGCTCTTGTGGTCCTAATGAACTATTGAATATTTACAATTTGATCCTCGAACTTTGAATTTTGCCATTTTCACCAATTTTCGCTTCTTTCTTTCGATTCTTCATTTAACCATTGAGTTTTTACCTATATAACATAAAATACAACAATTTATGATATATTTTGTCAAAAGAAATAAAAAATATCGATATGTTAGGACCTCAAATAAGTGTATAAAAGCATTTTCATCCATAATTAAAAAAAATCCTTACTTTTTCAAATCCTTCTTCATCAGTTCTGTTCTCCTACGTGTGACGCGCAGGAGAACGTTATCAGCTTTGCCTTGCCTTTTGGTAAGGCAAAGCTGAAAACCTTTTTTATTTTATTTTATTTTATAAAATCATGTTTGGTATCGAATGAAATCTAAATTTTAATCTAAATCAAAGTTAACAATTAATTTTAATAACATATTTCATGAAATCCATAACTATTTAACTTTTATCAAAATTTACTAAAAATTTGATTTTAACCTCCACCAAATGAGGGTAAAATCAAAATAAATTTGAATTTCGATAATATACGTAAATTTTAAAAAATCTCAGACGATCGTCTGCTAATCGAATCTACAAATTACTTATGTCATTTCGAAACTTATTTCAAGAACTACATTATGTACATATTGAATAGTCAAAACAGATATCGAAAATAGTTAAGAATGTGTCAAATGTGAGTCTTAAAAAAGACGTCTAATAATTGGACGTAGAATTTAAAAATTCTCCGATGATAGAATTACTTTAAAACGTAACACTAACTTAGAAAAAGCCAAAGGCCATGACAACTTTCGGCATATATATTATTTTTTTTTCCAAACAAAAATCATATTAAGGTACCATACATACATTCAAAGGTAGATGTACGTATTACATTTTATTCTATTCCAAAAACAAATATAGCTAGATAAGATGGTGTCTAATCTTCTATTTCTTCTGGAACCTCCTCGAGGTCGTCATCTGGGTCTTTTTCTAACATGCTTTGCTCCGAACTATCTAGGAATGGTATATGAAGACTTTCATCGAGAACTCTCAAAAAGCACTTAGCCAACAGTCAATTATCTAGCCTAGAATTGGTAGCTTGTAAACTAGTATTCATAGATAAGGTTATAGTCTTCTTAAAGTTTCGCTATAAATTGTGGCTAGTTTCATTAATTTCTCAAAGTAGAAATGTAATGTCCTCATATGAAGGGTTATCATCAGACCATTGCACAATCTCATTTATGACTAAAGCCCAAGGTTCTGGAACAATTTCATATAACCTCTGTATCTTCACCTTATCCCTTATGTCATGGTGTATCTCTCATAACATCTCAATAACGCAGTCTAGCAGATCAAGATGTTGCTCAAGGCTATGGAGTGGATGCATACAATAATTATAATAAAATGCCAATAACATGTCATGCTTCTGCGCGAAACCACAAACTTATGTCCTTGTGGGGGTTCTTACCATTCGTGACATAACTAGGACAAAAATTGATCATGTTACTCTACTAAGCTCTGATAAATAAATACATATAAGTGTTAATGACTTCATAATCTCAAACATGACTTGATTCAAAATATTCCTATATCCAACAATAGATATAGCAATTCATTGCATAAGAAAACTCATAAACTTTGAAAAAGACTTCATAATCTCAGACATGACTTGATTCAAAATATTCATATATCCAACAATAGATATAGCAATTCATTGCATAAGAAAACTCATAAACTATGAAAAAGATTTTTACCTTGATCGCCGATTAAAAGTCAGTTGCAAGATTGCTCGACGATGATGGATAGTAACTTTCTTTTAAAAAAATTCTATGCATAATCAATAATATATAAAGTGCATACTGACCTTATTATCTAAAAAAAGACTACAAAAAAGTATAACCACTTTGATACCACGATGTGACACCCCGAACTTAAGCTCCGAGTGTCACATACTAAACATAATAACATCTACCTTTGCTACATGTATAAACTCTTAAATAAAATGTAATACATACTGAAAACTTATTTTCAATTTATAGTACAATATCATTGTAAAATTTAATGGCCAGCAGAAGTGCATGCTGACCTGAAATTATTCTTTACATATACGAACTCGGTGCTGTCACGACTAATTGGGGGCAGTCGGTTCAACTATTTTTATAAAATTTCCAAGTAGTTTTCTACGTTAAAATATGGAAAATTTCCAAGATCATATGATATACACATTTTACTAAAAATAGTGAGGTACTGCACAAAAACTTCAAATTGACCTTTCGTCGCTTAAAATTTTATATCTCAGGCCACAGATATCCAAATTGAGTAATTCTTGCGCTTCTGTTAGGACAACTCAAAGAGAAATGTAGCAATATTTTTAGAGTCTCAAATAGGTATTCATAAAGTTAATAATAGCATTTTGAATTGACCATAAAAACCTGTCAAATTTCTGCCTCCTTTATCATTGTAAGAAAAGGTCTATAGAAATGTCTCTTAGCATAATATGAAAGATATGATTACAAAATCTACTTCCAGTACTATATATCAAATCATGTATTATACATATTTATATACAATGCCACAAGAAAAACATATGGAAAACAGTCATCGAACAAAACATACGAAAAGGAAATTTGGATATAAAATAACTTTGTCCATAACCCATCATCGAGTATACCGATTGACTTCCACCAACTCAACAATTATGGATCTGAAAATTTAGTATAAAGAATACTCAATAAGATGCCATGTTTGGATTTGACATGTTAATACTACACAAAAAGAAAGCATTCAAATACATACTTGCACATTCCAGCTTGTCGGTGCCCTTTGGACTTGTCCTAAGGCATAAATAGATATCTAACTTTGTGGACTTGTCCACAATGTTCATATTATGGTTTTTATGCATATATTAAGCATAAATATTACCATGAAATCCTACCACTTGAGCATAGAAAGTATCTTACCTTAAAACTTGGAGTAATTTTGGTTGAAATGTATACTTGAGAGTGCTAGGCTTTTGTTTTCCTCTTTACTTGGGGATAACTTGAAGAAACTTTGGGGTTAAGTATCCTCTTTAGACACTATATAAAGGGTCTTAAGGGTTGGGTCGCGCTTGATACTTAAGGATGAAGAAATGGTGGTTAAAGGACAAGTGTCTCCAAGCATGAGGTGTCCAAGCATGATGTGGCTTCATGCAGCCATACTTGACTCTTCCTTTCCCATATTTAGACCCTCATGTGACTTATAAGATATATATCTATCCCATATAAGGTGATAAGGCTTTTGATGTTAAAGTAACAAATCATCACATGCTAAGTAGGATGTGTCACCTTCTAGTTATATTCTGATTTTGTATCACTCTTTGGACGATTTGTATGACATTTATGGATAATATGTCTCATATTTGAAGTCTTAAAGAAGTGGTAAACGTGTGGCTAATGCTTAAAGGTGAAAGAATTTACCATTACAAGGATAAATCAACAAATAGGAGGAGTACTAAGCATGAGGTGGTCTCTTGGGGTTAAATCTGATTTTGTACCTATCCTTGGAGGATTTGCATGAACCTTATGGATAATATATTGAATATATGAAGGCTCAAGAGAGTTGTAAACGTGAGTAATGCTTAATGGTGAAAGAATTGACCATTACCATGATAGTCAACAAAGCAAACTTGGCAATCACTAATAGCCTAGCCATATAAAACTTGAAAAGTTTGAATTATTATCGAAAAAATTAAATGAGCAAATTAAACGAGCACAAAATTTCAGAGTATTACAACATCTGCAAAGTCTCGCACAACATTAGTATCATTAACAGTCATTTATGTATGTTTGGAACTGATTATATTAACAAGAATCCCTAGCATGACTCATTTCTCATCATTTTCTTTGCTTGCAAAGTCGATACAAGGTACGGTAAAGACTTGAATTTTTCTGCAAAGAATTGGAACTTTTCCTCTTTCGGTCTATGAAATAACACTTCTTTCTCATGACATCGAATGATCGCATGATTAAGTCATAACCTATCCATGTCTAAAATAATGTCGAAATCTTTCATCTCTAAACGGTATAAGTCTGCCAACAGCTCCCTTCTATCAATCTCTAAGTTCATCGTCTTAGTCATCTGATTTGTGCAAAGAGTTCTTACTAAAATGATGCTAACCTCTAATTCATTATTTGTTTTAACACATGCAAAGTTAGATCTAGTGTAAAGGATGCAAAGATAAAATAATTTGTAGCCATTGAATAAAAAATACGTAAGCAGGTATATCAGATAATAATATAATACCTGTTTTCGTAATTATAGTGTTAAACTTAGCGACGGAGGATGCAAAATCAAGAACATAAATAGGTAATTTGAATAATAATAAAATACATGCTATCACATTTGAATACTGCTCCCCCTCATGCTGATCGCCATCCTTCTTCTTTGGAGGCTATGTATAGTTCAAAGCAATGTGTTCTGACTTACCACACCGAAAAAACATGTTCTTTCCAAATAAGCATTCACCCGTGTGAAGTTTATTACACTTAAGACATGGTGTAATACTTCCTCTTGTCCCACTAATACTAACTCATATGCTTGGTCTTTTATTCTGACAGTTATGACTATCATTGCTCTGATCGTTCCATTTTTTTTTACCTAATATCTCCTTGCCCTGCTAGGCATACTATTCAAATATAGTCCTCTGATATGAAATGTCATAAGCCCTCTCCAGCATTTCACGATATGTAGTGAAACAACGTGACATAATAATCATGTTGATTTCTGGGCGTAGTCCATTTTCGAACATCCTTCTCTTCTTAACTTCTATATCTACCAAGTGTGGGACATACCTTGAGAACTTCTCAAACTATCTTTCCTAATTAGTAAGTGATAAGTTCCCTGTTTGGGCTCATTCCTTGAAGTATCTCAAAGCCTGTGGAAAGTACTTTGACATCATTTCATCCTTAAACTGCTCCCAAGTCATGTTACACAGCTGCTCTTCGATCTTAGTGTGTGAGATAGATTCTCACTGGCTACTCTAACAAACATAAACTCTGTACATAGTACCTTCTATGCATCCGTACAATTAATGTGTTGAAAGATGCGCTCTAGACCTCTAATCCGTCCCTCAACAGCCAATGGGTCGAAACCACTGTGAAAAGTAGGAGGTTTGTACCTACAAAACTGCTCAACTACTGAAACACGGTGGTGGCGCATTTTTTGGTGGAGGCGCTTGATTCTGTCTGCTCAACTCTTGTACTACTCGCAACAAATCACGCATCAAATTCGAGTGGGTAGGTGGTGCCATATCCTAAAATTAGTATTAATTCACATGTCACATACTGGTACTAAGTCTTACATGTTATACATATACTATCGTAATACATATTATGAATTTAGAGAGGAAAAACATGCATATCTTAAAATTTAAAAGTAGGTAATTTAAAAATGTAAATTATATAAAATGTTTGAGTAAATTCATCTTCTTACCCTTCTACATCCTTAGAGCCGTCGGAGGGTGGTCGATTGATGATCGTTGAGTGCCAAAAATCTTTCACATTTTTAAGAACTTTAAATTGACACAAGTGGCAAACAAGCGGAAATTTTCAATTTTCCTAGCATACTTAATACAATGGTTCCTCACACAATCTTTCCTCTAATTAGGGTATAATTTCAATTGACTACCTAATTATGTTAAATTTTACCAACATTGTATAGAGTTAAATAACATGCAGGATATTAATTTTATAGGAGGAACCCAAAAAACTGATTTCATTTTTATATCATAGCCTGCAAATGAGATATTGGTTTTATAATAACATATACCGTAGGTCATAATCAAATAAATTGTATAATTCCTTAAGAAGGAAGAATGGTTCATGAATAAACACAAATAAGATTATTGTTGGAATTAAAATCTTAAATCACATTACACCGGATTTATTTTGTAATTTCAGAATTTAAAATTAAATACCATATACTAGGATAGAAGATATGGCTGGAAGTATTTTATACAGTAGGTTAGACATTTTACTCATTGTTACGTGACTTGCAAATGTATTTATTTTCATAATCTTCTAACTTTAAAAAATATATATATATTATATTATATTTTTTTTTCTATGATATGAACTTCAATGCACACGAATTGTTTACTCAAAATACATACGTTAATTAAGTAAGCAATTTAATATTGCATGGAAGGCATAAACTAATTTATACACCTTGAATTAGAATCATAACAATACACATTACATGTGGGTCTACGGGAATTTAAACCTAAACGCTTTGATACCAAACTATAACGACCTAAATTTTTATAAACTTGAATCGTTAATAAACATTTCATTCCATGATTAAATAAACATAACAAACACCCCAACGTAGAAATTTTGGTTTCGAATTATAAACAAAAACATGTAGAAAATATATCCAAATAAAATTTGTTCCAAATAATAAGATCTATGTGATAAATAAACCAAAATAATACGAAAAAAAAAATAAAAAATTCATAGTCACGTTACATCGGATTATTTATTTAGTTCCATGAATCTGGCACCACATTGCACCTCATCACCAGCCAGCCAACGACTCATTCTAACCTATGAGGAGTAAGGGAAAAAAATGGGTGAATATATGGGAATACTCAATAGGACACGAATTAATGGTGTAATCTCGAATAAAATATTTAATTCATGCGTCAAGAAAAATCATACCGTCATCATATTCTTAGAAAACCGATAAGAGCTCAAAACATATCATATCATATCTTTGGTATTTGATTGCCATATCATACATATTAACACATCTTTAACATTCAGGAGTATAATAATCCAACATGAAAGAAAATAATTTAAATGGGATAAAACAACTGCACCTCAATATCCTACCTCATTGATGAAAAGAGTTCCTTATTTTTAAAGAAATTAATAATCTCACATTCCACAACCTTTTTCTCTAATGCCGTGTGTGTAAATGCGTGTTTGATTTAGTAAAATATATCATAAATCATTTACTCCCAACTTGGAGCACTTTTTTAAAGGTAAACAATATTAATTCATTAGAAGAGGTGAGATATACATGCAAACAACTTCAAACTTTCCATCAAATCATATAGTCACACAAATTTCCATATAAGGGCTCAAGTTACTCACGTTTATAACTTTTTTCCTTCATTTTTTTTAATACAAAATTCTTGTTTCATAAAAATCAACTAACAACTTACCACCAACCTATGCTATACATGTCACTCAACTTAATTAAATAAATATTTTAAGACAATAACTCTTGACCTTGATAACTTCAGTCTCGCTTATTCGAATTGACTTTTTCTCGAGCCTAATATGCAAGATTAATTACGATCTATCCAACGAGCCTAATATACACATACTTATCTTTGCTTCATCGATATCTAAATATTTGAGCCATATAAATATAAATGTAATACATATACCCTTTAGTCCCTAAATTTTCAAAACATTAAAAGAAAAACATATAGAATAATTAATTATTTTCCTATGAAAATTTTGGGACCTTACAATAAAAGCATGTAAGGTTTTCTAAAGAGTTCCTAGATGTTGTAGGTTGATATGAAAGTACATTAATGGCTATAGATGACTAGGCAAGTTGTTGGTTTCAAGATTTCCAACTAAAGTTGGGGTGATTCCACCACCCATGATTGTAGGTTTCAGAGAATGGAGCATAGGGCTTTTTGTATGTGCCTAAGGTGTTACAGTGTTTCTCATGTAAGTAGGCATACTACACTCTTGCGTTAAATGATCAGTTCCACCACACACAAAGCATGGTCCAATAGACTCAACACGGAATACATTATGTGCAGACTTTGAGTCATTAGCACGTAGGGTTTCTAGTTCTCTAGTGAGGGCTTTTACTTTGGCTCTAAGGCTGTCCTCCTCCCTAAGATGATAGATACTTGTGATAGTGGAATTCCATGTGGTTCGTGACCTATTGGTACTCTCAGTAGCGCTAGGTCCAGTCCAAGTATGAGCTTTTTCCGCTAGGTCATCTAGGTATTCTATGTCTCACAAGGATCTTTTTGTAGAAATTCATTGTTACACATCATCTCTATGAATTGACGTTCCATAGATGTTAATCCCTTGTAGAAATAGCTCACGATATGCCAACTCTCATAATTGTGGTATCTTTCTCAAGTTTAGTATAAGGTCTCACTATCCTTTTAAGTGAATGATGAGACTTGCTTCTTAAGGGCACTAGTCTTATGGTGGGAAAAGTATTTATTAAAAAACGCTTGAGTCATTTCGGCCCAAGTCCCAATCGAACATGACCTAAGGAATACAACCAGCTTTTTGCTCTTTATTTAAGAGAAAATGGAAAAAAATTTAAGCCTGACTGCGTCTGTTGTACCATGTTGATTGTGGAAAGTTGTTACCACCTCCTTAAATTCCCTAGCACGCACGTATAGATTTTCATTTTCGAGTCCGTGAAAATTGGGAAGAAGTTGAATCATTCCAGATTTAAGATCCACACGTGACATATTAGGTGGAAACATTATGCATGATGGCGTGGATGTGTGTGTAGGTGAAGATAATCCTGTAAAGTCCTAGAAGGCATATCTCCATGTTCACTATCAGTCATGGGAAAAATAGATGTAGTATCAAAGATAGGGTTAGAAAGAGATCCAAACACTGGAAAAAGGTCCTTCTATAGAGCTTCATTGCTCGTCTTGATCCCTACTTATAAAACACAAGAAAAAGCAGAACTATATGAGACTAAAATAAAAATAAGAAATAAGAAAATCAAATTAACTAAAAAACAGTAAATGAACGATGTCATCTTTTTCAATCGATCCCTTATTATTTGGTATCATCTCCTCGGCAATGACGCCAAAATTTGATTAGTCCAAAGAATAACGCGATTATTGTAGCACAGCTTTATGGTGTCGATTCCACAAGGAGATGGAACAATAATCCAGAGTTCAACAAATTAGGAGTTTTCGTGAGTTGTTTGAAAATTATTTGTTTTTCGAAATTAGATTTAAATATCAATGGATCAAGTAATGAAATTAAAATCAATGAGTTAAAATAGTGAAGCGTCGAAATTTTCTCAGTTGAATCTGATCATTCAACGTCAATTATCCATTTTTTATAACTCAATTAGATTTTTTCATCCGACACTCTAATCGAAAGATTTATCATTAAACCCCAATTTAATTCAAATGTAACCTTAGAATCTAGATTTTCTCTAACAATTTCTCACAATTATTTAGTGAATTCAGATTATAAATTGACCATATACATCAAGCATAAAGCAGTATATAATCACACCAATAAAATAAATGAAATCGAAATTCAACAAGTATTTCGATCGTTCGATGGAAAAAACGTGACTAATGTCTACGAAACATTTAATAAGAGTTAAACCAATTTCAAATTAAATTTATGAAGAGAAAATCTAAACCTAAAATTGTTTAACAAGAAAAATGAAAAATTACATAAATAAAAGACGTGAAATCATCAAATCCAATGAGTTCCTCCCTTACTTCACCAAATTGTTTAGTTCTTCATGGAGTTCTTGAGTCAAAAGATGAGAGAAAAGTGTATGGAGGTGTTCCCAATATGTTTATACTGTTAAGTATTTGTAAGAGTCGAAAATTCGATGAAAATCACATCCAAATTGGTTTTCAAAAGAGTTCCAACGAATAAAGAAAGTTGCCTTCGCACGCGGATTTTTTGTCTCTGCACAGCAGTTAGTATTTTGGTCATAACTTTCTCTCCTGATATTCAATTTAGGAGATTCAAGTGAGTTGAAAAGATAATTCAAAGGAATACAACATTGATAGAATATAATTCGTTCAATTCAGACGTTTACTATGCCAAAAATGGATCTATATCTTCGGCTAAAAATCTGGAATATATCTTGTGCAAATGAGAAATTGATTTTGATAATATTTTGATTATATTACATTCATTTTTGAGTTCCAATTACATCCAGTGTTCTCCTAGTAATCTTCAAAGTATCTTTTTGTCGTTCGAATCAATTATTGAGTATTTGTAATTTGGTCCTCAAATTTTGAATTTTGCCATTTTTTGCCATTTTTGCGTTAGTTTCTCAAATTCTTCATCCAAAGCCTATTGTCTTCAACCAATTAGCTTCCAACTCTTTCAAATCCCCATTTAGCCTTCCGAACCAACTTTTGGATATTTGCGATTTAGTCCCTAAACTTTAATTTTCTTCATTTTGGTCCATTTTCCCTTATTTCTTCCCAATTCAGTTACATTCATCATGTTGTCCTACAAAACATAAATTGTATAGAATTAAGTCATATTCCATATTCCAACATATTAACCAATGATTTTTCGTGTTTTGACAGCAAAATAAGTGTGTAAAAACGCACTTATCGCCAATTTTATAACAACTGATTATATTTACCCGATCAAGTTCTTCTTACGTATTCAACTTTATCTTTCTTGAGTTCAAATTGATTCTATCTAACTAAGTTAATTATATATCTCTATATAAATTCAAATACACCTTAGTTAAAGTTAGTGTTGGACATGGGTCGGTTCGGTAACCGACCCAAACTTTTTGGGTATTTAATAAATGGAACCGTCGGATCCAAATATAATTATGGAACCATTCGAGTTCAGTTCCATTTGGTTCAATTCGGTGTTCGGTTCCGTACATTATTTAAATTTGTTAACATTTACATCAACACTACATAAATACAACTAATGACATGCTCATTCGTAACTTTTACAAATTAACGTAGCCTAATTTAAAAATATATAAATAACAAGTTGTCGAATAAGATTAATTCAATGTATACAAATACCAAAATGTAGATACTAATATTAAAATATCGGTAACTCATATCAATAATTCATTTGCTTCAAACAGCCTACATAAAGAAAATTAAATATAAATTAAATGTTAAAAAATAAAAAATATATTTCTACACTTTTATATTAGTTCCCAACTTTCATTATGGGATTTAAACAAATAATCTATATAGATTATGTAACTATCATTTACAAAATCAATGAATTAGTGGCCAATTAATCTAAGCATTAAGAATAAAAGTAAAAATAATTCATAAATTCAATTGGAAATTTAAAAAAAAAATTAACTAAAAATAAGGTTCAAAACTATATTACAATCATTTATTTTAATTAATCACTTAATTACACATCATGGAAGAATAAATTGGCCTCTAGTAGATATTGGAACCCTAGTTTCTTGATTGATTTTTCGATTTTTCCCTCGTTTCGGGCTTGTATAATACACATAAAATAAATTCCCCAAACCTAGGCTTGAATATATGTGTCTAATGTAATTCTACAAGCTTTCGACTTGAATATATGTACAGAATGAAATTCTACAAATCCTCCTTTTAGTTGTTGGACTATAGTATATATTTATAGAACAAGATTTAGGTGAAATCCTTGTTGAAATTGAATTTCATTAAAGAGTTTGAGAAGAAAAATGAAACAATTCCCTTTTTCAATTGAACTCATTTTCTCATGTGATTTTAGTTCTTCATCTTCTAATATTTGCAATTAAGTCCTCTTCATTTTAAAATCATAATAGTTAATTTGAGACAAGTTTTGAAATTCGTAATTTAGTCCCCAAACTTTTCAAATAATGAAATTAACTCTTGAAACTTATGAATGTTTAAATAATGCTCAATTAATACTTCCAATTGAATAGTAAAGCTACGCCACTAACCTCTTCATTGTTGGTTTGCTACAAACCATCAGTATCCACCAGGCACCACCAATACCACCCAAAACCCGAATCTCAAACTTGTGACCTATCTCTACCTTCCAAATTCAACGTAGATGGTTGTATTATGGTGGTTATCAACCATACTTACAAATTTGAGCTCAAACTCCAAGAGTAAGTTGTTTTTTTTTTGTAAAGAGAAAAAAACACAAGAGGTAGGGTGGCGCACAAATTTGGTGATGGTAGAGTTCATGATTCGGATTGGACATTTTAATCGAAACCACATGATTCAATTTGGTTACAAAATTAAAAAAATTAAGAATCGGAACTGAAAACCAAAACCCAATTGGGTCGGAACTGTTTCTTGAATCGGACCTTGGGTACCCCAACTTTGGACTGAATTTGTCATATTTATAATTTATTTTATTTTTTAAAAATTTATTCACTATGACTTAATGACCGAGCCAAACAAGTAGAAAGTTTGCAATGCCCCCACCAAGTAGCTAGTTTGCAAAGCTCAAGTAGTAAGTATCATAATTAATCATATTCATTTATTTGAAATCATATTATTTTCCGTTTGTAGCCACTTATGACCACACTTTACTCGCTGCTTACCACATAAACCCTTCTTGAGGTGTTGCACACAGAGCCACAACAAATATTTGATATTGCTATTGGATATTATTTGGTGACATGTTAGTAGTGAAATAAGAAATTGTTGAAATATATATTTGGTAGCATATTTTATTTTTCTAATTCTACTAGCTATTGGAAAGATAATTTCAGCTCACAATTTTTAAAATGTTATGAGTAGAATTGAATCAGAACGATGGTTTGGATTTGAGTCCAATAATTACGTGGACCCGAATAGTTCATTCATGAAATATATGAAATGTAATCGGTGATTCTGGATATTGAAATACTCGAACTGATCCACACGACATCCATGCCTATGATTTATGATGGAGAATCTGGAAATGAGTGATGGTGGTGCACATATTTGAGTCAGAATTGAACTAACCTGAACATGTTCGGTTAAGATGAATTCAATTGTGGAGACTAATCAGTTTGATTTTCGTGTTGAGCTTGGTCCTAATTCGAAAAGTCACTTATATGGTCGACAGGGGCAGAGCCAGTACCCGATGAGCCCCTACGACTGCCCATGCTAGCTCCATTGATTTTTTCCCCTTATATTGGAAGGTCGTCCGTGCTCATCTGGATTTTCCCGTGCTTACCCAGATTCTTGTATTCACCAATGGTGGTTGAGTTGGTTCCTAACCAACCCAACTCGACTTGTGTCCACCCCTATACATGCGTGTTGTTATCTATTTTGGACAATTTTTTACAATGTCGGCAATCCCAACCTCCCTTGTTTCAGCTTATAAGAAAAATGATAATATACTTGAATATAATGAAGTTACATAGTGATTTACATAAAGATGATGTGTCAAAGATATTGAAGAATATTTTTTTTTTATTTGATTGAAAAAGGTCTACCCAATTATAACTCATTGTATTATGTGTATGTAAATCATTATTAATAATAACATAATCATAATAAAAAAATACATATTATAGTTGCCATCCTACTAAAATTTATCAAGGGTCCGTTTCATTGCAAGTGTGGAAATAAAATGAATTCTAGGGAAAATAATTATTTAGAACTTGTTTTTCAAGAAATTGTTAATTAAGTGTGTTTGATTGGAATAATTTTTTACTTGAAATTTTTTTAAATTTTGGATCTTTTTGTTCACATTTGGCTTTATTTTACATGGAAATTGTTCATTAAAGTGTTTTTTTTTTTACAATTGGTTATGAAATTTGTTACCATTGCCAAAAAAGAACAAAGTTCGCCCCAAAAGTATTTTTTCACCATTTTTTCATCAAAATTTAGTACTTGTTTAGTTTCGTTTTACATGAAAATTGTCCAGTAAAATGAAATTTTTTATTACAATTGGTTATGAAATTTATTTCCATTGCCAAAAAAAAATTCCAAAAGCTGGAATTTTCCTTGAAAAGAGATAAAAGTGGCGCGTGTGTGGGTGGGAAGTGGGGAAAAATTTTTCATGCCAAATTTTCCCTATTAAACAAGTGTTTAACATGGAAATTGAATTTTTTTTTTCTTCATTTTCCATGAAAAATATAGACTATCAAACATAACCTAAATATAATTCAGAAAAAATATTGAGTCAATAATTTCATTAAAAAAGAAAGGTAGGCTATGTTTGGTGCCCATTGTTTCAAAACACTGTTGGTTATAGGACGATATATTCACACAATAAAATATTCTATTTGTAAAAACAAATCTTTTTTTTTTTTTTTTTAATTTTTAACCAAACATTCTTCTAAAAATGCTATTCAAACTTTTTAATTTTTTAATGGCACTAAACGGGGACTAATAATGAACAAGCATAACCAACTCAAGTTGCATTCAAAATCAACCACATATATTATGTGAACATTCATCCTACAACACAAATCACAAAATCTCTTCCTCCAACGAAGACAAAAAAGCTAGTACGAAGAAACAAAAAATCTCAACTCGTGGTTAATTTTACGTTAAATTGTATTTGGTGTATAAATATTTAAGCATTATCTTGAACAAAAATTGCAGTCGAGTGTGAGAAGGGAAAGAGTTATGGCTTGCGCATTGTCAGGGAACAGCTGCACAGTCACAAGTAGCAGATTGGTGTTCAACAGGTCCCGGAACGAGCCCAAGAAGAGGCACAATTTGCATTTATTCCAAGTGAGGGCTTCTGCTGAGGATTCTGATTGCAATACTGAAGAATGTGCACCTGATAAGGAGGTCATTTCTTTACTACCATTTCTGGTCATTTGCATTTCTACACTTAATCAAGAGGTTTATATGTGTATGTAGTCAAATTGTATAAGAATAAGGCAAGATTGAAGTGGTTTTGAAGAATTATTCAAGTTAAAAGCGTTTTTGATGAAAAGTCATTTAACAATTGGATAATTAAGGTTCAGTTTCATGTGAAATATGGCTGTTCAGGAGTTGTATGACATATTGCCTCTAAGAGTGGGTACTGATACTGGCAGCGCCAGTAGAGAATATTAGTTTGCACTTTGCTGTCCCATTAGGGAAATGAACTGGTTTTGATTACAATTTCGAGGAAACCAATTCAGGGAGTAGAGTTGAATGAAGTATGATTAAGAAAGTAGAGTAAGAACAAGTTAATTTGCCTGGATAATGGGTAATATGAAATATGCAAATTTTAAGAAGGCTGTAGAACGCCTAACTACCTAATTATTCTGTTGGACTTTGCTTAGAGGGAAAATAGTTTTATTATGCGGATAACCAAGAAAACAAGTATCCAAAAGGAAAAAGGAATCATAAGATTGAACAAGGCAACAAAAGGAGATGACATCATTTTCCAGAATCTTGCATAGACATGATCAAGCCTTGGTACAAGAGCTATGAGATTTTAGAACAGACCTAAAGAAGCATTCCTGCATAATAGATGAGATCCCAGTAAAACTGGTAGGGAAGAGATAGACCAAGACTAACATTGGTTTCATTGAAAAAATATTTGATATTGTAGGAGCTGTTACTTATTGTGGCATGTTGAATCAAACTGCTTGGAGACGACTTCCAGTTTATTGGGAATAAGTTTTAAGTTTATGTTTTGTAAAACTTTTAAGTGCTTACAAGTTAGTCAAATATCATTTTTAATCAGACATTCTGCAAGGACTCACGACTTTTATCTACCTTTTAGCCACGCATTCTTTAGTTTTTAGCCACACGTTCTTTAAGACTCACTGGTTGTAAGCACTTAAAAGCTTAGCCAAGCAAGCACTTAGTTTATAGTTGCTATGTTTAACTTAGGTTAGCTTGCTATTGATTATTGAATCTTTCACATATTAGCGATATACCTTTTTTTGGGTAGAAATGCTAAGTGAAACCTGCAATCCTTCACAAGAAACTACGTCACTCTACTTGTATTTTATACCTTATTTGAACATGCATAAACTATTTGTGTTCGCCCTATTTGAACACTAATGATTTAAGTATGGGATGCTATCACTTCTTAAAATAATGACTTTTATAGTGCATGTACTCATTCTTCCGCTTATTCCATATAATTATCAACCATCTTCGTATTGACTCCTTTATTTATTTCAATAATCACATATTACCTGAGACTAAACTATTGCGCTGTCATTTTTCATGCATCATTGAGCCAAACTAGATTTTATTTGACGCACTTGGTCACTCCATCCCCTGTTGGGACAGAATGGGACCTGACACTTCAACTGATTGGGTCTTTTTGTTTGAAATTTTAAATTATGCCTCAAATTTTAAAACTGTGAGAAGAAATTTAGTTCTGTACTCGCAACTCTGTGGTTTTAATCGCATTTTTGCAGTAATTTTAAACAATCCAAAGTTTTTTTTTTTTTCCTTCTGTTTAGAAGAAAGGTATTTTTATTGATAATGAACTGATTTCTCCAATAAAACAGTGGCACCTACCCCTGAACAGAAACATGCAGTCTACTTGTGAAAATTTAAATTCTTACTAGAATTTCTGTTTCATCCTATTCCTTCTTATTCCGTAGATTGATAAAATTCTGCTGGAAAATTCAGTTTAATCTGTAAACAGTTCATGTCTTGGTATCATAAGTTCACGAGCAATATGATAGTTTACTGCTCATCTTGAAAGGAATCTGAGACATTGACATTGATGAAACAGGTTGGGAAAGTGAGCATGGAATGGGTAGCTGTGGACAATACAAAAGTAGTTGGTACATTTCCACCGCGGAAGCGTGGTTGGACTGGGTATGTTGAAAAGGACACTGCTGGACAGACAAATATATACGCTGTTGAGGTTGGTAAATAAACACCTCTCGTATATCTTTGGGGTATTGAAGTATGATCGATCTGTGGGTTGGTTTATATATGTGTTCAGGTTTTTGCATCTTCCAGAAGAACTGTGCTCGTTGTTTTGCACATCTCTCTCTTTGAACTTGATGCTGCTTTGATTAAAGAATCCAATTATAAACACCAAATTGCTATTGTAAAGCTGTCATTTCACCTCATCCCCAAACTCCTAGCTGATGAAAATTTGTTTATGGCAAAAAACACAGGATCATTATATATTGATGTTTCTCAATGGAAATTGGAGGTAAAACAATTATCTCTGGTTACGTTGACTTGCAGTATTCTGCGAAGAGATCATCAGAATGTGACTTTCTAAGACCAAACTAGCATTTGAGAAGATAACTCTGCAAAGTTCTCTCTCCATATAAGTCCTCCTTCCAAACCCTATTTAGACTATGATTTGCATCTCTTCAGTTTATGACTTGACCAGATTCATTTCAGTTATAGTTCATGTTGTAACCAAGTTTGTACTGGGAATGAAACAGGAACTGATTTTTCTGCTTCTTTGTCTATGTACTCAATTCAATTTAAATTGAACAGATTGGAAAGTCCTTCAAACTTAATAATCTATGTGATCAAAACTTCTGTTTTCCTCGACTAATCCCAACATTCCAAGTTCCTCATGCCTGCCTTTTCATTATCTCATATAAGACTCATTTGGCATCCCTCTGCCTTTGACACGTAACTGCAGTTAACCCCTCTCCAAAACCTTCTGCTTACATATGCAGACACATTAATAATAATGTAAATAACATCTTCATCAGTTATAGAAGATAATCAATAGTCAGACTTTTATAGGTAGTGTTTTACAAGGCTCAAAACATGTACCTCGTCTACTCTTTGTGGTGAACTCCTGGGCCAGATCCACAACAGAAGAGCAAAGACAGATGTTAACGTAGTAAATTTTTCATTATTCTCATTTCTACCAATGATATTATGACTTTTATTGAAAATATAAAAAGCACGGTGTAAGATGAAAACGCTGTCTCTAAATACTAAAAACAATTGCAGAAAACTACACTATAGTACACCCGTTGACTAGAATATAGGGAAATTGGGTACCCTTGACTCTTTATTAAAAACATCCGAAGAGGAGGCCAAAATACAGTCCTACTGCATAGAAACTTATATTCCATAGTTGCCCCCTATTAAACTTCTTCACGTCAGTTTGACATACCAGATCCCAAAAATCTAGGTCACTTGGTTTACCTCCAAATGATATTCAAGATACTTTAATGGCAATCACTCCACCTCCTAATTCAAATCAGCTGCTAAAGAAGCTACCTGACCCTCTTTCACATTCAATACAACTAAAGTTCTTTGTTTTGTTTAAAAAAAAATTAATCTTTAAGTTGAATGTCCAACTAAGAGCTTCTAAAATCTGCAAATCTTAAACCTCAACATCTCATCTTCTCTCCTCACTTCCCTCCACCCATCAACTTTTAGTTTTATTCAAAACCTTATTAAAATGTGGGAGGCAATGGTGAATAAGAAAGAAACAAAGGATCTCCTTGCCTAAAAACTCCTGAAGTCCCAATTCTTTTGGTAGGCCTCCTATTTATATTAACTGAGAAATTCGCCAACCAAGACATCTATCTCCAGTTTTCCCCCGAATTGTTATTTTGCAACGACCAAACTCACATGATCATAAGCTTTGCCAAAAAAGACCGACTTTACCTCTAGACCTGTGATGTTTAACAACTTCCAAATTTATTCCAAGAGTGATTATTCCTCTCTATCATCGTTACTAAAGTAAATTTATCATGTTTTGATTATTCTGAAATTACGGGGTGTATTACACATTCATGAGACTGAAAATTGACCTTTTATGTGTTACTTCAAGATAGTGATCTTTGTAGGGTCTAGTTTGGCCATTGGAGCAAAACCTAGAATTCACTCGAGGAAAAACTATTTAATTTTCATCTAGGATTATTCTAGATATCTTTATAATTTGCTAATCATGTAAAAAAAAAAAAAACTGTTACTAGTTGGAGTTTGCAATTAGGACTATTCTTGTTGTACATAATTTTCTACATAATCTTTTATCGAATCGACAAGTAAGTGTCTTGCATAGGGGGAGTCAACCTAGTACCACCTGTAAGGACCCATCATCTATGCCAAGTCGTTAACTTACGTGTTATCCACTCTAAAATAATTTAGACAATCTTATCCCTCACGATTTTCTGTCGCATCCCCAGCATTTGAACACATGACCTTCGTTTAAAAGTGTCTTAAGTTGAATTTTTGTATCAATTATCTATCTTACCCTTCACGAATTTCTATCACATCCCAATGATTCAAACCCATGACATTTTCTTTAAGAGAAACTTAAGCTAAATTTTGTACCCCTTACGGATTTATATTGTGTCCCCAGGATTGGACAAGATAAAAACTTTTGACAAATAAGATGGTTTAGGCTCTCCCATAACGAACAGTATGCCGGGTCGTTACACCTCCAGTTTTCCTCATATACACTATATTAGTCAATTTTCTTATCCACTTTTTTACAAATAATAATTATTGTATCTCCATTTCCAAGAAGAATGAAGTCTATCAAGGGATGTGATCCATCAGATACGCTAGGCCATGATTTTCAGAGAATATTTTAGGTTACATAAAAGGTGTCTATAATTCAACATCAAATGCCACAAGTTTTTAAATAAGTACTTGAGAAAAAGATATGGACTTTTCCAATCCATAATCAGAACTAACTGATTTAATCTTTGTAGATCATTGCACAAACAATTTCTAGTGTGAAATTGTAATCTTTTTCTGGTTCTTAACACATGCCACCTGGTTATGTACTTATGTTTTGCCTAAAATACTTTAATGACATTTCACACAAGTTTGCAAGGTGTTTAAGTGGTGAAATATTGCATCTATTCTCTTCTTGTACACAGCCTGCAGTATATGTGGCAGAAAGTGCAATCAGCTCTGGGAATAGAGGGTCGTCTGCCGATGGATCTGACAATACTGCAGCTATTACCGCTGGGATTGCTCTAATTTCTATAGCGGCCGCTTCATCAGTACTTCTGCAAGTTGGAAAGAACGCTCCTGTGATTCAAACAGCAGAATATTCGGGGCCATCTCTTAGCTACTACATCACCAAGTTTATGCCTCCAGAAATTGCAGAAGCAACTGTGCCCACCTCAGCATCTTTACAAACAGAAAGCTCAGCTCCGGAAGTTTCTCAAGCTAAGGTTCAATTGGAAGCTCAGCAGGACATGTGAACATCCAGATCAAACATTTCTTAGGCGGATGAAATCTGCTAGTTTTCTTTCATAATATTTTTGTTTCTTATTCAAATTTTCGTATACACAGTTTATATATAGTTTGTAGTAACTTAAAAGCTATTATCTTCTTAAGTGGATAAAAACCATATTAGACTAAGTTTCAACTATATCAATTGTACTACTTGGTTGTTATGAAATTACCATCCGTTGGGAATTTACTTATTCATGTATATGGAATTTAAATTTTTTTTCAATTTCTTTCAAGTATCATCTTTGTGTTTAGATGGAAATAATGACTAAAATTATAATTTTAACAAATTCTTCAAATTGTTTTGTGAATCTTGATCACGAACAATCACGATTTTTGCTTCTCCTTGTGAATCTTGATCTACCACGATCTTCACACATCTTTATAAATCACGATCTTTTCACGCCTTTGTGAATCATGATCTTTTCTCACTATAGTTGTCAAATTGTCAAGACTCCAATAGCAATTCATATTGGAGATCATTCAAGAATAAGAGATTAGTGCTTCTCTTTCTTGTGCTAGTAAGATTAGGATATTGTGTTGTATTGTGTTGGTAATTAATTGGTAATTAATCCAATTAAAATGGAAGAAAATCCACAAATTCCAACATGCTCGATCTACCACCAAAAACAACTGGATTCTTCTACCACAAGGGGTGGAAATCAACCGGGGTACTTTTTAAAATACCCTTGTCAAACCTATCGTTTAACACTTTGCCCATTTTTTTTAAACATTCACCACAATAGCCGTTTTGAGATTGAATGACAAAATTACCCTTAAAATAATATACAATTACAATTATATGTTATTGTTTAAAGACAATAATACCCTTTTTTTTAAGTTATAAAAAAGGCCAAACACTTCCCACTTAAAATTTTAAAATCAAATCACTTTCTTTATCGATTTATTCCAACACAAATAAAAACAGTTTCATTTTTCATCTATTTCAAACTTGAAAACAGACAAATTTATCAAACGATCAACAAGTAAATATTATTCACAGCCATCAGCGAAATCGGTAAGTATATTTACGTTTTTTTAATTGGGTTTCGATTAAATTATAATGTACATTTTATTAATTTTTAGATTGTTTTCTATGTATATGAAAAATTTATGTTCTTAAATGGAACTATATAATTTTTTAATAAAAACGAGTAAAAAATTTCACTTGTCTATGAGATTTTTCAGACAAATTTTATGATATACAGAGAAGTCGCACGCCCGGAGTTGAAAAATTTTCATTAATTTTTTTTAATAAAATATTTTGTCTGATGCAGCAAATATGGCATCGATTGTAGTCCCAATTCTTCATTTTGGTGAATTTGAAGAGGATGTAAATGGTCAATGGGTCTGGAAATGGACAAGTGAAATACATGGCACAATTTCGATTTTAATAACATCGAGTACGTCGTATGCAGAAATGTACAGTGAGATACAGAATATGCTCAATGTCGATCCCGCTCAATACGACATGGAATTGGGATTTCTATAGAACAATGAACATTCATCAATTCCAGTTCCACCTGTAAAGGTTACATCTGAACATTGCATGAAGACTCTATTTGCATTGAACCAATTTCCCAGGACTACTTTCTGCGTAAATTTAGTGAAAAAGAATGTCCCCGATAGTGAACATGAAGAGCTCGATGGAGGGGATCGTAATGTGAATGATTTTTGGAACACGGTGGAGATAGCTCGTGAGGATGATGTGGTTATTCCCGATACAGTGGTTCCTCACCTCACCAATACGCACAGGATTCCCTCAATGGTTCATTCCAACGAGAATGAAAATGAATTTACGAATGAGGACTTGATTGCTTTATCCAATCGAAGACATGGGTCAAGTTCACAGGATGGGATCAGTACAAATACTTCTAATTGTTCCCGTACAGTTTCAGATGATGAAGATGTATATGTCGAGCAACTGTTCGAAACAAAAAAACATTTGCAGGAAGCTGTGCATCGGATTGCTTTAAGAAACAATTTTGAGTTTAAAGTTAAAAAATCAGACAAGTCAACGTACACAATTGTCTGCATTGACGACGGTTGTCACTGGCGTTTGCGAGCGACAAAAATGGATACGAATGAGTGCTTTGTAATTCGTAAGTATGCACGGGAACATACTTGCGAAGTGGGTATTCGTCGAAATGATCACAGGCAAGCCCGGGCATGGTTCATTGGTCGATAAATAAAGGACAAGTTTCAGGACCCACGAACGATCTACAGACCTTCGGACATCATCAATGACTTCTGACGAGATTACGGGGTGGTCATGAGCTATCAGAAAGCCTGGAAGGCCAAAGAATGCGCATTGGAGGACTTAATGGGTTCGGCCAAGGAAAGTTACGCTAAATTGGCCAGATATTGCCATAACATGGAGAAAACTAATCCTGGATCAGCATTTTATATTGATACGGAGAATGGGAATCGCTTCAAGTATTTCTTCATGGCCCTTGTACAGTGCATTCGAGGATTTCGTACGGCAATGCGACCCGTAATTCTAGTCGACGGTACAACCCTGAAGGCTAGATACGAAGGTAAGTTGATTATTGCTACATGTCAAGATCCCAACATTCAAATTTACCCTCTTGCGTTCAGTATAGTCGATGGAGAGAATGATTTAGCGATGTGTTGGTTCTTTACGAAGTTGAAGGAAGTAATTGGAGACGTCGAGAACCTTGCATTTGTAACTGACCGGGGGCAATCAATAATACATGGTATCGCCGAAGTCTTTCTCGAGGCACATCACGGTTATTGTATGTACCATATACAGGGCAACCTTAAGACGAAGTTTCGGGGCAGTGGCATCGTTCCATTGTTTAGGAGAGCTGCAGAGACATACAGTTTTGAAGAGTTTGAAAAGTTCATGGTCGAAATAGAGTGTAAATCACATGTTGCATGGGTTTATCTAACAGAGATGGGGATCGAACATTGGGCACGATCACACTTTCTAGGACGTCGATACAACATGATGACGTCGAACAATGTTGAGTCGCTCAATGCGCTATTCAAGAAGGATCGAGAGTTACCAATTCTCGCAATGATTGAGCAAATTCGTAACAAGCTGCAGCAGTGGTTTCATGACCAACGTGAGGAATCCCAAAATTGCACAAGTGTGCTCACTTCGGCTCAGGAGGATAAGATCTTCAAAACTCTAGAGGTTGCAAGGAAAGTATTGGTGGAACCACTGGATCAATTTCGCTTCTCCGTGAGATGTGGCAGTAATATCGGGTTCATCGTGGACTTGAATGATAACATATGCACATGTAGAAAGTTTTAGTTGGAGAGTTTTCCGTATATGCATGCGGTGGCAGTGGCTATGCATAGGGGATTTCCTCCGCACACCTTATGCAGTCATTATTACATGACTGATTATTGGAGATCGGCATATGCTGAAACGATATTTCCTCTATCAAATGAAGTCGAGTGGAAAGTTCCCGCCACATTCTTCCACTTAATAATTTGTTGCCACCCATAGTGGGACCACGTGCCCCGAGACGTTCTAGAATACCATCCACTAGAGAATTTCCTCGATCTCGTAAGTGCGGCAGGTGCGGCACAACAGGGCATGCTCGTCAATTTTGTATAAGTCAGATTCATCTCCATAACAATACAACGGATGTGTAATATTATGTAATAATTTAATATTTATAACGAAGTAATATGTTTTTGCTTTTATTTATTGTCATTAAATATTCAACATAATTAATTGCTTATTTTAGTTGTTTACTTATTTTAACAAAATAATATTTAATATTTAATTGAATATTAAATTATATATAGACGTGTTAATTCATTTAATATTTAAAATAAAAACTAACGATAACAATATTTACATTTTTTTACAATAAAAGAATAATGTCAACAGCACTAAGGATCACATTTGAATTCATACAAATCGCAAGCTAACTTCAACCTGCACATGTCTATCAAATATTGATTTATTGGATTAATGTTGCGATCAATGCTCAAAAACTCTATGTACTTTATTGTGAATATACCACAATCGCCCCTACAAGCAAATATAATATATTAGTTCGATAACATATAACTAAAAACTAAATTTTCAAAATAAAAACTTATAAATTCTTACGATACTCCTTGTCTTGCCGTCGTCGCGTTCCGTTGAATGGCTAATCTATCATTTACTTGAATATTCGCTTGTCTAGCCATCATGGGAAAAATCACACTCATCGGCTCTAGTATACGTTGCAGTTGGTCTTGGGTCAAACATCCATGGTCGGGGTCGTACACATATATAGTCGAATCCGCGAATACAATCTCAGCTGCGAAATAGTGTGAGTTCGCGATCATTGGAACGTACATATGTGTACAATCCGTCCACGGCTTCCCATTTGTCGGCTCCAGCCCAATGACCCACTCCATCATATAGTCGGGCACCACATATCCATTTCCATTGAGTAGGAGTGTGTTGTACTCAATATCAATGGCACGTGCGAACCCGCAGCTAAGGATGACTCGACCAGGAATGTCAAAAGATTTCGGGTATCTCCGAGCTCGATCCCGCAACAATTCCATAATCATGTCGATGTGCTAACAAATAAGAATGAAAACGCAAATAATTAAGTAAAACAACAAATAATTAAACGATGCAACAAATAAGAACGAGAATGCACTTACATCATCGGCGAGCCAAGCACCACTAGTCAAAACATCATCGAACCACTTCTTCGCGTTAGATATCGTCCTCGACCCCACCCTATGGATGTCCCTAAAAAAATGAAAAAGTGAAGTGTTACACAAATCATAGATGATCTCGCATGTACTTTAGCCAAATCATTAAATACTTACTCATACTTAAGGGATTTGAACCAATCACGAAATGCTTTCTTCCGAACTGGGTCGACCTCGCGGAAGAGATTGGGGAATGTCCCATCCAAGAATGACCGCCTCTTCATCTCGGCCATGAAAGGGGAAACGATGTAATGTGACAGCAATCTCGGTCTCTTACCAACCACCAGCAGTGTCATGTCAATAGCACGCTTCGTACCCTTCCTCACCTCCGGAGTCCCCTGCGACACCAAAACTACGTCATCCGGTACCCCCCTCTCCACCACAACCTCATCCACCGCAACCTCATCCGTAATGTCGTGATCTCAGACCGAAGGTCCCCTATCTCGTTCTGCAGATCTACCACATGGCTATGTAGAGCTCCAACGTCATTATATACATCGTCGATATGTCCTCTAAGCTCTTGTCGCATCTCGCCCATCTCCTCCGACAGTCTGGCATACTTAGTGTCGACCTGCCGTCCCAACTCGCGTCGCATTGCGCCCATTTGACCTGCTATAAACTCGGTAAGGCGGCCATATAGATCATCTGACGGTGGCGGCGACCTCGGCGGTGAGGATGAGGACCTCGGCGGCGGCGGCGACGACCTCGGTGATACCGGACGACACTCCTAAAACAATGAACAATCTGAATTATTAATTTAATTAAAAATTCAACACGATAATCAACATATTATATTCAATAAACATACCATATCCCGATCAACGATGGACTCGGGCATATGATCATCTGATGCGGTCGGGATAGACAAGCAACGTATGTAACTCTGACCTTCATCCTCTATCGACGGGGTCAATTCATTGAGGACTTCAACCTAACATGTTGACGTTTTACCGAGTTAATGATTGCCCACGTACAATATAAATCGAAAAAATGTATAATACGTACCTCAGGATCATCGATGAGAGCTGATATTTGTTTACCAAGTGGCTTGCCATATGCTCGCCATTGATAAATCCGAGGGCAGCATGTCTCCACTCTCTAAGCATACTAGTCAGCCAATATGGGGACAATCTCGTACATCCATATCTGCAACATTTACAATTATCATATATATAATTTAATAACAAAAATAGATAATTTATTGTGTTCAACATTTACCTGTAATGCAACGGCAGGCCATATGCATCATACTTGCGCTCGGGTCTACCACCCTTAGGCATCGAATACTCCCTTCTGAAGTGTCGTAAGGTATCCGCAAAATATCGTTGCCCCCAAGGATAGCTGTTGAAGGCATCAATATCATCAACAATCTCCAAATGAAAAAAGTCGATCGACGTCTTCTTGTGATGACACCTGAGTACGCTCTCGACGATAAGCACCATACCCAGCTTCAACCTGTCAGACATATCCTCGCATGCCCTGACTGCATCTATCAATTGCCCAGGAGTGACCGTCGCTTGTCCGTAAAAATATTCATTCAATAGCCTATTGTTCCTCTGAATACAAGCCTGTGCTGCATATTCGCCTGTACACATCAATCCGGTGATCATGGCAAACTCAAATATAGAAAATCTAACCACATTGCCCCCAAGATTGAAATGAAGGGCATCTCCGTCAACCGGCTTGAACAGCCGACATAGCAACGCATCGAGTATCTGCCTAGAAAACTGTACGTTGCGCAATGAATACATGGCCATAAGCAGGACCGCCTCAATATATCCGCGTACTCTTCGTCGAGCAAATCTAATACCACTGTAAAAATAGCAAAGTTACAGTTCACTGTAACTTTGCCAGAAATCTGTCTCATCACATCGTCCAACTGATAATTCATCCTACAAAATTTCAAATGTTAGCATCATGTACAAGATATAATAGACAAAACATATTATGAGAAAATTAAACTATATTCACTACTATCCGCAATAATAAGTTGAGTATCAAATTATTTCTTATTTTAATCATCAATTGAATATTTTATTAATTTTTATATAAATAAACCATCGAATAGTAAATAAACATTTCGAAGAAACCATTTATTTTATTTATTTAATATTTTGTTATTTAGGCGTAAATAATATTTTATTTTGAAATAAACAACTTCTTGTAACTAAATAGTAATCAAATTATTAAAATTTACAAATTAAATAAACTAATAAATAAAAAAATTTCAATTATTATTTTTTATTTAAAGTTTTATAAACAATTTCAATAAGTAATTTAAAATAAATATTTTAAATCGTTTATTTTTTTTTCGTAAACAAATTAAATAAGTAAATTTCAAATAAACTCTTTAATTTATTTATTTAATATTCTGTTTTAAAATAATAGTTTATAATATTAATTATAGTTAATTGAATATTAAATAAACAATCCAATATTTAATAGTTTATTATTTATAACTAAATAAATAATATTTTATATTTTACACACTCTTTATTCGTGAATTTTTCAAGTTGTTTACAAAGTAAATTTAATTACTTATGTAATATTTATAAATTTAACATTAAATATCAAATATAATTTAAACAATAGAATAATATTTCATTATTTTTTCTTTTACATGCATATGTCATTATTTATTATAAACAATTTCAATAAATAATTTAAAATAAAAATTTTAATTGTTCACTTCATATTATTTCAGTATAAAAGAAGAATTTATAATTAATTTTTTTATTTAAATTTTTTATATAATATTTAATTATCATTATTAATAACATATTGAATAAACATTTCAAAGAAACCATTTATTTTGTTTATTTAATATTTTGTGATTTACAATTAAATAATATTTTATTTTGACATAAACAACTTGTACCTAAATAGTAATCAAATTATTAAAATTTACAAATTAAATAAACTAATAAATAAAAAAATTTCAATTATTATTTTTTATTTAAAGTTTTATAAACAATTTCAATAAGTAATTTAAAATAAATATTTTAAATCGCTTATTTTTTTTTTTTTTTGTTCGTAAACAAATTAAATAAGTAATTTAAAACTCTTTAATTTTTTTATTTAATATTTCATTGTAAAATAATAGTTTATAATATTAATTATAATTAATTGAATATTAAATAAACAATCCAATATTTAATATTTTATTATTAAATAATATTTAATATTTTACAAAATTAAATATCAAATAAATAATTATATTTTTATTAAAAAAAGGAACGAACTGGGCCGTCTGCCAGACGGCCCAGACATAAGAGCAATCTGGGCCCAGACGCAATCTGGGCTCGGATGGACCCAGATTCTATCTGGGCCCAGGTGATGTCTGGGCCCAAATTTACCGAGAGAGAGCGTCTCTCTCGGTCTGGACGACTGTCGGAGATCGTCATTTCCGGCGATCTCCACCCCCAAATTTCACCCCAAACACATATTTCACGCATCTAAACCCTAAATCAAAGATTTACAAGTATTTTTCCGAAAATAATCAACAAAAATTCAAAAACTTACAAGCACTTTCTTTAAAAAATTCGTATAATACACTCACCTTCTTCAATAGAAAATGGCAGTCTTGGAGTTCTGGCGTCGGTTAGTCAACCTCGTCGGTGATGGTCGGCGTCGGCGTCGACTTCAACCTTGCTCTACCAATTGCGAGGGTAAATATGGAAAAATGATTTTTACAATTCCACTTTTATTAGTTTTTTTCTTAATATGGTCAACGGCTATTTTGGAAAATGAGCTGGGTCATCCGGGTATTTTGAATCATTTCCTCAAATCAACCACCAACACCACCCAAACGGACTCCAACATCAGCAACAACTACAGCCCCAAATGCATCGAATCTACAATAAAAAAATGTTGGTATGCACTCCAATGCAGCCGAAACTCCCACTTTCGCCAGAATTTGGGGATGGGATCAACGCCAATAAACTCAAAAGGCCTAAAGACCATTGGGTTGGTGTTGGCGGTGTCCAATTTTGCCTGAATTAAAACATTAGAAAATGTGTAGCCTGAAACGGATTCTGAAATTAAATATAGCACAGACCTTCGACAGATAGATGTGTTGGACAGGAATGTTTACCCATGATGAGTTGATCGTTCGACAAAAAAATTAGCCCTTTTCAACTTAGGACGCACAGCATGGCCAAAAAGTCAAACGACCAGTTTGCCTGAAAACCCCAAATTTTGGTCGATGCCGACCTCATCTTCGGCCAAACGCTATACCGCCGTTCTCAGCATGAAATTCCACACTATTTAGTAAAATCTCATCCAATTATGAGATCGGGCGTCCGTAGCGGTCTCCAACAGCCGCCGACGGCCGTCCGATGACACTCCGTATGACTTTTGGGTAGAGTGTTCCTTCAATTAATCCAAGCCCATTTCTGTCATTGATTTTCTCACATGAGGCATAGTCTGTGCTTTATCAGGGTCGGAAGACATGCATCTACATTTTCTGGCCGTTGGGCCACTTGCAGGTGGAGATGAGTTCCAGGGAATCGTTTGCTTCAGTTTTACAGGCTATAGATAACGCTTCAGACACTGGGTTCGCTGTTAAGGAACCCTTACATGCATGGGTGAGTAGGCTATAGAATAGACTGATTTGGGGGAGATTAAACTGGTAGATCCTTACAAGTAAACATTAGTAGGGAAATTTTCCCTTTACAAGACAACCATGAGAAAGGTGCAAGAAATGATGCATCAATTGGGTCAATTTTGACCACATTTTAAGTGGGACTCAGTGTTTGATTTATCGAAATCAATGTTCAATTAAATTTTACATTCCGAGTAAATGAATGTAGAATATTTAATTGGGAAAAATCATTTCAATATGAATAAGAAATTATGGTTGAAAGTTAGACAATAAATAAAAGGAATAAATGGGAAAGAATTGAAAAACTGTTTCAATCCCACATAAGTTGCAAACACAATCTTAAACCATTTAATAAACTTCAAGTTTGTAAATGGGTTTGGACCCCAAGGGGTACCAATATTCTTTGAAAGGGGGGAGTCTTAGACAATGTCTAGACTAATCTAAAGGCCACACGTGCGCCGCCACCCTAACTCCGATCAACTCGGGTCATGGGCATGGGCATGAGTCAGGCCTGTGTCAATATTAATTTTTTGGATCAAATTTATTTAAATTTTTTATCTGAATTCAATTAATTCCCTCTCATAGACAGGTTATTAACCGTCCCATCAATTGCTAAAATTGTACGTTAAGTGGGCGTGAGTGGTGAGTGCAGAGTTGTATGGAAACTACTCAACCATCAACTATCTCCGCTATTTAAATGGTCCTCAAGCTTTCATTTCAACACAGAAAAAATCTCAAATTCATTATGCATACATAGTCTTTTTTTCCTTCTGCTAATGTGTACAGAGAGTACTGTCGGTTCTGGTTCGTTGTCTTGTAGTCGAAGTGCTGCTTCTGCAAGTGTGATCGTTGTATCTTGGGAGACACTTTACCACATACCGTAAGCACCGTGTGACGGGGTAAAAACGTTTTAAGGACGGAGATTCTAGTTCTCGCCTCGATCATCATTATTCCGAATTCTGGACTCATTTATGCATTCTATTCTAACTATTTTGTTAGTGTTTATAATTGTTTATTACTATTTCGATCACCAATATGTTTTAACAAGTCATTTCCTGGAAATTTTATTCCCTGCGTAAATATAGCCTAACAAAAGGTACGTGAGATCTTTTTGAAGTTTGGTTTCCATGGTAGCTTTGAGGTTGGTTTGATTGACACCACACATATACTTCTACCCCTTACACATAAGAAGGATTATAATACGCTTTTCTTTTAGCCTTCTTGTATATTGATGAGGGCCCATAAATAGACATGACTTTAGACCCCCGAGCATGGAACTCTAATTATTCTTATATGGGTTTCATTTTCTTTACTTTTTGTTCATTTGAGTGACAATGGATTTCTTTTTGCTTTATCTAAGACCATATGGATACCCGAGGATTGATGAGGCCACCTCTAATTTGAGAGACCTAGTGAGGCTAGGGTATGCATTAAGGTGAACTTGGAGCATAGATTGCTTGACAGGGTTTGGATTGAGTGCGGTGGTAATCATGGTTCTGAGTGATTATATATACATGAGAAGAGGCCAATTTTTGATTTTACAGTAGACATTTGGGTCATTCTTCAAATCAGTGTACTGTTGGGAATCTACTTAATCATGTGCAACAGAAATAAAGCAATTTTCAATTTCCAAACAAGGTCTGCTTATTGTTTAGATATAAATTGTGATAAGAGTTGTACCTTTGATGAATTCTGCAAACTCTTTTGCTGATTCTCGAACTCAAATGATCACAATCTGCAATCTAAGATGTCCAATTGTCCACCCTCTAATGGTGATCTACACAGGGAACAAGAATGATGGCTATAATTTTCTTTTCTCGTGCTAGCAAGAATAATAAAATCAATTCTCTACAATTTTTCAAACCTTAACAACCTATTAATATAAGTCTAAGTGGGCTCGGCCCATCTCTTAAACTTAACCCGGTCCAATATTTAATTAATCAAACTAATTAAATCGGATCCATGAATTAATTAATCTAAATAATTAATTCGGGCCTATTAATAAGCAACCCAATTAATTAATTATTGAACACTTGTTAATTAATTAATTGGTAAATATCATTCTTCTGGTTCTCTTTTGTGTGTGACTCATTAGGTTCCCGATTACGATGTCTAACGACGTGAATTATTATTTTGATCTTATCAAAATTGATAAATTAAAACACCCCCTTTTAATTCACATTCGTTGTTCCAGATTGACATCTAACAATGTGTTAGGGCAATACATGTGACAGGAAATGTCATGCGGTATGATAAAACAAAACTTGTTCGTTTACTGCGAAACTATAATATTTTCGTCAATATGATCCGATCAATTATGAGATATGAATATGCGTCAATCTCAATCATCGATCATATCTTTTATTCCACTGTTAAGTTAATGTAAGTCGAAAACTCCTTTTCAACTTATTAGTTCACCTTGGCCAAAGATTTTATTATCAACTTAACTGGTAAAATGCAGATCATAATCTCCTACTATCTAAGAGTGACGAATCATTTATTGATCATTCACAACTTTCATATGATTATTAGCAACCATTGGCAGAGCAACATCCAACATCACCAAAATATGATTGTCCTCATATAAGGCACTATGATGACCTCAAGTCAAATGAACAATTCGACTACCGAACGTTAAAGATTAACCACTAACACTCAGATAGTTATCCATGTGGAATCTCTCAACGGGTATCCAATGTTTTGTTCTATAACAAAACATCCACGTGTTCATTCAAGTGTCACCACACTTCAACTTGTGAGATCGGTTACTTACTTCACAAGTAAGAAATGTTACATGTGATGGTCTATCCGTATCTCGTTATTACATACGACTACGGACGATTTAAAATTCAATCATATGTAATTTGTATCTCACAATCACAACTCATTGTGATTAACAAATTACTAAAAATTGAATCTACGGACTCTATTATTTAATTTATTAGAATATTAATTTAATTAAATAATAGATATTATCATAAATATGCATCGATTATATACAATAAAAATGTTTATGTCCAAAGTTGATTGGACATAGGGCATAATACTTACAAACTCCCATTTACACTAGATCCAATCACTCATGTATCTTATACCATTATAATCTATATGACAATCATGTTTATGCTGCGACAACTCTTTGTCAATGGATCTGCAATTTAATTTAATAACTTGTGGGAATTCGTTCTTTTTTTACGTCATTTCATTGTATTATCTTTCCAATGAAATAATATCGTCTTAACATAGGAATGGTAAAAAACCTCGCCGGCTCGAAAAAAGCTCGAGTCGGGCCCAGCTCGGGCCAAGCCTCAATTTTTATTGCAAGGCTTTGCTGGCTCGACTCGGGCCAAAAAAGCTCGGCATAAAAAATCTCGAGCCAATCCAGAGCTTTTTTATTTGATTTATAATACGTATAAACCGTACAAATTTTAAAATTTTTAAGTAAAAAATATAGATTTGACATTAAAAAAATAAAAAAACCCGAGCCGGCTCAGCTGGCCCGGCCCACTAAGGCTCGTGCCGAAAGCTCTGGCCAAGCCTCATTTTTTTTACTCGACTCGACCCCAAAAAAGCTCGAACCGAGCCCGAGCTTTTTTTTGGCTCAGCTCGGCTCGTTGACATAGCTAGCTTAAGACATGTTTGGATCATTGATGAGACCTTAGTTCCTCCGCTTGCATGATAGCTCCATTGTTATCGCAATACAAAAGCATGTGATCAACAATGTTATGAACTACTCCAAGTTCATTAATGAACTTCCTGATCCAGATCACAACTTTTGTTGTTTTCTTAAACAATGATGTATGAGGCTTTTATTATTAAATCAATGGTTATTCTCGATTTGGAACCTTTCCAACATACCGCTTAAGAGTAAACTAATATCCTAATTGAAATATGCTATCATTCTAGTCTGACTAGAAGTTAGCATCAGTGTATCCATGAACTCTCATATCATTTTCTTCATATAGATCAAGCTACTTCTCACATATCTATTATGAAGAAATTATTTGACAACCATAATTTCAACAATTAAAGTACTATGGCGTCGTTTCCTATAATATGTCTCATACATGTAATATTAAGAATGCGATAATGCTCCTACTTTTTTCATGTAAACACACAATTCATCTTCATTTTGATAAAATCAAACATTTTGATTTTCACATCAATTTGAAGATTTCAGCTCCAAAAGACTTGTTTCAATCCGTATTGACCTTTTTTTTTTTTTTGTAAACTCATTTACAATCTATGAGTTTTAATCCATTAGGCAGGTCGACCAAGGTCCAAACCTTGATTATATACATTAAGTTTACATTGGATTTTACACCCTTATGTCATCTCAACGAGTCAACACTTGACTTTGTTTATGCATGATTAGTAAGTTCATCATCCTTGATTAGTAATGTCTGGTTAGTAATCATAGATTCTTCCCTTTCAGAAGGTCGAATGATCATACAAGATTTACATGGAGCTGACGTATCCTCATAAGTCTCCATTTCCTAATCTAGAAGGTGTCCCTCAGCAGGTATGGGATCAGACCTATGTTCATTTACTTGGTCAACTATATCTGTGAATTCTTGAACTCTTTCAAGATTTATTCTGCTTTCACTGTCTTCTCCTATAATAAACACTTTCTCTAGGAGTATGACATGTCTTGACAAAATCAAACTTGTTCCTTTACTGTGAAACTATAATCCTTTCGTCAATATGATCCGATCAATTACGAAATATGGATATGTGTCAATCTCAATCATCAATCATATATTTTATCCCATTGTTAAGTCAATATAAGTCGAAAACTCCTTTTCGACTTATTATTTCACCTTGACCAAAGATTTCATTATCAACTTAACTGGATAAAATGTAGATCATAATCTCTTATTATTTAAGAGTGACGAATCTTTTATTGATCATTCATAGTCTTCATATGATTCTTGACATACTCGAGCGATGCCGTATTGGCGACATTTGGCAAAGCAATATCTAACATCACCAAAGTATAACTGTCCTCATATAAGATACTATGATGACCTCAAGTCAAAGGACCAGTTCCACTATCGAACTTTAGAGATTAACCATTGATACTCAGATAGTTATCCATGTAGATCTCTCAGCGGGTCTCAATATATTTTGTTCTATAACAAAACATCTACGTGTTCATTCAAGTGTTACCACACTTCAACTTGTGAAATCGATTACTTACTTCACAAGTAGGAAATGCCACATGTGATGGTCTATCCATAATAACGATATATGTATCTCATTATTACATATGACCACGAACGATTTAAGATTCAGTCATATGTAATTTGTATCTTACAATCACAATTCATTGTGATTAACAAATCGCTAAAACTTGAATCTACGGACTCTATTATTTAATTTATTAGAATATTAATTTAATTAAATAATAAATATTGTCATAAATATGCATCGACTATATATAATAAAAGTGTTTATGTCCAAAGTTGATTGGACCTAGGGCATAAAACTTACATGTACTTCAAGGACACCTTTCCTCCCCCAATTGTTGCTCTTCTCCCTTCTCAGCCTCTCCTCCTACTGTCACCACTACTAGTAAGGTTGACAAGTGCAAATGTAAGGTGACATTTGTGGAGCTGAGAAAGTAGTGGGTGCCAATTTTAGCAGTTCCTCCTATGTCCCCCACTACTCTCATTGCAGTTCCTTCTGTTAAACACATGATTCTACCAATGACAGTATCTACATCTACATTGGTAGTACATACTTCGACTCCCATTACATTGCTACAGAGATGTTACTAGTTGCTCCTACAGAGGCTCCACCACATACCACTTCAATTGTTGAGCCTTCTCCACAAGCTTCCATTGAGGTATTCCATCCATATGTCACTACTACTCCAACTGTCATTTCTTCTCTTGCTACTATAGTACCTCATTAGCCTACAGAGAGATACAATGATGATACCTCAAGCCCTTACACTGATGGTAGAGATTGGTTAAGAGCGGTCCGCTATCAAGCTTATGTTGATAGATCATTTCAAGAAGACACATCGCCTGAAGATTAGATCTGGTATGAGATTTGCTATAGAGGACCTAGTCTTCAAACTTTGTAGTAAGACCACAATCTGAACTCTATGGGGATTAGGCCCTTGTTTGGTACACATTAAAATTTCATTATCACTCTTCTACTCATTTCAACTACACATTCTTCAATAAAATAATATTTTTCATCACATCAATAACTTTTCCTTTTTTTAACCACATTTTCCATCAATCTACTATTCCAGAATACATTCTTCTAAAATAATGTGGCCCAAACACACCCTAGGCTTCTGCACCATTACCTTGTCCTACTACTATGGGTTCCATTTCAGATAAGGTAAAGGTAAAGATTCAGAGTAACATTGATGGTATAGGTATGGGTGATTGCACAGAGAGCATAGAGGCCAGTGTACCTTCAGTCAGCACTTTAGGATCACGTGCATTGGATGTTATAGCGACGAGTACCTGAGATCAATACACTTGCATTTCGACCGACACATAGTGTATCATCACTCGAACGACCTATTTTACCTAGGCAGACCCCTTTCCCTAAACGAAACCTTTTACTAGTGAGTGATCCGAACTACACAAACTACTATGACCAGGACACGTTTTAGACTAGACGCATGACCCGATCGATGTCTCTGCACTACCACCTTGTTTTCACTTATTCATTGTACACATTTCATTTATTGTCGTTTTCATTAACTTTTAAGACATTTGTTGCAAATTATCAATTGTTGGAGGTTAGCTATATGCCCCCTCTCCTTTACTTGTTTATCATTTTATTATGAAATAAAATAGTGACACTAGTGATTTTTTCTAAAAAGAAAAAAAGATTAATTAATTAAACTTGTCGCATAAGTTAATTAATCTAAGAGCACAATGCATAAATGCTTTAAGTATACAATTTCACTTCTTGATTTATAAAAACATTTCAAAAATCAGATGATATGTAATATTAATATAAAATATATGTTTTTCCGTTGTTATGAAAGAAATTTAGGAAAATTAGTCAATTTAAGATATTTTCATAAACAATATCATATCTTAATATGAGTGTGTTTGAACTACATTATTTTGGAAGAATGTATTTTGGAATAATAGATTGAAAGAGAATGTGTGGTTGAAAAATAATAAAAAGTTATTGATGTGATAGAAAATATTATTTTATTGAAGAATGTATGGTTGAAAATGAGTAAAAAAATGAAAATGAAAATTTAATGTGGCTCAAACAATGGCTATATTTCATTTAAATAATATTTCTCCCACATCATACTTTCTCTCTCTTACATTTCACACTTTTTAATTCTCTATCTTATGTCTCACATTTTCTCTAATATATCATTTAATTTTTTTTCTCTTACACCTCACACACACACACACACACACTCTCTCTCTCTCTCTCTCTCTTCCTGTCGTTCTAAAATCATGATTTTTTTTTTTCAAAATCAGATGGTCATTTTTGTTACATATGATACAATTTTGTAACCTATAATTTAATTAATTATGTCACGGTCAAAATAACACATAATTTGTAGTCATGATCACATATCAGTCACAAATCATAAAAGGTCATAGTCACAATTGTATGTCACAAATTATACATTTTTATGCATTACAAATTATTTATCTATAAAAAAATATCAAATTAATTGGTGACAACTAATTTATCGGTCACAAATTATTAAATTTGTTAGGTTTTAGTTGATTTTGTAATTGGCTTATTCTGTAGACAAGAAGACTTAAATTGATAGTTGATAAAAGTTTAAGGAGTAATGCACAAATAGATCTAGAGTTTCGAGTTTGGAACAAAGGAGAAAAAGGCACGAATTTTCGCTCGACTGTCGCTAGGTTTTGGCTCGAGTTTCAAAAGTAGAAATACTATCGCTGGACCGTCACCCCTCCATCACCCGAGCGACACCCTATCACTCGACCGTTGTGGCCTCTCGCTTAAGCGACAATTTTATACAAAAAAATTTTATTTTCTCATTTTAAAGGTTTTTTCTTGGCCCATGGTTTTCTTGACATATTTATAAATATCAGAACACGTCAAGAACAAAATTTTTAAGGTTGATAATGGAAAGAGCTTCATCTGTGAGAGATCTATTGATAACATCTTTTAACCTTCATCTTGTTTGAGTATTTTGGTCAAAAAAACATTGAATCCAATATCCATACCAGAAACCAACTTCCTACATATTTGTGAGAGAGTGCTGAAGATCAAGAAAGACGACTGAAAATTCAGTCTGTAAAGAACGGGCTGTTCTTCGTGATCCACATGAGATAGACGATTCTACCAAGCTAGGGGCTGCTGTAGGATAATGGAGTTTCAGGAGAGTGCTGGTTATTGTAGCTGGAATTGGTGCAGGGGAGCACATAATTCAGGAGAGCTGTTGAAACTGCAGTTAGGATATCAGATTGTTCGTGTCTTCGTCTAGTCTGGTAGACTGTAAATGCTGAATCGTTGATAGTGGATTGACTGGCAAAGTGCCGGGAGTTTTACCTAATTGGGTTTTTTCGTGAACACCTCTTGTGTTCTTTACTACTTTATAGTTTATTGTTTATTACATTCAAACTACGGTAATTCAACATAGGATAAATTGGATTGTTTGATTAACTATCTAGATAAGAATTAAAAGTGACTTGTTGCTGTTTAATTCATATGTGTTTTTAATTTCGCATTTAATACGTATTCACCCACCTTTAGGTATTGCTCGAGTCGAACTTGCGTTTTTCAATTGGTATAAGACTTATTTCGATTCCTGACCCTTATTTGATTTGTCTAGACGAGTCGATCGTTGTTTGTGCCTTCGTTTTTTTACGGAAGCAATTATGCTTATTGAAAAGTTCGAATGAGATCTTTTCTGAAGGCTTTGGATGAACGTGTTTGGAATTCTATGCTAACTAGATGGACTCTACCTTCAACAACTGTTGATGGTGTAGTTACACCCACTGCTATTTCCTTGTGGACCAAAATGAATTTGGACAAGGGTAGTTGGAACATCAAGGGTCTTTATGCCCTATTCATGGCTGTATCTGCTTAGGAGTTTAGGTGTGTCTCGATGTGTGAAACTGCTAAGGAAATTTAGGATATTCTAGAAACCACACACGAGGGAACTAAAATAGTTAAGAACCTAAACTGTAGATATTAACCTCTAGGTTTGAAGATAAGGATGGCTGAGGATGAGACATTTGATAGTTTTATGCTAAGATAAATGATATTGTGAATTTGAGCTTTAATCTTAGTGAAAAGATCCCCGAGTCGAAAGTTGTTAGAAAAGTCCTTAGATCACTGCTAGAGAGATTTAGGGCGAATGTGACTACGATTGAAGAAAGTAAGGATTTGGATGATGTTAAAATTGAGGAACTCGTAGGATCACTCCAAACGTATAAACTCACTATTTCACAGCCCAAAAAGGTTAAATCCATTGCCATGAACACTGTTAGAGAAGTTGAGAATAAGTCCACTGACACTTAGACATTTAGGGATAGCGAAATTGCTTATTTCATTAAAAAATCTCAAAAGGTGATGAGGAATAGGAAAAAGCCTTAGGAGCGTAACAGTAAAGTCCCTAATCAACTTTTGAGAGGTAAGCGTGAGAGAAACACTTCTAAGACTCCCGTGAAGAAATCTCAATCGGTTCAATGCCATGAGTGCAAGGGGTCGGTCACTATATAAATGAATGTCCTAATCTGAATAGGAGCTCGAATAAAGAAAGGCGTAAGGCTTTAGTTGTGACCATGAGTGATGAGGAGTCGGATTTTGGTTCTTAGTATGAGACTTCCAGAGGTGAGGATGAACAAAAATTCATTGCTTTCACCTCGATTGCTGCTATTGAATCCGAACGTGAGATTAAGATTGGGGATAAGGAGAATGATAGGGAGCAGTCTGCTGAAGTGTTTGATGATGAGACGGATATTCACGAGTCCTATCGTGAACTGTTTGAGGAGAGTCTCAAAATCAAGAAGGTCAACAAAGCCATTCTAAAAAAGATGAACGAGCTTGAACTTGAATATGAAAAACTGTTGAGTGATCTTCAAGACTCAACTAAGAGAGTGAGTGAGTTGAAGCTCGTTAATGAAAACTTGGAGAACGAAGTTAAATCATTAACGTCAAATCTTAATAAATTCAATGCTCAACCCCAATCATTCATGAGTTGCTCGTAGAAACTGGACAATATGCTTGGGATGAACAAGCATGTTGGTGATAAACGAGGTCTAGGTTATGTTAAGAACAATTCTAATTCTGTCAGTATTTCTAAGAATTCTTTCGTTCCTGCTTCTACTCAGCTACACATTGCTATATTTCCTGATCCCAGAGCTGAGTGTGTCATAGGACATTGGACACCTAGGTCTCGTAAGAACACTACACCTCAAGGTCGGTTTCATTGTTCATATGTGTCTGAGTCAAGTTTTGTACCCACTTGCCATCGCCGTAACGTCTTGGGTCACATTAGGTCGAGGTGTCATTTGCGTGTGCACAGGGATAGAAATCAGGATATTCCTAGTCAAGTCAATTCTCTTTCTAGTCAAGTTCTTCAGCTGATTGAAATGATTTCTCAATTGACTAGGGCTATCTCTACTGCTAGGAAAGCATGGGTCAAAAAAGTTGATCTTAACCATATGGCAGTCGCTGGTGCTTATGCATTACACTGATCCCATTCATGGGCATCTCATGCATTATCTTTTACACTGATGTGTTTTGCATTCATCTTACACTTTGCATATGCGTATTTGGTTTGTTTTGCTTTTTATTTCTTTTTTATTTTTATTTATCCTATGTGCTTGACATTCCTTTTGTTTGTGTGAGTATTTCATTCGATATAGAAAAATTTAAAAAGAATGAAAAAGGTTAAAACAAAAAAATGTGAAAATGCAAAAATTATTTTCGTTCTAGCAAACGACACATTATTTTGATTTTAAGCCGGCTATGTGAATCCAAGTAAGCAATTATCTGTTCTATGGTGTTATTTTCATTGCTTGGTTCAGTTTAATGTGGAGTATTGAGTATATGTGTCGTCATGTAATCATTTGTACTGTACACACTATGATCTTGTGAATAAGTATGAGCAGCGTGTGTGAGATTTGGGATAGCAATCACGTGTTAGTAAGGTAATGTTGAACATGAATTGACTTACATTTAGATGACACTAGCTCGTGATAGTCTCCCTGCATTGTTGCATGCAGGGGCGGATCCAGTATATATATATATATACACACACGTTATTGTAAAGCTTTAACCAAAACCGTTCGCACATCAATTTGTGGAATGGTGGCCTGCCAAGTTCGCTTCCCGGGTTCGATTCTATATAAATAGCATTCTCCCTTTCATTTTTTAAACACGTAAATAGTGAATCAATCTTAATTAATAATTATAGGAATGTTCAACAACAAGTGCAGCTCACATGGTAGAATGGTCATTTTGTGCATTAGAGGTATGGAGTTCAATTCTATGCTTTTTACTTTTTTGTTTAATTTTTCAATATAGTAAATAATAACTAAATAATTATATATTATAGTTTTCGTTTTAGAAATAATTTCTTTAAAAAAAATTATTGACTCAAATTATTACTCTATGATATATACATTATTGTTAAATTTTATTAATTTATTCTATAAAATTCAAATTTGAACAATTTAAGTATTGTTTTTTATTCTTTTAAAAGTTCGAAAAATACATTTTCTTTTGGGGTCAAAAATAGTTTTAGTTCTAAAAGTCATTGTTTTCAGAATTTTACATAACTTTCGCCAAAATTCGGAGCTTGTCTTTGCCATTTAATTATATTTTACGTATAAACTATTTCGCTTGAGTTCGTAAGAAACTTGAAACTTGTTCGTACATTTACGATTGAAAAATGTATTTTCTTTGTTATTATTTTAGGTTGTATTGGATTATATTTTCAAATGTAAATGAGTTTTTTATGTTTTAATACATTTATATATTGATTGAAATTCTTTAAACATTTTTAATTAAATATTAATAAATTCTTATTATTACGGTTATCAACGACCGCCCTACCTGACTTAATATCCTGGATCTGCCACGTATGATGAAAGAGAAAATGAATAAAAATATATGAGTGCTTAATTGGGCCATCTTATAATATGTTTGAAGCTGATTTGACTCGAGCAGTTTAGCTGGAGGGGTTTCTCATAATCTGATGCATATGGTCATCTGACTTGGGTTAATGGGCTTAAAGCTCATTACAGAGGTCAATTTAGTCAATTAATGGATAGGGTCTGCACATAAGATACTATTTAGGAGAAAAGCAATGAAAAGTATTTTATACTCATGTTCAGGGGGAGAAAAGAAAATTTATCGTTTAATTGAGCTTATTTTCATGTCCTAAAATTTATTTGGGTTTGAATTTCATCTGTAGGAATCATACTTATTTAACAAGTGATGTGTTTCATGTTTTTCTCACAAAATTAAGGTTTGGGAGTCATTTTTACGAGAAAATAGTGGTACATTACACACATAAATCATTTATACACTTTACTCCATCTTGAACTTAACTGCGTACGTGAGAAAGTCTGTTTGATAATGTTCGACTTGTGATTGCATGCTTGATTTTGATCATTGAAGTGTTGGGTGCTTAATTTGCCATAATTTTGTATTAGCTTGTGTTTGACACCCTTTTGGGAAAAAAATAAATTCTGAAATAGTGATTGATGGAAGAATATGTGGTTAAAAAGTAAGAAGAATTTTTTGGTTTATGTGTAATATTATTTTATTGATAGAATGTGATTAAAATGAAGAAAAAGATAGAAAAATGAGAAATAGAATGGGTGTCAAACAAGTGCTTATTGAAAAAATGCTATTTTTTTGAATTTTTGGTGCTATTTCTGTCAATTGACTTGTCGCTAACTGATATAGCTATGGCTCGAGTGACAGCGGCAGAAGCTGCCTCGCTTGCTTGTCGGCTCGACCCTAGCTTGAGCGACAGAGCGTGATTTTGAAATTTAACGCTCATTTTCACTCGCTTTTTCTCAAATTTGATTCACCCACACCAATTTCTTGCTTGCCCATCAGTCTATACACTTCAAAAAACTTCATTGAGTTAGATTTTCACCAAATCATTCACATTCAAAGGTAAAAATTCGAAAAACTTGATTTTTCTTCATTTTCGCGATTCATTCGTGTTTTGTGCATACATTGATCATTCTAGCTTATATTTTGAGTAGTACACTATATATGTTGATTATTGGCATCGTTTGTCATCACTTGTTGCATGATTTTTCGGCAAAATATCGAAGTTTGGACCATTGTGTGTGTGATTGTCATGAGTTATTGCATATTCCTTACTTTAATTCATACTTTGGACATTGTGTGGTGATGATAAGGAATTTATTTTGCTTGGGTTGTGCTTGAAAGTTGAATGTAGTGGTGTTTGAGGTTGTGTACTTCAAGTTAGTGACCTCGGAATGAATTTCATGTTACAACCTCAAGTTAGTGACCTTGGAATGAATTTCATGTTGTAGTCGAGGTTTAGATTGATACTTGATTGATATTGGAGATGGTTTTCATTGTTGCTGTCAGATTGATAAGTAGGAGTGTACATTTGAGTTGGTTTGGCTTGTATGTTTGGTAGTGACACCGCACGGGGGCGTCACGTCCCTCCGTCGTGGCGTTATGTCACCACGTCGTGACTCTACGTCTCTCCGTCTAAGACACCATGGCACGCGTCTTCACGTCACCTATGTCTAGGCATTGTTGCATGTCTTCATGCATTGTCTTTAGGGTAGGTTGCATGTCATTTTAGTTGCCTCGTTTTGCGTGCCTTCATGCATACCATGCATTTCATGGTTTCATTTGTCATCTATCGAGGTTTTATTGATGTTTGTGATTCAATTCTTTCAGATACTGCCCAAGAGAGCACGTACCACTCCTTCCACTCCCGGTCCGTCTACTTCATTTATTCGTACTAGGTTCGTTTCCGCTGTGGCCCGGATGTTTTTGGGTCACAGTTTTCCCAGCGCCCCATTCTTTTTGAGCGCGAGGTCACGATGTCTGACCTGTTCCCCGACCTCGCTGCTATTTTCACTTTCCAGGGCTGGGAACCTTTACTAGTTGACTTTATTGCTTATTCAAGAGTTTTCAGTAATATCCATAATGTTACTGGTATTTCTTTTAGGGTTTTCCTTAGAGGTCGGGTCGTTAAGATCACTCCGAATGTCATTACTAGTATTATTCATATTTTGAGAGTCATTCACCTCCTCTTTCCCTATCTTACTCCTGATTCTCTGCCATCGGACACGTTAGTCCGTTCCACGGTGTTTAACACACCGATGGAGGGTGGTCTAGGTGCCATGCGCACTAGATCGTTGCCCATGACCGACAGATTTTGTTGCGCATTGTATGCACGAATCTGTGGCCAATTTCTCATACCTCTTCTTTACTTATGGACCGAGCTCGTTTCTTGTATGCTCTTTTGCATGGAGATTCTAATGAATTACCCACTTTCATATGCCAGCAAATTTTGAGAGCATTTCGAACCACGAGGACTCGGGTGGGACTTCCATATGCTTGTCCCATTTATAGGTCAGTCATTGCTTTAGGAGCTAGCTTTCCCGATGGGGATCCGCGGTGGGCATCTCGGCCGATTGGCCATACCACTATTGCCCAGAGCAGGTTACATGCTCCTTCATTTTCTCTGCCCGCACAGCCTCAGGCTGATCCTACTGTGCCGGCCAATCCTATTGATGACTTGATCTCTTTTGACCCCTCCGATTTTCCATCTTTTGCTACTGCTCCTGATGTTCACAAAAAATATGTTTCAAATTTAAATCACCACAAGTGCACGGTTCGTTGACAAGTAATAAAGTGGAAATCCTAGAATTTCGAGTATCGTTCCCACGAGAATTGATTTAACTTGATTTCTATTATCTCAACCTTAACCGAATCTATTAAAATTGAGATGTGTTATTGTGATTCTATGACTAAACTAACACTAGCATGCAAATTAAAATAAAATAGCAAATTAAATGTAAAATGATGTTTCAATGCAAAAGATTTAAATGGAATTAATGTATGAAAAAACGCACTAGGATCTCGACTCACCAGGCAAAGCTCCCTTTTAATCCCTATTTCACAATTTGATAACACGATGAATTGGTTGACGAATCAATGTTTCTAACTTATTCAACAATCTCTTTCGAATAGAATTGAACTTATTATAGCATACCATTTGTCTATATTTCTATGACAAATGCAATATACAAGAATGCATGACGTTTTGTAAATACTTAGAGATTCACGTAAAGTATAGCAATATATTTCTATCCCCTATTGGACCCTACGATGATTTATACCTTTTAGAATCTATTTTCCTTCTTTCGAATGCATAAAATAAATCACCCAAACTCATACAACTATTGCACATATAATTGTAGAGGCAAGAAAGTGTATATAAATCATTCAACATCCATCAAACGTGTTTAAATATCAAATTGCAAAATAGAAATTAAAAGTTCATAATGCGAGGTTCATCGTTCACCTAGTACATAAAAAATCTAGCCCAGCACGAATAAAATTAAAGAACAATAAAAGTAATAAAAAGAAGACATCACCAAAGAACTAGAATTTAAAGTTTGAATCTTGAATCTTGAAGTGAAACCCTTGTTCTAGCCTTTATCATTGCTCTTCAATGGTGTTTTTCTCTCTAAGAATGCACTACCCTAGTTTCTGGACGTATTTTAGCTTTTATAGTTGCCCTAGAATTATTACCATACAAGTTGGAGCCGGATAATGAATCCATAAAATTCGCACCTATTTTCTTCCTTGCCCGTAAGGACAAATTCCTTGCGTGTAAGGAACAACTTTTTTCTCACTTATTTTTCATGCCTCCTTGCTTGCGGCCGCATGGAAGATTATACCTTGCGGCCATAAGGTATAACTATCAAAAAACTTCATTTTGGTTCTCCAATTTCATTTTTCTCTTGTCTTGACCTCTTTTGTTCATTCTTTCCTCCAATCATCCCATTCATTCTTCAATGTATGATTAAGCTCATGTCCGCTCTTGAGTCGGCCTCAAGTCATCTTTTGATTATTTGTATTTTGGTCCCTGAACTTTTGTTTTCCTTCTTTTTGGCCAATTTTCTCTATTTCCTCTAGTTTCCACCAAAATCTTCATTGTTGTTCTACAAACACAATTTACACAAATTAAACTCTATTCCGAATATTTATCGACAATTATTCATGTTTATGAACCAAAATAAACGTATAAAAACGCCCTTATCAACTCTCCCAAACTTGCTTAATTGTTTGTCATCAAACAAATTCATAACTTACTTCCAAGTAACACATGGTTCAACAATTTTGTTGTGTCTCAGGATTAGAACTTAGTAAGAGCACATGAACAATTACAGCCATGAATAATCAAATCAATCTTCACATGTTATATGCAAAACTCGAAGTGTGTGTGTGTAAATTCATACCCACATATTAGGATCATGTTTGACTCATACCTGGCCCAATGTAGTCAGATTTTTCCTCTCATCACTCAAAAATACACACACTCCAAATTTATTCTTTTCACTCAATTGTCTCGGGGTGTGTTCTAAGGTTGAACTCATTTATATCTATTCCTTTCCCTCTCTTAGTTTTGATGAATCAAATTGTCACAAGTTCTCATTTCATCAAATAGAGGCTCTCCTAATTTTTTATTTCTTCAGCCTTTGAGACTACACTAAGTTAATTGTCTCGCATTAGAGATATAGTCTTATCAATCGAGTGTCTGGGCTAATCAATGCATTTCATCTAGAAAAGTATGTATGTTATTCATCAGTAGATAGAAATTTTTTTATTGCATTTTCATTTGCTTTATGTATAACCCTTGTAGCGAGTTTTAGGCCGATGACTCCCAAGTCAGATGACCATAGGGTACTAGGTTTTAAACCCTTGCATACTGAATCACTCAAGTTATACAGGCTCGAACAGATGTCTTTGCTTATTCAATGATTAGTGCAACGCCCCTTTTCTTTTAGACACTCAGTTTCTAACACTACACTCTAACTTGAAACTTTCACTTTGTTTTCATCTCATTGGTTTTCAAAAATTCACACATGACATCATGCACGGAACCCCTACTCATCTCAATGTTCTCTTGCAACATCTCAATCACATCTTAACTCTTCTAAAAAATTGGTCAGGTTTAGCGTAAAAGAGATTTTCCGAGTATAATTTCTATGTTCAACTATCTCTAAAATAATTAGTCAAATCAGTAGCCCAATATGCAAGCATGAGTGTCGTGTGCAAAATAAGTCAAGTTTCGCATTAACATGTATCGATCAAGCTAATAATGCACAGTTTTCATCATTCATGGCCCTACATAATCCAATATCTAACATCATGGTCAGCAGAGTTGTTAAACCCACACAAGCACACAAAATTGTAAACTACTTCAGAATAACTCAACGACAAATGGAGACTCTTTTTTTTTCACACAATTACACAAACGTATATAAAACATTGTCCCACTCCCAAACGTATTTAGAACATTGTCCTTAATGTTTAAAGAATAATAAAATACAAACTTAGCAGCGCATAAAATCAAAGACAAATTCACAGAAGATAAAGAATAAAGGGTGATGAATACTCCCCTGATCGATGGAGATGCGAATGTGAAGATGGTGGAGGAAAAATAATGTGGACCATATATAGTCTATTTTATTACCTATAGAGACGATGAAAAAGTAATCTTATTAGCTATAAAAAACTTGAAAAAGAAATTTCTAATCTAATGCATAAAACGAAATAAATAAAAGGGAATAATTGTTGAGTTACCTCTCAACCAGCGCTTGTTTATAGTCAATAGCTCGACTGTAATGTGGTGGTCTATTAGGGTACGTCGAACATAGCCTTGGAGCTCCTAATTAGCTTCTTCAATGACATTTTCTTTCTTACTGCAGCGTTTCTCCAAACTTCAGCCTTAATTTGTCCGTGTTATCTAATTCTCCCTCATAAACTGCCTCGAACTCGACAATGTAGCCTTTTTACTTCTTAAGATTTTGTTCGGGTTGAAAATGCACATTATGGTCATCAGTAATGTTTGAAAAGTTTTGAAACACAATTTTCTTCTACAACACCTCCTCTACCACATCAGTTTGATGGCACTTATCTAACTTGACATGCTCATCCATCACATTGAAAACGCTGAAAGTGATCTGTTCCTCGCCAAATCTCAAATTTAACTGACCATTTTCAACATCTATCAGAGCTCTGCTGGTAGCTAGGAATGGCCTGCCTAAGATAAGTGGGATATTCTTGTCTTCTTCCATATCCAGAATGAGGAAATTCGCTGGGAAAATAAATTTGTCCACCTTGACTAGTACATCTTCAATTATCCCCTCGGATGTGCAAATGATCGATTAGCTAATTGCAGTGTCACCATAGTTGCTTTAGCTTCCCCTAGTCCGAGTTTCCTGAAAACAGATAGAGGCATTAAATTAATACTTGCACCAAGATCACAAAAAGCTTTTTCAAAATAACATTCACCAATAGTGCAAGGTATAGTAAAACTTCTTGGATCTTTCAGTTTTGGTGGGAGCTTTTTCTGAATTACGGCACTCCACTCCTCTGTTAGCATTACTGTCTCATGCTCCTCTAACTTTCATTTCTTGGATAGAATATCTTTCAGGAACTTGGCGTAGCTAGGCATTTTGAACAGTGCTTCGACAAATGGGATGTTTATATGGAATTTCGTGAAAATTTCTATGAATTTCTTGTATTGTTGCTCCCATTGATACTTCCTCAACCATTGTGGGAATGGAATGTGTGGCTCATAAGGATTTACCGAATTATCTGGCCCTTGTTGTGATTTTTCTGGACTTTCTCTTCCTGATGTCTTCTTGGTGTTGTTAATATGCTTCTCATTCTCTTCTTCAGAAGACTCCACTTGCTCTTCATTTGCACCCAGTCTCTTGACATGTATCTCAAGTAGCAGAACTCCACTTCGTGTAGTAATGGCTTGACATTGCTCTCTAGGATTAACTTCTGTGTTGCTCGGTAATGCACCGATACTCTTCCTGTCGTAGAGAGAGCTAATTGTCCCACTTGAGTCTCCAGATTTTTAATGGCTGCACCCTAATTTTGGAAGTTTGTTTCAGTCTTCCTCATGAATTGATTTGTGGTTTCCATATATTTATCAGTCTTTTCCATGAACTTTGCAAACATGTCTTCCAACTGAGGTTTCTTCTCCTGCTGAAACTACCACTGAGCCTGATTATGATTATGATTATGATTATGATTCTGGTTTCCACCCTAAGAGAAATTTGGGTAATTTCTCCATCCTGGATTGTATGTTTCAGAGTACGGGTCATTTTGCTGATGTTGACCCCATTGAGCAAAGTCCACTTGTTCCATTCTTTGTGTAAGGATCATTCGGTTATGGGATGTTCTACTCCACATTCTTCACAAACTAACTTCCTGACGTATGCTGAGTTCACCGTCTATGTTATGTTCTCCATCTTGTGAAATAATGAATCAATTTTTGCAGACAATGCCGAGTAGTTATCCACCTCATATACTACAAATGCTTTCTTGTGCTAACTCGATCGAACGACCACATGGCTGATGTATTCGTCATTCTCTCAAATAACTCCCAAGCTCCCTCGATTGACCTTGTAATTAGGGAGCCATTTGATGAAGAGTCCACCATGCTCCTGAAAGTTGGAGTTAGTCCCATATAGAAAAATTTAACTTGTGTTTTCCTATCGAACCCATGTTGAAGACACTTCCGTAGCATGCTCTTGAATCTGTTCCACGCTTCATCAAAGGATTTAGTATTATGTTGGCTAAATATTGATATGTCATGCCTTAATCTCTCTACTTTGGCTGGTGGGAAGTATTTGGTGTAAAATTTATGAGTCATGTCGTTCCAAGTAGTTATGCTGGCCATCGGAAGTGAATCGAGCCATTCAAGTGCTTTATCCCGAAAAGTGAGTAGGAACAGCCTCAGTCTGATTGCATCTTCTGATATCTCTTGGTACCTGAAATGTTGACACATATCCAAGAAACGGGATAAATGTGTGTGTGGATTCTCATTGGTTGTCCCATAGAATTGATGTCCATTCTGAAAGGGTTGGCTGCTCGAATAATGGATAGACAATGCTAGATTGGCTCTGAATAACAAATGGTGATAAAAAAATCCCCAAGCAAAGCATCCTCATCATCGTGTGCTTCAGCATTGGCTGGAGTTGTAGGTGCTACAATCGGTTCCAGTTGTTGATTAGCCATTTGTATTTGTTCTTGGTAGTTCTGCCGATAATAGTAGCACTTAGCTCAACCCAAGTAAATAAACTAAAATTAAAAGCAATTTTGAATTAGTGTCTAAATAACAAAAATCAAGTTAATACTCAATCCTCGGCAGCGGCGCCAAAAACTTGTTCACAAAAAATATATTTCGGATTTAAATCATCGCAAGTGCACGGTTCGTTGACAAGTAATAAAATGAAAATCCTAAAATTTTGAGTATCGTTTTCACGAGAATTGATTTAACTTGATTTCTATTATCTCAACCTTAACCGAATCTATTAAAATTGAGATGTGTTGTTGTGATTCTATGACTAAACTAACACTAGCATGCAAATTAAAATAAAATAGCAAATTAAATGCAAAATAATGTTTCAATGCAAAAGATTTAAATGGAATTAATGTATGAAAAAGCGAACTAGGATCCTGAATCACCAGGCAAATCTCCCTTTTAACCCATATTTCAAATATAATAACACAGTGAATTGGTTGACGAATCAATATTTCTAACTTATTTAACAATCTCTTTCGAGTAGAATTGAACATATTCTAGCATACCATTTGACTATATTTCTATGACAAATGCAATATATAAGAATTCATGACGTTTTGTAAACACTTAGAGATTCACGTAAAGCATAGCGATATATTTCTATCCCCTTATCAGACCCTATGATGATTTATACCTTGTAGAATCTATTTCCCTTCTTTCGAATGCATAAAATAAATCACCCAAACTCATACAACTATTGGACATATAATTATAGAGGTAAGAAAGTGTATATAAATCATTCAACATCTATCAAACGTGTTTAAATATCAAATTGTAAAATAGAAATTAAAAGTTCACAATACGAGGTTCATCGTTCATCTAGTACATAAAAAAGTCTAGCCTAACATGAATAAAATTAAAAAATAATAAAAGTAATAAAGAGAAGACATCACCAAAGAATTAGAGTTTAAAGTTTGAATCTTAAATCTTGAAGTGAAACCATTGTTCTAGCCTTTCTCCTTGCTCTTCAATGGTGTTTTTCTCTCTAAGAATGCATAACCCTAGTTTCTGGATGTATTTTAGCTTTTATAGTTGCCCTAAAATCATTACCATACACGTTGGAGTCGGATAAGGAAACCATAAAATTCGCGCATATTTTCTTCCTTGCGGCCGCAAGGACATTCCTTGTACCCACGAGGAACAACTTTTTTCTCACTTATTTTTCCTGCCTCCTTGCTTGCGGCCGCATGGAAGATTATACCTTGCGGCCGCAAGGTATAAGTAGCTATAAAAAAAACTTCATTTTGGTCCTTCAACTTCATTTTTCTTTTGTCTTGACCTTTTTTTTTCATTCTTTTCCTCCAATCATCCCATGCATTCCTTAATGTATATTAAGCTCATGTCCGCTCTTGAGTCGGCCTCGGGTCATCTTTTGATTATTTGTGTTTTGGTCCCTACGCTTTTATTTTCCTTCGTTTTGGTCAATTTTCTCTATTTTCCTTCTAGTTTCCACCAAAATCTTCATTGGTGTCCTACAAACACAATTTACACAAATTAAGCTCTATTCCGAATATTTATCAACAATTATTCATGTTTATGAAGAAAATAAACGTATAAAAATGCCCTTATCACCTGAGTCTATCAATATTCCCTCTACTTCTGGTTCAGTGCCTCCTCCTCCATCTACTTCTGAGTCGGTTCCTCCACCTATTGATATTCCTTCTGTTCTTGTTGATCATTCTATAGCTCTCTTAGAACAGATGACCGTGATGATCGAGCAACAGGCTTGGATGAAGGCTGAGCTTACCCAGCTCCGTGCCACTGTTGTTCGCCACACCATTGAGTTTGCTACATTGTGGGGTACTATTGGCTACATTCATCATGGTTTATGATGGATTTTTCGCCATTGGGATGATGATACTTTCGAGGAGAGGATGGACTCCGATGATGCTCATGATGCTGTCGGGCCGTTTAGATTATAGGTTCTTCCCTTGTCATTTTGTGACAAAAAGAGGGAGTAGTTTGACTTGTATAGTGTTTTCTTTGTGCATGTCTTTTATAAATCTAGATTAATGATATATATGTGATATTGTGAGCTTTAAGGTTGCCTGGATTTCTAATAATCTATTTTACAAATTGACTTGCATTTAGTGATTTGCATCATTATATGTCTTTAGGGGTCGTTGGGGGTGAGACATAGATACATATTGACATTTGACTTGATATACATTGCATTGATTTTTATATTTTTGTCATGTCTTGAAGGGTCATTAGGGAGAAACGTAGATATATTTACCTATTGCTTAAACACATTGAGAGCTTGCAATTAGGGAGAGTACATGCATATTTGTTTGATTCAGTTTTGTTAATTTAAGTTTTTGATGTTTTAGCAGTGTCAATGTTTCGTTTTGGTATGTTGGGTTGCATTGATGCAGTGTCTTAGTTTAGCTTGTGATTTAAAACTAGATAATATGTTGTATGAGTTGCATTTGCTTACATTTGCTCAAATGACACTTACAATTGAACTGTTTGAACTGTGATTATTGTTGATCATGTTTTCCACACATTTCACACTGGGTATTTGAGTTGTCTTTTTCAAAAAACAAGTACTGCTGATTCATTCAAGATAGATTGTAGTATAGGCGTGTCATTGGTTTAGGTCTATAACTTTTTTTTCATTACTGCCTTGACATAGTATAGTGTTTTGTCACAAAATGTCAAAGGGGGAGTTTGTTAGGTTTTAGTTGATTTTGTAATTGGCTTATTCTGTAGACAAGAGGACTTAAATTGATAGTTGATGAAAGTTCAGGAGTAATGTGCAAATATGTCAAAAATTAGTTGAATAGGTCTAGGCTTTCGAGTTTGGAACAAAGGAGAAAATGACGTGGATTTTCGCTGGACTATCGCCGGTTATGGCTCGAGTTTCAAAAGCAAAAACACTATCGTTGGACCGTCGCCCCTCCTTCGCTCGAGCGACACCCTTTGTCCATCGACCATCGCTGGCCTCTTGCTTGAGCGACATCTTTATACAGGAAATTTTATTTTTCGCGTTTTAAAGGTTTTTTTCTTGGCCCATGATTTTTTTAACCTATCTATAAATATCGAAACACGTCCAAAACGAGATTTTTAAGGTTGATAATTGAGAGAGCTTCGTATGTGAGAGATCTATTAATTACATCTTTCAACCTTCATCTTATTTGAGTGTTTTGGTCAGAAAAATATCAAATCCAATACCCAAATACCAGAAACCTATTTCCTACATATCTGTTAGAGAATTCTGAAGATCAAGAAAGGCGACTAGAGTTCCAGTCTGTGAAAAACGGTTTGTTTTTCGTGATCCATAGGAGATAAACGATTCTACCAACCTAGGGACTGCTGCAGGATAGTAGAATTCCAGGAGAACGTTGGTTATTGCAGCTGGAATTGGTACAGGGGAACACAGAATTCAGGAGAGCTATTGAAACTACAATAAGGAGATCAGATTATTTGTGTCGTCGTCTAGTTTGGTAGACTGTAAGTGTTGAATCGTTTATAGTGGATAGGCTGGCAAAGTTTTTCGAGTTTTTCCCAATTGGGTTTCTCTGTGAACACGTCTTGTGTTCTTTACTGGTTTATGGTTTACTGTTTATTACATTCAACATATGATAAATTGGATTGTTTGATTAGCCATCTAAATAAGAATTAAAAGTGACTTGTTGCTATTTAATTCATATTTGTTTTTAATTTTGCATTAAATACATATTCACCCCCCTTTATGTATTGTTAGGGTCGAACTTGTGTTTTTCAAAATTAATAATCACAATATGTTTTTCAACAAAAATATATTTTTTGTCACAATTACAAATTTAGTTGTAAATAACACATTTTGTAGATTACATATTAATTATTGGTTTCAAATTACTCATTTTATTAGTCACAATTGCCTAATAATTAGTCATAATCACTTTGCATCCCGTTTACTCCACCCCACCACCACGACAAACACCACAAAAATACCTTTGTCACCTCAGCATAATCACCGCACCACCACCATATAGATTTGTACCCAAATGTTGTCGCCATCACCATCACCATTACCATCATGCAGATCAACTCAAACACATCACCATCACCAATCATTAATAGTTGTTTGAAAATGTGTGGATCTTGAGTCCATCTAAACCAACAATTGAAGATACAACCCCATTTGTAGGCATACATCAATGTACATATAAAATTGCATCAATAGCGGATATTTATGGTAGCGGCAAGGAAAACAATTCAACTTTCTAAGATGCGAAATTGATCTTTGAATATATATCGGCGAGGGTAGGTGCAATTTGTAGAATTAAGGCCTATGCCTCTGTCGAGGAGAACCATCACCATCACCAACACCTACACTTTCACCCTCACCAACACCCATATTCTCCTCCGCCTCTTCTTTGGTGAATGGCCAAGTAGTGGGCCCCAAATTATTGTTGAAGCATTGAGTATGACACACCAATTGCCCATCACCTTTAACAATTTTCATTCGTTTGACGGTGGTAAGGTTGATGATATCAATATGTTTTGGTTTAAGAATATGCTCATCGTCTAATGGCACATTGAAGTGTTCAAGCAATTTTGTAAGAATCATGTCATATGGTAAGCCTCAGACTCTAAGTGAAGAGTGGACGTGTCAAATATGTTTCAAAAATATGTAAGAGAAGTCCAATTTTTTGCCAACAAGAAAGGCGTCAAGGATGAACAAGTCGAGGTGATGAACTTCTTCGTAATGGCCACTTCGAGGGACGATTATATGAGCAATTGCACGATGGAAAATTTTGCACAAGATTGTAAGATGATTTAGGTTCAAAGTCATTTTGGTAGTAAGAGTCGGTCGGTGACACGACTACAAGCCTCAAGTTCATTATAACGGTCAAACCTAACAGGATAATTCTGGACATAAGCACAGTTATCACAATCTTCTAAATCAAGGATTTGCTTAATGGTAGGTCTATCGAGGGTAATACGTTTATCATTGATTGTGCAAGTTACGTAGTTTGAATAAAAAGTGACATTTCGATAAAATTCTAGAATTAACCTAGGGTAAGCATTCTCAGAAATAGAAACCACATTTTTCCATCCCATTTGCTCAAAATATTCTTCTATACGAAAAGATGGAGCTTCAGTATAGAAGTCAAAAAGTCGATAGACTTACCAATTAAAATTGGACAATCGGTGAATCGGTCAGGCAAAGGTGTGTCAACTTCAACGTTGGACGAACTAGCTTCCCCTTCTTTGATTTCTTCTTTGGAGACATTATAGGTTCGGATTTTATGAACAAGTGAGAGAGAGATTTCGGTTTTTCAAAATTCTTGGTGGGAATTGATAGGAAATGAGTAGGATACAAATATTTATAGTGGGTTAATGATTTGAACGAATTTGCAATGGATTTTTGAGAGAAAATTAGGATTTTCAAATTTTTGAACAAAAATTAGGTTTTTTATTTTTCTTAACAAAGTGGAAGATAAAACTTTAGATTTTTGATGTGAATGTTGATGAATATACTGAAAACTCAAGAATAACTAACCAAGAGGAGTGTGAATTAATTTTTGAAACATTTTCGACACTTAGCCTCAAAACAATTCGATACACAAGACAAGATATAAGTGTAAAGTATGATACGAGAGTTAAATATGCAAATTGATAACTTAATTCAATTATAAATATAACACAATATAAATGAAAATGTAAAGTATAGTGCGATCATGTAAAGATAACAAACCGATTTAATGGGGTTCGATACACAGTCTGTTCCATGTCCTCGTTACCAAGCTCTCCATCATGAGCAATGCCAAATACACTATAATGACAATTTACAAACAAAGAACACTGATCCTTAAGTGACTTATAACAATGAGCATTTATCCTTAGGTGAATTACAACAAGAAGCACGTATCCTTAAAAACAATTGAGTTTTCACAAGGCTCTCGAAACCACTTAAGTATAAATGATAATTTTAAAATTGAAAGAACTCTCTTAACAAAAGATATAATCAAGTTAAGTATTTAGAGAGTTGGGATAACACTTCAATAGATAACAAATAATAAAGCTCAAGTTTTTATGATAAAAACTTTGATGAATGATTGATAATGAAATAGTTTGTATTTTTGTATCAAAGTTTTCAAACCAATAATCTCTCTGAACAAATAATACAAGTTAAGTATGAAGAGATATTTACACTAAAATCAAAGTATTGGTAAAGAAAACTTTTATCAAAGATGAAGAATAGATGAAGTTGTGAAACATTCTTTGCAAAATAAAATTTTTGATAAGATGAATGAAATATATTGAATCAATCAAGAAATTCTTTTGTAATAAATGATATAGAATTTAGACTTAAGTAATTTCAATGATTTTCAATAAATAAGCTCTTAAAAAATTTCTTTTAAGTTGATGGAATTGAATACAAAAGAAAGGATATTTATAGAGCAAAAAGAGACACTCTCGGGTAAGTTTGGTTGACCAAGTTCGATTGACCGAAATTTTCGATTATAACCGTTGGACTTTCAGTTGACCAAGTTCGGTTGACCAATTTTTTTTTTTTAAAATTGCTTTTTCGAAATCTATTTCATATTATGATTCAAAAGTATTTTTATGCAAGTGATGAATCTTGAAAATAATTTGAACTTTATGCAATTGCTAAGAATCCAAAAGTTATAATACAAATACATTTAAATTCCGATAAACTACTTCCAAGCTTTAATTTTCAAAGTTCTTGTTCTCTTCGAGTCTCATTTGATTGCTTGTTCTTCAACGGATGACGATTTGACTCTTTGAATGCTTAAGAAGACATATTCATGTAAAACTCAAGAGACAAAACTTGTTAAAGACATAAGTGTATTGTTTGTTATAATCAAAACAAGTGAAACTATATTAAATCATAGGTCGACATAGAGTGGATTTGTGGAAATTTTGAAATAATTTGGAAGAAATTGAAGATTTTTTGATGATGAAAGAGAGAAATATCGCAATTTTAGGTTTTGAAATGAAGAATTGGGGATAAAATTGAGGTTTCGGTCAACCAAACTTTTGTGGTTGATCGAAACTTTGCAGGTTTGAAAAGAAGAGACTGTAGGAGGTTTCGACTGACTGATGGTCGACCGAATGATGAATTTCGATTGTACCTCTGGTCAACCAAACAATTGTTTCGGTTCATCAGTGGGTCGGTGGAATAGCATCTACTGTATTTGGAGGTCCATTACCAGTTTTGAGCAAACGTACTGGATTTCAAAAGCTTACCGATTTTTCATCTGGTCGACTGAAGCATTGTTTTGGTTGATCGCTGGGTCGATCGAAACGTTTAAATGGACCGAAATACCAAAGAGAAAAGGGTGAGTTGCACTCGATTTCGATGGACTCTTGTATGACCGAAAGTGTGCTTTCGGTTGTTCACTTGTTCAACGGAAAAGTTGCCTTTCGGTCGACCGGAACAATTCGGGCGACCAAAATACTACAAAGCTATATTCACATGTAATTTCGATTTGATCATGCATATAAAATAAATTTATCCACAAATTTTAGATTCATCAATAATACACAATCCTCTTCTAATATATGAAAATTTATCGAAAGCTAGATGTTTAGTAAGAATATCGGCCAATGATTTTTCGATCTAATAAATTCTAAGTAAATATCACCTTTTTGCACAGGATCTATAAGAAAATGATATCGAATTTCAATATGTTTGGTTCGAGGGTGCAAGATGTGATTTTTTAACAAATTTATAGCACTAGTGTTATCACACATAGTGGGAGTATTTTCAAAAGTTAAATGATAATCGCTAAGAGTATGTTTCATCCAAATAACTTGAGCACAACAACTAGCGACCGAGATATATTCGACTTTAGATTTTATTTTTTGCTAAACCATGACACAAGAGCAAAGCCTAAAAAGTGACGAGTATTTTCAAAAGTTAAATCAAAGTGCTTGTTTTCTTCGAGTCTTTCTTGATCTCTTGTTTTTTAATGGATGACGATTTGAATATTTGAATACTTAAGAAGATTTATACATGTAAAACTCAAGAAACAAGACTTGTTAAAACATAAGTATCTTGTTTGTTATAATCAAAACAAATGGAGCTATATTGAATCATAAGTCAACAAAACTAGGTCTTAGGGCTTTAGTATAAATATGCGTTATTTTCTTTCATTGTAAAATAAGAAAGACATTATGAAATTAAATTGAGATGCATTTTGCTTTCTTCTTTGTTCTTCATGGACAAATTTATCGAACTTATCAAAAATGAAAATTTTTGTGGTGTTCAACAATCTAAGTGAGATTCGTTTATTGTTGTGATCACGGGGTCAAGGTATTTTCATAATTGCTTTGATTTCTTGGTTCAATATTTTTGGGTCGAACTTTGATTTCGGATTAGATTTCTTAAATCATGTAATTAAAATGTCAACATATCATATTGATTGTGTTGGTTGTTTAATTCATTGTTTTTCGAGTCAAATCTATAAACTTTGTTTGTTTGGACTTTTTTTTGGTCGGTTTCAATCTCTTGTGGGTTCCGTAGTCACCCCCGTCTCTACGCGGGTTAACATCAGTATGCGTGTCCAATTCTCTCCCTTTTTTCTTTTTTTCATTTTTTAGTTCCATCCAAGGTTCCAATTTCAATTGGACTTTCATTCTTTTCTAATTGATTTTTAGGCCCAATTTTATATAAAGGGTGGTTCCAGTTCCAATTCCAATTGGACTTTCTTGCCACCAGCTTTCTTGAATTCTACATTAATTAGAATTTGATTCCCATTCAATTACACGTTCAAAGGCCCATATAATGTGATGATTGTCTTCAAGGCCTCATTCTTCATAATTTCTGCAATTTAGTCCCTTGAATCCATCAATTGTGCAACCAATGTCCTTTTCAAATTCTAACTTGTGGAATTTGATCCCAATTTCATTCGATTTTGTCCTTCTTCCTTTCCAATTGCTTAGACACATGGTTAAACACTGAAATAAAAGAAAATCAACCTAAATTAAGCAAAATTTAACACTTAGATGATATAAAAGCTTAATAATTTGGCTCGAATAAGTCCACAAAATGCACTTCTCAAAAGGAAAAAAAAAATTGTATGAACCATGGTATTATTTATAACTTTTCCACTCTATCGAATCATTAAAAAGTATAAACCATAAATTTCTATAATGTGTTTTTTTGTAAATATTAGTCCTATTGCATTTTGGTTTGGAGAATTAATAGCTACAGCTACACAACATGTTGTCTTAAAAAACTTTTAAATCGTTACATCACACCGACAAACAAATGGATTACCAAAGTGGCACCTAATTAAGACATGTTTGGCTTACGTTAAATTAAAATTCATTTTTCATTTTTCTTATCAACTACGCATTTTTTAATAAAATAATATTACACATAAACTTTAAAAAATACTGTTTTTTCAACCACGCATTTTCTTAAAAATTACTATTCCGCTCATTAAAATATGAAATAATGGAGCCCAAATAGGGGCTAATGAGTTGAGGGCTTTAAAACTTTAAATATTGAATGGATGGTTAAAAGCTCAACTTGATTTCGCCTTGATTTTCCTAATATTTTCGTAATTTCTAATTTTAATAAGTAATCATCTCTTTCTATATATTTCTTTCTTTTAATTGGTGGTTTGGAAATAGGAATACATAAAAATATTCATAAAATAACTACAAATAACATAATAAAAATTCTATATGTATTTATAACCTGTGTGCATTAAATTTTGATTGATTATTATAGTAGTGTTTGGCGTGACATCAATAATAATATATCTAATTTTGCTAATTTATAAATACAGTCAACTCGATAAATTAATTTTCCGAGAGAAGAAATCAAAGGAGAATTTTGAATGTTTATAGAGTTTTGGTTCATTGAAAGTCTCATACTGATAATTAGGGATGGGCGCTAGGGATAATCTGATCATCGAATTGATAGTTGAGTTTGAATCGATGTCATGTTCAAAAATCAAACTCATTTTTGGGTTCCAATCCAAACCGAACGAATCAAGACATGTGACATGTTTGGTTCAAATCACGAGGCACAATCTCAACACAAAATCCCCCACAAATCTCAGCCTAACACCACAACTACCTCTCGATCCTCTTACCACAAAATCCAAACCGAACGAATCAAGACATGTGACATGTTTGGTTCAAATCACAAGGCACAATCTCAACACAAAATCCCCCCACAAATCTCAGCCTAACACCACAACTACCTCTCGATCCTCTTACCACAAAATCACCACCTCCATCACCATCTACGCAAATAGAAACGTCAAAATATACAATAACATATCATATATATAAACAGTGTACTTTTTTATGCAATTATTGATTTGCTATGTATCTCTATTGGAGTTGCACTCCAATTTAAATGACTGTGATTTATCATTTAATGTCATATTAACGATACCTAAATTGAGATTGCAATTCCAACCAAATTAAATAGCATTATTCAATAGGATAACAAGGCTTCATAAACTCACATGTGTCACAAAAGGACCATTACTGTTTTGCTTTAAAAACTCCCACCTGCCATTGACTATGACAACACGTCCATGTCTTGATCGTGAATGGACAAATGTAGAAAGGAAATATGTGGCACGAGTTTCCCTTCATGTCTTACTCATTGTCGAACCTATCAACTTCTAAGTACCAATTGTATTATAAATGTCGATTTTTTATTTATCGAAAGAGTTCCAGAACTATAATGATATGTATTGTATCCAAAGGGGCATTTTTGTTGTCCAATGGCAAGGTCATCTTTAACAAGTAAAAAAGAGCAAACCGGTCACCAATTTTTCATTACAATTGCAAGTTGTTGGTCCCAGACTATTTCCAATAGCAAGTTCGCCAATAACAAGTAAAAAGAGCAAACTATTCAACAAATTTTTATTAGGGTTATGCTACATGTACATAATTTTTTACCTAATCATTTACATTTCACTCACATTAGGAGGTGGGGACCACGGCTGTCATTTTAAAACACACACGGGACCCGCACACATTGTGAGGGGGGTACACCATTCGGTAACCCCCCATTATGTACAAGGGGACTTTTCCTTTTTATTATAGTCGTGCATTCAGTGGCCTTTGTAAAATGCTTGAAATCAATTTGTTATTTTAATAATATGTTGAAAACCAATAAAAAAAATTCCATTAAGTCCTAGAGTTTTATGAGATTATAAGTTAGTAAAACATGTTTAAAAGCTTACCATGATGAAAACCAAACATGTTTGACATAATATTTAACCATAAATTCTATTGAATTCACAACTTTTATCTAATTCTTAATCATAAATTTCATAAGACCTACCAGCTTAGCTAAAACCTTATAATTAAAGACTAGTTTTCATAAATAAGGAGGTTAAGTTTAAAATTCAAATTTCAGATGGTAAATAGGATTATTAATTGTAATTAATAAAAAAAATTAAACCTTAATCTACACAATGACCCCACCCCACCCCGATTAATCCCGAACTTAGACCCACTCCGTATCTCTCTCTACAGGTCACTCTAATCCACCCTACCTAACCCCTAGGGAGGAGCAGAATGTCGGAGAAAGCATATGCACATAGCAGTTTACCGCTTTGTACAGTGGAGTAGAATCGCCGCGTGCAACGATGAGCAACGACGAACCACTGCATGCAGTTGCTTCGCCAAGCAGCGACAATGATCTGCTTCCCAATAAATACAAGATTGAATTCCCAAGATTTTTACTTGAGATTGAGGAATCATTATGGGATCCTCTAAATATGTATTTGATTTTACCCCTAGAGTCAGTAGACAAACCTACTGGTAAACCGCTAGATATCAATTGGATTAGAATTCAATCTTGTGTTTCAATGGTAGAATTTTTGAAGAAAAATGCTGGCCAACTAAATGATTGTGAAAAATCACTAATTCACTCAAATGATTTAGGGCATGTTTGGGCCGAATTTTAATCTAAGTCAAAATTAAACAATCAATATCAATTACATCTTTTCAACCACACATTTCAAAAACCTCTATCACAATCCACCAAACACCATCTTAGTTACAACTAAATTCAATGGCCATGTCATTGAGTTGGCCAACAAATCTATTTCTGTTGTTGTAGATTTGACATGTAGTGGTGATTGTTTTTGTGGATTTGAGGTAAACATATTATTTATGGTTGTAGATTTGAGTTGAACGTGGTAGTGATGATGCATTGAAGATGATGGTGGTGCCAATCTGCGATGTATGCAGATTTGTTTGTGGTGACCTTCTGTGACCAAATGTGTGTTTATTGTGACGGTTGTGGTCAATTATGTGCTTGTTGTGAGTTGATCACATACAGTCATATTTAAGATTAAGTGATCACGAACAGACATACTGAAAATAAATTTGATCACATTTAGTCACATTGAAGATAAAATTTGGTCACACTTAGTCATCAATAACACAAGTTAGTAATTTGATTACATACAATCACAAATTAGACGGTCACAAATAGTCATACCGAAGATAAATCTGGTTACAATTAGTCACATATAACATAAGTTAGTGACTTATATACAGTCACAAATTAGATGATTATAGACAACCACACTAAAAACAAATTTGGTCACAATTAATCACATATAACACAGTTTGTCACAAATTTGGAGTGATTACGTGGGGTTGAGGGTGTAATATCCAAAAAATGTTTTAAATTTTTTGAATTTTTTTTAAAGTTGGGGTGGGGGTGATTCCGAGGTGTGGTGTAATCTCCATAAAAGATTTTCAATTTTTGGAATTTTTTTTTACAAGTTGGGGTAAGTTGGAATATAGTGGGCTGAGTTGTAATATCGAGAAAAGTTTTCAATTTTTTAAAAAAAAGAAAAAAAATTATGTGGAGTGGAGTGGAGTGGGGTATGTCAGTGGGGGGATATTATTAATTGATATATTATTAATTTGGAAGATGTGGAGGTGGGGTGGGGGTGCTAATTATATGAAATTAACATCTAAATTTTGAAATAATTTGATTAAAAAAAAATGTAATTCTTACATGTAGAAGTTATGCATTGTTCTCTATTATAATCCAATTCTTCACCAATCCAAACTTAAACCTTGAAATTATTATTACTTTTGCTAAATGTTATTAGTTTAAATAGGAAAAATATCACTAGTCGTCCAACTTAAATGTTTGTTCCATGTGTGGTCAAATAATTTCAATTTGTTTTAATTTGATGACCAAACTTTTATTTTTGTTCCAATTTAACCACCCCACCTATAATTTTGTTTCAATCGAACCATTTCATATATAATATGACTATAACTGACCTAGAGGTGACAAAAGGGCCAAACAACTTGAGGGCTAGGCTCGACTCGTTCCATCTCGATCCATTGATGGCCCAAGCTCCTTTTGAAATGAGCTCAACATGGCTCTCAAGTTGACCCGTGGCATAATTTTGACTATTTGACCAAAAATACAATTTTCAATTTTTTTTTTCAGAAAAACAACCATAATTTTTTTATATAAACTCTCACTTCACTATTTTTTGAAAATAAATCTCCACCTTCTCAGTTTACAATTATTATAATCTCCGTATTAGATTTTTTATTGTGCAAACTAAAACTTTTAGGGCTTGTTTGATTCACCAAATTTTTTCATAGAAAATGAAAAATAAATTTCAACTTTCACTTTTGTCTTGTTTGATACACTATATTTTTCCATGAAATTCATTTTCTTTGGTTTTGTGGATTTGGTGGAAATTAGTTTTTCAAGTTACTTTTTTTTTTTAAAAAATTTGGCAATGAAAATAAATTCTATGGACAATTGTTAAAAAAAAAAAAAAAAAAAAAAAATCATTTAATAGATAATTTCCATGAAAAACAAAGTCAAACGAATACTAAAAGATCCAAAATTTCAACATTTTTCAAGTGGAAAATTATACGAATCAAATACAATTAATTGACAATTTTCAGAAAAACAATTCTAGACAATTCAATTCACTAGAATTCATTTTCTTTCCACCTAAATTTCACTCTTACAATCAAACGGACCCTTAGTGTCTCTAAATTTTTATTTAAATTATTTCTGTTCAATTCTAGTATAAATTCTAGCTACATTATTCCAAAATTTATGCCGAGTGTACACCTTTGTGTATAGACTGTGTAGACTGAGGAAGATGGTCCTCTCTCATAAGGGGTGGGACCCATGATTATTTTATAATGAGACCCTTTTGCCACCCCTTCAATAATGCCTAATTATTGATGTGAACAAATTAACTGTTGTAATAAGGTGAATCTATTTGGAATAAAAGATGTGTTTGGGTGTACACCGCCCGACTGACAGCTTCCTCACAAGGGGGTGGGGTCGTTATTATCCAAAAATTTCGGAGTCCAATCTTTGGAATCTATTTCAATATCATACACAAACCATAAATGCAGTACTTGACAGGTAAATATTGGGCCCATCATCCAACTGTTAGTAGGCTGAATGGTCTAAATGGAGCCTACAGGGATTGAGACCACATAAACTACACTCAACAAAATACTGATCGAAATCACATGGGTAAATTATAGAAAACATAATTGTGGTTTCAAGCCCTGTAGGGCCCATTTGAATTAAATGCCCGATTGGAGCATCCTTGCATGGCTGCAAAAAGGCTAAAGCCGCCACTTGGCGCCACAAAGCAAAAAACGGTCATATAGACTGCACGGATAGTCGAGCCAATGGGCTGGCCTAGCGTTGGCTCCGGCGAGCTGGTGAACTTGCACGCGAACTAGCACGTCAGCCAAGTCGTTGGCTGGCGCGTAATTCTTGTTGTCCGAGTTGAGCCAGCGAGGCAAGTGCAATTAAATAATCACTTACTTAATTCAACGTGGACCGTCCAGATGTCATGATTTTGTGAAAAAAATCCTGCGAAAAAGAAAACGTTTCACACATACATACACGTTCCTATTTATTGTTTCTAAGAGTAAAGCTCTGGAGATTTCTTTCTAAATTCCAAGTATGTACAAAATTAAAACTCCTCAATCTCCTGAATATTGAAACATAAAATATATTTTGTTTGTAATGCATGTATTTATTGAATTGTAGGGAATTTGAGTTGGGGTAGGATCGAATGGATAAGCAAGAGCATATAGAGGAGAGCCTGCTGAAGAAAGAATACTACGAGAACTGCCCGGGATGTAAGGTGGATCGGAAAAAAGAAATGCAGCACGGTTTGCCCATCAAGCAATTCATTATGTTATGGATAATTGTGCTTTCCTCAGGTGAAATAGATTGATTTTGGAATATTTTAGTTGCATTTTCTTTCATCATCCTAAGAACATATAATTGAGGGGATTTGGGGGACATTGGTGAATCCTGGATAGATATCTATACGCAGTAAAATTGATAAGAAGGAATTTGATTGGAAAAGAAATTTCGACACTGACTTTTCAGAAGAACCAAGATAAATAATTGCATCTTTAACTGTTGTTTCTTTGTTTATGTGAAGGTGAATAATATATGATTTCATATCATAAAACTCTATTGCCATAATCTGCTTTGTTACTTTCACTCTTGTTTAGATCATTTTTATTATTGAACACACCATCAAAGCATAGGAGGGATTTTTTGTCTTCCACTTAGACCCATTTGTGGTTGTTGGAGTACCAACACCTTGTTTATTGATATAATATAAAGAGTTTTACTACGTGTACACTGGTGCACATCCCCTTTCACAATAGGGGGGGGGGTACTATGAGGGGTGTCAATCCCGGTGTACAAATAGCAAAATCCTAGTATAAGAGAATTACATGCAAGAGGGGGGACATGTACTTTACAGATACAGTTGAGGAGAGAGAGAATAATTCCACAAATAAAAAAACACAACACCCAATCAATTGTTGCTGGTTGCCACCCCACCCCGTCAGGCTGTCACCCAATCTTCTGTCGATCACCGTGGCCAAGCAGCATTATTCTTTCACAAATGGAATTCAACTTCCACTACAACGAAACAACAAAATCTTTAAAAGTCATCAAATAAATAAAGTTAAACAATCATGAATTTGCAGTTTCTCAATCAAGAGACAGCATCAATGAATTATGTGGCAGGGTAAGCTCATTTAAATAAATATTTTAACTGGCTGACTATAGGTAGCATATCTTTTCTGGATCACGTTAATATTTTTTTGTGCTCAGATAACAAGATATGCAATGAATACAGTATACTTCATATGTTTCTAAAGGGATTGGAAACATGATTTCTTAGTTCTTCGTTTTCTTCAAGAGTTTAGAAGGGGTGGGGGGGAGAAAGGAAACTTACGCTTATCACATATTATGAACCATAAACAAAGAGAACCGACCATTGAGATTGCTGTTTGCAAATAACTACATTCATGAAATTTAATGCTAAAATGGAATATCCACTTACTAGATGTTGCTAGGTAATCAACCTTGACCCTTTTTCCAGATAATATTATATTTAATCATTCGGATGAAATAGAAAATTTATAACATTTGTGAGCTAATCAAGAATAAATTTCCTTTTTAGACATTTATTCTTGTTGAAGACAGGTTAGAAATAAAGGGAGACGGAGTATCTTCTACATAAAATCTTGATAATGACCCTTTTTAAAAGTCTTTCAAGTGACTAATAGTCTTTTGAAAACCTTCGAGTGCACGGGATCGTGGTAAAATAATATAATGATGAATAAAGTGTCGAATCCACGAGAACTATGTGGTTGATTGAGTTAAAATCAATTGCAACTTTAATCGAATAGCAAAAAAAAAAAAATTTGTGATTTTTTCTATACTAATACATAAATTACAATTAAACTAATGAAAGTAACTAAATGTGTTTTTCAAATATGTGAGATGCATTGCTATGATGATTAATCTCCCTCATTAAACCATTTTTATTGTACCAATTAAAGTGACAATTTAAAATCATTCATCTTGATCAATGTTTCTAATTTAATTGAAAGCCCCTCTCGATGACGATCAAATGTATTTCCCTCATGTGACCCTTCTGTCTCTCGTTGAAAGATGCGAACATGATAAATGAGTTAACAAGTGCTATAACACCGATTGAAACAACATAAAATATAGAGGTATATTTCTATCCTCTATCGAACCTTACAATGTTTATTATATTGTGCTTGAATCCTATTGTCTCTGTTGATAACAATAAAATCCACTAACAATTCAATTGGTGATCAAACAATTGAAAAGAACGATAAAAACAAATAATAAACATCCACAAATCAAATCAAATCAAGTCAAAATAATTAATTAAAAACTAAAAATATCATAATAAGGGTTCATTTCATCCTAGCATGTAAATCAAAATTACAAGAAATCATATTTAAGCCCCTGTTTGCAACTCATTTTGAGAGAAATAGAAATCTTGTAATAGTGATTGATATGAGAATGTGTGGTGGAAAAGTAATGAAAAGTTTTTGATTTGTGTGTAATATTATTTTATTTGGAGAATGTGTGGTTGAAATGAAGAATGAGAATGAGAAAGAGAAGTAGAAATAGAAATTAATGGGTGTCAAACATGGGCTGAGTGAAAAACCATAACCTGAATTTTTGATAAATTGAGAAGATGAAGATGAATCTTGAATCTTCTCAATGGTTTCTTGATGAATCTCCATTTGCACCTTCTCTTCTTTGCCCAAAAATAAGTTTGAATCTTTACTTGATTGAATTCGTGTAAGCCTCCTTCAATTTTCTTACAAAAATTATGAATTTTCCTCATTTGATAATAATAATTTATGAGTATTGGAGTATAATAAGTATATAAGAGGTCTTTAATATGTATTTTGCCGTTAGGTATTTGTATGAGTAAAACATTGGTTGAAAATCATGGCCAAGTTGGCTTCCAAAAGAGTTTCAATCGAATGAGAAAAGTTGTCTTCTCGCGCGATTTTTTTTTTTTTTGTCTATGCACAACATTCAGTATTTTGGCCATGACTTTCTTTCGCGATATCCAATTTAGGCGATTCAAAATGCGTTGGAAAGATAACTCAAAGGATTACAAGTTTTCTAGAAGTAGAATTTTTCCAATTCAAACGTTTACTATGCCCAATTTGAGTCTCAATTTTCGACTAAAAATCTGAAATATAACTTGTGCGATTGAAAATTGATTTTGATTATATTCCATTCATTTTTGAGTTCTAATTTCATCCAATTGTCTTATAGCAATTTTTAAAGTATCTTCTTGTGGTCCGAATCAACTATTGAACATTTACAATTTGGATTATGAAACTTTGGACTATCATTTTTCCTTGATTTTCTTTTGTTTCTTCCCATTCCTCATTCAATTATTGAGTTTTACCTATATAACATAAAATATAACAATTTAGGATATATTTTGTCAAAAAAATTATCAAATATCAATATTTTAGGCCCCAAATAAGTGTATAAAATATACTTATGAACTAATATTTGTGAATTTGTAATTCAATATAATTTTTAGTGATACAGAAGTCTTAGTGTTTTGGTCGTCATTTCCCTACAATGACATCATAAGTTACATCTTATCATTTGCCATCACTATGTTTTCTTCCTTTATATAACGTAAATTTACGATAGTCATAGTCTAAGTTAATATTTGCAGCTATTATGGAATTTTGTGATTGTTCTACTGTTTTTTTTTTTCGTGGACCTTGTGTTATTCAACTTCTATGAGCAAGAGTGATTATTGACACTCATTTTCCATCTTAGTTGTTCGTACTCATATCTTTTTTCCCTCTTCTGTTCTTTCACCTTTACAGCTTTGACAATATCAGCCCTCTTTCCATTCATTTATTTTATGGTAAGTACTTAAATCTCTTGGAGTTGCTTTATGAGGACTAACAGTATGGCTTTAGAGCTGTCTGTTTGAAAAATCTGCATGTTAAAGCAATACCTAATTCTGACCCTCCCAACTTGTCCTCATTAGTAACAAGGTCTTTTATGCATGTCGTAACTCAAAGATTGTATATTCCCAATCTTGATCATTCTCTATCTTTCGAGTTGTATAATTGAGTAGGCCTTTCTCTGTATTGTTAACTCGTTGATGAAGTAAATTTTGGTCAACAAGAAATATTGCTAAAAGTATGAAGCAAAGATTTGTTGGTAGGTTTCTATGCTTGTTTTTTTTTTTTTTTCATTGGTATTACAATGTAATTTTTTGTTTCAGGTAAGGGATTTTCACATTGCAAAAAGAGAAGAGGACATTGGTTTCTATGCTGGTTTTATAGGTAGATTTATTTATTTCCATATTCTGCGATGTCGTTAATGTGTCGACTTATCAGTTTGTTTCATACTCAACTGAGACTTAAATTCATGTAGGGGCCTCCTATATGCTTGGAAGAGCTTTGACATCTATTATGTGGGGAATCATTGCTGACAGATATGGTCGAAAACCTGTTATAATTATAGGCACTGCCTCAGTGTCAGTGATCACTTTCTTTTGTCTCTCTTTTAAATGTTTATTTTGGAAGTCACAGGACTTATTGGGGATCAATTTTGTTCTAATAATTTGTGAGTTATTCACTTTCAGAGTTGTTTTCAATGCTCTCTTTGGGCTTAGTACAAACTTTTGGATGGCCATTTCCATGAGGTTTATTCTTGGGACTTTGCATGGTTTACTAGGACCAATAAAGGTATTCTTTTTTTTCTAATGTAATCATTTTGAAAGCATGTTGAATAAGATGCAAAATGTAATACTATTGCAAACTACATTTCATTGGTAGTAACTTATTTACATTTAGTTTTTATTTTCTTATTTGGATTTGGAATTTTAAACTTTTAGCTTTTCTCGATTATCAATATCAGGCATATGCATGTGAAGTAGTTAACGAAGAATACCAAGCTCTTGGACTATCAGCGGTAAGCATTTGTATTGGTAGTAACTTGTTAATTTGATACTCTATACTATTCAATAATTGTAAAGAATTTTGCTATTAGGAAGGGACTAACTAATGGAACTAGGCTGGATGAATGCCAAATCTATGCAAAAAGCTATTTATCTACCTCTTTCCCTCAAAATTTGTGTGGATTAAAAATCTTGATGTTTAGATGGCTTTCTTAATTCTTAGCAGCTCAGATTCCTCACCAACTTAAGCATCCACTGGTAAAAAAGGCACAATAACCTTTTTTCTTTTATATCCTTCCGTGTACTGCTACATGCCCTTCATTCTGTCTGCATCACTTCTACTACTTATTTTCCACTTCACAATAGTTTTCATTTCTGTGCTGTTGCTCAGCTAACTATCGTGAGACTTAGGCCCAATCTATGGTTCAACTTATATGATAAAAAAGATGCAAATTCTTGAGGCTTTTTTTTTTTTTTTTTTAACTTCACATTTTGACATGTGATGCAAAATAGGGAAATCACCTATTTTGATTAAATAATATCAGGATCAGCAACATATGTCAATTTGCTATTAATAGTTCACAAGTAATCATTATGCATTTTAGGTAGATACTTCTAGCCGATGAATCCTCCCAATAAAGCATGTTAATAACACCCTTCCAGATGAATCATCGTGACAAAGAAAGAAAGCGTAAGGTCAGCAAACATGACAGGTCAAACTGTTAGTACTTTCATCTTTTTGCATCTTTGAATCAATTCTAAAAGTTATATTTGCAATGCACCTATAAACTGTGCCTCAAATTCCTTTCAGAAGCTCCTCTCTATTCTAACAAAATAGAATACTACGATTATCACCTTTATTAGAAAGTTTATTCCTAGTGAGTTTGCTTAAGATGTTAACCTTCCAACCCCCTCAGTTCAGATTGCAGTTATAAAATCACCTTTATCTTTCATAGATTGTCTTCAATATATATTGCAATAGCATACTCTTTACGTCCTTTATTTCTAGGTTATGTCACATAGCTGGTTCTGAGAATTCAATTTTATTTTTATTTTCATTTCAGGTTAGTACAGCATGGGGAACGGGATTAATCGTTGGGCCAGCTTTAGGTGGATTCCTTGCTCAGGTACTTATATATATGAGCTGACAGTTATATGAACTCCATATATAATCAAGATTATTGGTAAAATTAGGAACAAAAACTATAATCCAGATAGCCTATTTTGCACCATATCCAGTGGTCAATATTAATTCTGTTCCTGATTTGCATTGTAACTAGTGGTCATCACAGTTTTATTCCATTTCTTTTATCATTTTAATCCATGGTTAAAAAAAATTGGAGCTCATTAATCTAGCAAGATATAAATTCTATATAAAGAGATATAAAGAAGAAGGCCATGAACTTCAAACCTTTCAATTTTTTCCAGGTTTACCCAAACCTTTGATTTGTGGCAGAGTTGGTTCCAAACTTTCAAACTTACATGACATGACGGAAGGACCTCTGAATAGTTTCAATTCAAAAATTCGTTAGTTGTGCAAAAGTCAAGGGTCTAACCTTCATTTAACCAATTTTAAAAAGTGCAACATGGTAACTTTATATTATCCCGCATCAAACAATAAAAATAATTAAATAAAAGTGACTAAAAAAAGAGAAGAAATATTCTCCTTCCTCACACCCACCCCCATTAAGAAAAAGGTTAAGAAAATTATTTTAATTTCTTCTCTCTTTTTTGGTTACTTTTATTTAATTATTTTTACCATTTTGACTTTTTAAAAATTGGTTAAATTAAGGTCGGACCCTTGACTTTTTCTACAACTAACAAATTTTTGGACGAAAACTGTTTAGAGGTCCTTCCGTCACATACGATTGAAACGTTTGGGGACCAACTCTACCACAAATCAAAGTTTGGGTAAAATCTGCAAAAAGTTGAAAGGGGCTGCCACTGCAATTATCCATAAATTTAGTTTATTTTATGTAATTGAATATAAAGGGAAAAGTGCGAATATACTTTTCTAAGACTTTAGTTCCACTTTTGATACCAATATTGGACAACATTGCACAAAACAACAGACAAGATTTTTTAACTCCTTTTATTAATCTTGTCTAATGTTGTCCATTCTGAAATATCAAACATTTCTTAGGATTACTCTAGAAACATTGGTTTAAAGTAGGGCTAGTCATCCTAATAATTAGGAGTTAATTGTCTTTTGGGTTTCAAAGAGATTCAAACTGAAACATTATTTGTATCAAGCCTGCAGAGAAATTCCCTGCTGTATTTTCGCCGGGTTCTATATTTGGAAGGTAATTTTCTCCTTGCATCACCTTTTTGCATAATTATCTTCATTTTCTGGGATTCATATCTCTTACACATGAACCTTCCTGCAGATTCCCATACTTCTTACCATGCCTGACTATATCACTCTTTGCGTTGATTGTGGCTATTGCCTGTGTTTGGATCCCGGTATGTTGCTTACCCTTGCTCTGCTTGTCTCCATGTAAGACATGTCATTCAATTTAACATCATTATGTCATATTCATTTTACATATTTTTTTTTTTTTGTAGTCAATTTGTTTTCCCACAAGAATCACACACACGCTTTTTATCTTTTGAAAAAAATCTTATCACCACCCTTTTCAAATTCCTTTCTGCACATAATTTTGCATGAATATTTGATCTAAATTCCAAGAAATGCAGGAAACTTTGCACACACACAACTCTGAGAGGATAAAATCTCAAGTTTCATTCAATGCTCTGGAGTGTGCATCTCCAGGGTCTAGTGATAAAGCGGACATGAAGGAAGTAAGTGTAACAACTTCTAAAGAAAGCCTCATCAAGAACTGGCCCCTGATGTCATCCATCATAGTATACTGTGTTTTCTCTCTTCATGATATGGCTTACACTGAGGTAAAGTAAATATCCCAGTCCAGTTTTCTAAATTTGCTTTCATGCTGGTCTGCATCTTTATATTGATCACTGATCAGTTCAATTGAATGATCTGTAATGTGATAACATTTAATAGTTCAATGGTCATTATGGTCCCTTCTAACTCGATGTGAAGTAGAAATTCATTGCTTCAACTAAATAGGAACATATGTTTCCGACCTTTGCATGTGCATATACTATGCTGTCTTTTTTTTTTTTTTTTTTGCTTTTCTGTTTCCAAGTTATTTTCATTCATGCAAGACAGAGTGCATTTATGGAAAGAATGGTGCCATGGGGACATGAACTATAATGTGCATGATTTACCATTAATATATTTTCTTTAAGCCCACTGAAATTTGTTTTCATATAAGCTTAATTCCCTTGCTTTTTTCCATAATACTAATTTTGTTGAAAAGAAATTTTAAATGATATAAATATAGTATCATAGCAAGCAAAGGTCCTGTATTCATATCTCGCCACCACATATTTATTGAAATTGTGCACCTGTCCAGCTATGATGGGAAAAAATAAATCTCGCCTACTTGTGGCTTTCTTTAACAGCTTAAACTTTTAACTCAAGTGGTTCAACAAAAAAACTACTTAATTCTCCTTGAGATCCATAATAATGTATTAAGATAATAGTTGTTAGGATACATCTTTCTCCTGAAAATTTGTACCATCATGCAGGACTTCAGGATAAATGATGATTTTTTACTTTCCAATTTTCTGAATTCAAAATAGACGTATAGTCAATTTACACACAATATTTTTAGGCCATGTGAAATATCAAATTCTGGAAAAAGGAAGTATAAATGGATTACACAATAACAACTCAGAATATCAAAAGGAAATAAGTGGTAAACATGATACAGGTAAAAAATAATCACATAATTTCATCCATGTAGAGATGTCTTACGTTGGACTTTATGTTTAAGCTTCCAGCTAAGTGGTACTATATCACAAATCATGCAATGCTCTGTTATTTTGTCTGTTCACCCTATTCGTGTTAAAGGTCCTCCCATGACTGTCCTATTTGCTTCAACAGATATTCTCATTGTGGGCAGAGAGTCCCAAAAGGCTTGGAGGGTTAAATTATTCAACTCAGGATGTTGGTGTAGTTCTTGCAATCTCAGGTTCAATTTCTATTAGATGTAGCACAGCTTGCTAGACATTTTTAGCATTGATTATGCTGTTTTTTGGTCCCTTGTTCTTTAGGATCAGTAAACACACTTTAAATGATGGAGACATCATGATCCAAGATAACAGATTAATAAAAAGGAAACTTCTATTGTAAATATCAAATATTTTCACGGATTAGCACAATATATGGTGGTGTAGGCTTCATAAGAAGATTTCAATAACATGCTGTCTAAATCTACCGAGTTGATAACACTCTATAACTCCCTATCATTTCTAACTATTGTTTGATTTATATTTGTTATCTTGGAATTGATGATGATGCAATTTTTTATTATTACACAATATATGGATCTCACAGGAACCTGAAGAATAACTTATTCTTCATTCTCCCTTATGTTTAATATTAATTTTCAATGTTGTATTCTTTGAGATCAGTCCATTCTGGCTGATGAATGTAGAACTGGAAAGTATTTTCTCTCTTTGAACTGAGAAAAAAGTATAGGCTTATGACCTTTCTAGGTATTTTTCTTCTTCTTCTTCTTCTTCTCTTTTTCCCCCCATTATTTGGATATATATGTTTCTTGTTATATCAGGGCAAGTGAGAAAATGGACTCTGGAGACCTAAATTCCAGTTTGATTCTAGAAAACTCTAGCATTTTTAGATTGATGAAGAACACAAAATATTAAATAGATGTCTGTGATAATATTGAAAGGTTTCAGCAAAGGGAACTGCTAGAATCAATATGGTATGAAAAGAAAATTAAATATGCTGAGGATATAGTCAAATAGAGATTCGAAGTTAAAATGGAAAATGAATTGATAAACAAATTAGTCATACCCTCTTCAAGCGTTTAAGATTCGTGATTCAGCCTCAGTTTAATTCCACTCATATCTTGTTAAATGGACAATGTGCATTGGAGATTCAAATTACTGATGTTCCACTATCAATTAAATTGTTTTGTTGAGATGATTGCAATTTCCCCTATCTCTTTAACTAATGCTTATACAACTCTATGAACCTATAATACTATGTTACATGAGTATTAAAATCATGTGAAAGTTTTGGACATTCAAGACTGACCTTTTATGATGTTCCTATGTAATTTACTTAATTTGGTCAAGCTGAACTAAAATATCAAAGTATCAAATATTTGTGTTCTCAAGAAAATGCTTTAGTTTCATGTATCTTTAACTATTAAGACGATTCTCTGGTTTGCTTACAACCTGTTGACTTTCAGGTTTAGGCCTTTTAGTCTTCCAATCTTCCTTGTATCCACTTGTGGAGAAGATTATTGGACCTATCATGATTTCACGAATTGCTGGAGTAAGTTCTAGAACCTTGGTAGAGATATTAAATCGAGTATAGGCAATCTGTTTTTTTGATAGATGTAATGATTGCTAATTTGACTAATGTGGTGTAATTCTATACTGCGTGCAGATTCTGTCAATACCATTATTAACAAGTTACCACTATATAGCCATGCTTACTGGTATTACCCTGTCAATAGCATTAAATATTGCATCTCTGCTGAAGAACGTCCTATCTGTAAGTAGTTTGTTGATTTCAACATTTTATGGGACAACATTCTCGAATTCAGTTTGAACATAGAGATAAATGTTTCATGCTACTAGTATTTATATACATCAATGTGCTGTCATTATTTTTTCAATTCTTCTAATTGTACTTCCATTTTTATTTTCTTTGATATCTTATGAAAAGCCCTAAATCTAAATATAGAAATCTTCTTATGTTATTTCATTAACTCCTTAGATATGTGAACTTGGTTGTTTTTATGCATTTATTGAAGTCCAACATGAGTTGCATCTTAGAAAGATTAACAGAATAGGCTAAGAGTAAATGGTATCTGGCAAAGTGCAAAGAAAACTCACGATGATAAGGTCATGAATGTTCATCATTTTGGTTTTTATTCGAACTACATGTTATGTAGGTCCTACTAAATATATTATATGAAAGATTTTCAAAATACTTATTTTAGGAAAAGTAATTAGTGTAATGTTATAGGTTTTTTAGGATTTTATATTACATCTTTAGTTGTTTTCCTACTTAAATTAGGTTACGTGAACCCTATACAAAGAGGGTCTATGCATAGTAATACTTTGACCTTGAATGCAGTATGTCTTTTCTCTTGCATTTGTCTGATTCCTCTCCCCTTCTTCTCTTGCTCTGTCCCTTTACCTTTATCTTCTTCTTCCCTTTGCCCTTCTATTACAATTCTCGTTTCTTTTTCGTTACATCCTACATCAACTCAGTATCGGAACAAGTTGTTTTCCTTTGATCAAGCAAGTTTCGTGAAGCTTTTGACATGTATAGAAGCTCAAGAATTTAATCCAGCAGTCATCAAAATCCACACCCAAATGCAATCAACCTAGCCCATAAAAGCCAATGCCATCCCCAACAACCATAGAACATTGAACCACAAGCCTAAACCAACATAAGTCTATAACACCCGTCCTTCAATACTTGGCAGCAGCAAATGAAGGGAAAGAATTAGTGTGCAAGAGAATTTTGTTACCTGCTTTAGTTTTAGTATAGTAAAATGTAGAAGATTTTCTTATTCGTTCACAACGAAACTGTTCATCGATGGTGCAAAATCTTTGATTTAGGGTATTATAGTTTGTTTCCTTTCATTATTCTCAGTTCATAAAGAAAATAAAAAACACAAATTGCAGGTGCCTTTTCTTTGTTTAATGCCACCCAATTCCAATTCCCTCAAACTAGTGCCAGCCCAACCCAAAAACATATACCCAACCATTACCTAATTACAACCTACTCAACACATGTCCACACACTAAAACCTTAACCCATATAGTCACAGCCAAATGCTACGTATTAACAAGTTAGTTAAATTAGCCCGACATAAACCAGCCCCCTTATCCAAACAAACTAAATACCAAGCCCAACATCGAATCTAGTTTTCCCTAGTTCAGTTCAAAGATTTCTTCTTCTTCCAACATAGTCTAAATAATTATCTGAAATGTTGTGGCATGCCTATAAAAAGCTGACTAAACCCAGATCTTGCTAGATCTAATATTATGTGAAACCACTTCCTCTAAAGCTTAAGCTGTTATACTTTTACTTATTTCACGGTTTTGTTGAATAGTTCGCATGGAGAGTCACCCCCAACTTCCAAACCCACCAGCCCACAACCTATTGACCTAACCGTCGACTATAGACATGAGCTTCCGATCGACCCACTACACCATACCGGCCTCACGCCACAAAATCATGGCCAAGCTGGCCATGTAGGACACCTGCAGACAGCGGTCCTAGGTCGAAACCCTAGCGTCGTCGTTCGACAAGCCTAAGCAATAGGAGTCGATTCGATTGGTGTGGATTCTGAGGCTTCAGGCGAGCTGAACAAAGCTCCAGTCGTGAGTTTTAAGCCAACAGTGAAGATGACCCAGAATCCGATTCACCGACCATCGACGATCTTTGGACCTCGCGTATGTCCGGAAGGTAGTGCAGGTCATTCTGACCCCGGCGCAGCTTCCCGAAGGCACTATGGTGGCGCGTGCACCTCACGCGCCGGTGGCTGGTTCACTGCAGAGTCCTCTTGACATGTGCAGTCCATTCCTCCCCTCTGTTTCAGTGTCGGTTGCACTATGTCAGAGGCATGCAGGCGTGTTTGGTAAAAAAGAGTTCAACTTTCGTTTTAAAGTGGAAGCAAAGGAGTTCGTTGTGTCTGTTAATGAACCCGACATTGTAAAATTGACTGAATGGGGACCTAGGATATCAAATGCTATTCATATGGAGAGGTTTGATGCTTTGTGGATGTTGAACATGGTGGAGAAATTGAGGGAGGCAAGCAAGTGGGAGGAGTTCGTTGCCAAGTTTACTGAGTCCTCGAGAGCTTTTATGGCACAACGGTGTGGAAACCGTCGTGGTAGGTATCTGACAGTAGTGCAATATGGAGAAAGGCGTCGGAAAGGAGTGTGATGATACCGGAAGGGGTGAATGGCGAGGGATGGACTTCGATTTTGCGAATGTTTGAGGCAGTTGTCGATTTTTCGTAACTAGAGACAAAATCAAGCATCAAATAGTTAAAGTTAATTCTCAATAAGGGAGGACTTATGCTGAAGTTACGGCAAACCAAAAGGTCGAGTAGAACACGAAAAATCCTATGTTGTTGCAAAAGGAAAGTGAGGTTTGTGGGAATGATACTCGCGCACGACCCTCCGTCCTTTTCTACAAGGGTCATTCATTGATGCATAAGTTGAAGGAGATAATGCGAGAAGATGAAGTAGACAGCTCATTGAGTAATATTGAAATAAGGGCTCGCGTTCAGGGGTTGAAAGGTGATGTGGATGAACTGTTGAGGCTTCTGGGAGGTGGAGTTCTAGAGGGTTCCAAAATGATTTGTTGTCAGAAGTGCGGGGCTGGTATGAGTCTCCAACTATGGAGTTCCAATCGAACTTGATTTACATTAAAGAACAACAGGTGATGATTGAGCCCATTTGTGAGAATCAGGTACGGTATGGCGTACAGTGTAGCGGAGATGATGATGGAAAAGATATTGTGGGGAAGGCAACGGATGAAAAATTCTCAAGTATGAGTCATATCGGGAGGTGGAACAGTCATTGAAAGGAGGGGAACAGAGAACGACGAGTATGGATTTGATGACACTAAATGAGACCATAGCGGAGAGTTGTGCATTTATGAATGAGGTGGAAATGATCATATCTACAGAGGGAGGTGGGTTAATAGAGAAAGGGATGTGATTAGTGATGGTAGAGGAGTTGAGTCCGGCATTGACACAAGAGCAAAAGGTGACGACTTGACAACTATGATCGTGAACACTTACAATATGAGGAGTCATAAGTCTCTTAAAGATAATAAGGTTAGGAACGAGAACGCGATGTAGTGTGGGTGGATGGCACCAAAAAAGGAAGGTTGGAATAGGGGGAAGAATAAATCTATGAGCCTATTGGGTGTTGCTATGCAAGGGATATAATGAAAGTCAATACGCTTGATGTTAGACCTCCAGCCTCAAATTGGGTTCTCCAAAAAATCCAGGAATTTAGCAAGTTGGTGGGTGTATCATTCGTTGTTTATGAAGATAGACTTATGCAATTGTTTGAGGAGCTGGAGACTAATAGGGGACATGAGATGTGTACACCAGGACGAAAAGCAAGAAGAAAAGAGGACCGTGAGCTTAAATGGCTCGAATGCTTGATAAATTATAACGTTAAAGAGGGCGAGTCAAAGTGGGGAGGGATGAAGGAGAATCTAAATGATCTAAAAAATCATTAGCTAGAATGTGAGGGGGTTTAACGAAGTCGAGAAAAGGTTAGGTGTCCGGAACATGTTAAGAGGATGGCGGACTGATCTTATTTGTTTACAAGAAACGAAGTTGGAGGTCGTTTCGAGAGCTGTTGTGAGTTCTTTATGGGGGGACAGCATGTCGGGCATTAGTTTCTTGGAGTTTCAGGGGCATCAGGAGGTGTGCTTGTCATGTAGGACACTAGAGTACTTGATATGGAGGAGGTTAGTGTAGAGTTGTTCTCTCTATCATTGTCGTTCAGTAATGTCAGGGATATATTTAAATGGATGTTTATTGGAGTTTATGGGCCTAACTTAGATGAGAACAGAATGGGCTTGTGGGATGAGTTGGCAGGTATGATGGCTTGGTGGAACTTACCAGTGTGCATCGAGGGTGATTTTAATGTGGTCAGATTTCCTTATGAGAGGTCGAGTGGTGGAAGACTTGCAGGGGGCTATGGAGGATTTTTCTAATTTTATTAGTGAAAATATGTTAGTGGACTTGCCTTTGACGGGGGAGAGTTTACTTGGTCATCCAATAGAGATCTACCTGTTCACTCTCGAATAGATCGATTCTTGATTAGTGGTGAGTGGGATGCCAAGTACACAGATGTCACTCAGAGGAGATTGGGGAGAGTGTTCTCAGATCATTTTCCTATTTCGTTATCTGGGATCATAAGGAGTAGGGGCAGAAGACCTTTTAGGTTTGAAAAGATGTGGCTTAGAGTTGAAGGTTTTGAGGAGCGAGTTTGGACTTGGTGGGCTTCTTACGATTTCAGGGGGTCTCCTAGCTATGTCTTACATCAGAAATTGAAGGCCTTGAATGGGGATTTAAAGAAGCGGAATGAGGAGGTAGTGAGAAACATAGACTGTCGAAAGATTCAATGTATGTCTGACATTGAAGAGTTGGATAGGTAGGAGGAGAATCGAGGATTGGATGGGGAGGAAAGGGAGAGGCGTGGAAGGTTAAGGGGAGAGTTGGAGAGATTGGTGGAGATGGAGGAGATCGCTTGGAGACAGAAATCTAGGGTCATGAGGGGACCAAGATCAAGTGGTGTTTGCATTTGCAAGAACCGATCTTCATGGTCTCTTAGGATCTCCCTTTGAAGAGAGGTATTTTTTAAAGTAGGGTTCATTTTTGAGAAAGTGACATTGAAGCTGATATACATTTTTTTTGTGATTGGGTCATAGCATTTATACCTTTTTTGTGTAGGTGATTAACCAATGAAAACACACCTAATTGCTCGGGGTTTGAGCTTGGTACGAAGATGAGAATGTATGTGGACAAAGGTCGTACACCCAAACAATTTTAGTGGTAGGTCAGAAGTGAGGTGAGGTGTTAGGAAAGAACATCTTGAATTTTTGGAGAGGAGTTCGAAATTGAGGGTACGACTGGGCATTCTGTTTATGAGGTAGGCAAAGGTTAGAATAACATCTCCCAAAAAGGTGTTGGGTATATTTGCAGTGAATAACAGGGCCTGAGCTACCTCGAGCAAGTGTCTGTTTTTTCATTCTACAACTCCATTTTGTTGGGGAGTATCAACACAAGAACTCTGGTGAATTATTTCATTATCTTGGAGATAGGTTCTTAGGGTACTATTGAAATATTCGGTGCCATTGTCTATCCGTAGAATTTGAATTTTAGTGTGAAATTGAGTTTGGACCATTTAGTGGAAATTCATGAACACAGAACGAACATCAATTTTTTCTTTTAGCATATAGATCCAACAAATTCGAGTATGGTCGTCAATAAAGGTGACAGACCATTTATTGGGGATACGATTAGGGATTCGATAAGGTCCCCACAAATCACTGTGTATTAAGGTAAATGACCTAGATGGTTTGTATACGAATTTTTTGAAAGACGAATGATTATGTTTTGCAAGTTCACAAATGTCGCACTTCATGTCAAAAAACGTTTTATTCAAAAATAGTGAAGGAAATACAAGTCTTAGATATTGAAAATTGGGATATACTTATTCTATAATGCCATAAAAGAATTTCATTATTCTTAGGAACAGAAACAGAATCGCAATTAGCAAATCGACGATGTGGACTCACATTAGCTTCGTCAAAGTAGTAGAATCCCTCACTCTCTTTAGCACTGTCAATCGTCTTCTCCAATAATAGGTCCTGAAAGACACAGTAAGATGGAAAAAAAATGAGCGGAGCAATTTGAACTCTTTGTTAATTGACTGATGGACAATAAGTTACATGATAGATTTGGGACATGTAGAACATTTTTAAGTGTAATTAGATTAGAGATTTGAATACTCCCATTTCCAGCCACTGTGGAGAGAGAACCATCTGCAATTTTAACTTTAAGGTTGCCAGCATAAGGCGAGTATGACACAAATAGATGATGTGAATTCGTCATATGATCGGACACACTAGAATCGATAATCCATGATATGTTTGAGAGTGACGTGGTATTGAGACATGTTAGGTTATTACCTCTGTGAGCCAGAGACTCGAAGAGCTCGGTGATTGAAAATTCGAGAACAATTGTTGAAGCTGTTCGAGTTGTGCAGGACTGAATGCACTGTTGGAAGTGGAATTTTGTGTCTCAATGGAGTGGACTGCAGCTTGATAGATGGAATTTCTGGTGTTTTGTCGTGGCTTCCAATCAGCTAGTTTTCCATGTAAATCCCAGCACATGTCCTCTTTATGGCCCAGTCTTCGACAGTGGTCGCACCATGGACTCGTTTGTTGTCTTGGGTTGGGTCCAAATTTTTTTGTACCTCGCCTCTGGGCTCCTAAATCAGGCCCAGTTGGCTTTGGCCCATTAAATGGGTTTCTTTTAAGGCATAATTACAAAAATCAGGTGTAAAATTTACACCAATTCAAAAATCAGGGGTCAAACTTTATTTTTCAAAAATCAGGTAATATATAAACATCCTAACCCTAATTTTTTACCCTACCCCTCTTCTCCCTCTCTCTCTCCCCCCTCTCCTCTCCTCCCTTCTCTGCGTCCCTCCCTCCCCTCCCCTCCCCCCTCGCTGCTGTCGCTGCCGGCAGCAGCAGCACCGACAGCGGGCGAGCAGCAGCAAGCTGCTGCCGATGCTCGCAGCAGCCTCGGCCGCTGCTACGAGCACCGGCAGCAGCTTGTGCCGCTGCTCGCAGCAAACAGCTGCTGCCGGCAGCGGGTGCCGCTGCTCGCAGCGGCTTGCTGCTTCCGGCGGAGGCGGCGGTTTTTTGTTGGCGGATCTGTGTCGTGGTTGGATGTTTATATTTGTTGTTGTTGGTGGCAGATTTATTGTTGGTGGTGGCGGCGTCGCGGTTGTTTTCGTTTGTGTTTTGTGATTGGTTAGTTTGTGTTGGTCTATCTGTGACTTGTGACCAAGTATTTGTAATAGTGTATTTAGTCTGTGACCAAATGTTTGGTGATCTGTGACCAAATGTTTGGTAATATCTGTGACCAATCAATCAACTGTGACCTAAAAATTTAATAATCCGTGACTCAAAATTAATATGTGACCAATTAATTTAAAATCTGTGACCTCGAAATACTATGTGACGTAAAAAAATTTTGATCTGTGACCTTGAATAATCAAATTTGACGATATGTGACCATTAAATAAATCTGTAACTTATAATTATGAATCTGTGACCATTAATCATAAACTGTGACTTTATTATCATTATTTAATAAATATTTTTAATTAATTAAATTTATACCTAATTTTTGAATTTTCAAACTATTTACCTTATTTTTGAATTGAGGTAAAGAAAACACCTTAAATATGAATTTTTCCCTTCTTTTAAATTTTGCAACTGACCCATTGTGCCCATACCCGTCTGACCTGTTCGGCCGAAGGAACTAGATGAAAGGGCCGAACCCTCCAAAGGCATAGCAGGCCCAATTTCATTCTTCAGCATAGTCTGCCTGCGACTTTCCTCGCGTCTGACCTCAGCGAAGACTTCACGGGGTGATGGCAGTGGTCGGTGTCCAAGGATCCGTCCCCTCACGTTGTCAAGTTCTCTGTTCGATCCGGCAAGGAATTCGTACACTCTCTCGTTGTCCAGCCGCTTCCTATACCGCACGCTGTCGCTGGCACAGTCCCACTCCTCGTCGATGCTTTGGTCCAATTCTTGCCAGAGATTTGTCATCTCCATGTAGTATTCGGTGACCAACCGTTCTCCTTGCTTCATCTGCTACAAATTTGTTTTAATTTCAAAAATTTGGGATGAATCTTCGGCATTGGAGTACATCTCTCGAACCGCCTCCTAGACGTCCTTCGCTGTGGCCATGCAAAGGGAGGTTTTACCAATTGTAGGCTTCATCGAGTTCACAAGCCACGCCATTACCATGGAATTTTCTGATTTCCATTTGTTTAGAAGTGTTGTGGATTTGGGTTGCTTTGCTTCACCGGTAAGATAGCCAATTTCCCCTTTTCCGTCAAAGACGAGTTTAATTGACTGTGCCAACTCTCTATAATTGTTGCCATTAAGTTTTTCCACCGTAAGTTGGAAGGCCATGTTGTCCATTCCAGTCGAACTCATGGTTGGGATAGCCGCTACCTCGCTGTTAGAGGACTCAGAGGTAGACGACTCTTTTCTGACCGTTTTAGTTTCTGCCATCGATAGCCGAGTTTAGGTTTACTCTGGTTCTGATATCATATAGAAAGTAGCAAGAGAATTTTGTATATTTAGAATCATATCTAACGTGTTACAATGCCTTCAATTATATAGTATGGTACAATAAATGAAAATAAGGAAAAAACATTCTATCTTAAGAAAGGGGAAAATTACTTCCTAATTCTATTCTAATTACAATCTTTCCATATTAAATAATATCTAGAACCGAGATTTCCTACAAATTGTCTGACTTCTTTCCATGTTAAAGTATTGCAATGTGTGGTCATTCTAAGATGGATTAGATAAAAAATGAGAATGTTAATCTAGATTGGATTTGGAAATTAGAGGTGAAGGACCGGTTAACGACCGCCCGGGCTGATTGTCGACATTGATTGGTCAACGTCCGTCCGGGCTGAACTTCAATGCTGGGTCCGTCCCTGCACACAAGCACCATGAAATGGGCTCAACCTACTCCAAAAGTTTTAAGCAATTGTTGCTCACAAGTCCCTAAGCAGCTGCTTGTAAACAAGTTTCACATTTCCAAGCAATGCTAGAAATCTTGTATCCCATTAAGTGGCACGTAGAAGTGCTTCATGGCCCTATTTTAAAGCAAAATCAAGCTTAGGATCTATACAATTTCTGAATCTGAAACTCCAGGTTGCCTTCAAAAGTTGTTAAGTTGGAAGATTGATTCGACTGTTAAGCAGGCTTCTATTCTTAAGAGCTGGTTCTCCCAATGTGTAAAATTAAATTAGAGCGTTGAGAATGAATGAAAGGCTATTTTTCTGCAACTGACATCTCAACTCCTTCATTTATATTGTATATGAGAGCTTGTTTATGTTCTGAGCCGCAACTTTTTGAATGCTCATTTTAGTAGTAGACAGCTGAGTACACAGCCCTTATTACGATTCTGAGATATATAAAAAAAATTAGGGAAAATGCCAATGTAAACTTAGAAATGCATGGCAGTGTTGAAAATGAACATTGCATTTATTAGCATATTTGTATACATTAGCCTTCTCTGCCATACTTATTTAGTCACTTTATGTGGTAGCATAAATTTTCTAATGAACACCTTTCTGTCTATTTTGAATTTTAGAATACTAACAATTTTTAATTTTCATCAGATCTCCATTGTAACGGGGTTGTTCATATTGCAAAATAGAGCTGTGGTAATTTTCTTGGTGGATTGATCTTACAAAACTGAACCTTTTAATGTTACCATCTAGTTCTGCATATTATATATCTATTTTATGTGCCTTAATTGAATTCTTCTGACACTACGAGTACAGGAACAACACCAAAGAGGAGCTGCCAATGGTATAGCCACGATGTTGATGTCACTCGGCAAAGCTGCAGGTCCAGCAGGAGGAGGAATAGTGTGAGTTGCTTTAGTCACACAGATTCATCTTTTAATCTCTATTATACTTTTTTTGAAATCATTGTATCGAGTTCTCTTGTGGTGATTCATTATATTATAGCTTAAGGCCCTAATTTATAAAACACGCAATCCTATAATATTACATAATAAAATGGACTAGAGAATAGGAAGTACTTGTGATGCCTTCCAGGACAGCTTCAGTTGGGAAATTATTTTGTGGTTTGAACAAAATATGACCTTCATGTGCTAAACTGTCCTTGTTTCATCAACTAATACAGGTTTTCCTGGTCAGAGAAGCGTCAGGATGCTGACTTCCTTCCAGGTACGTGATATTAAGTTTATTGCCAGCAATCATAAAACTTGATGTGCATAGGTAAGTATCTATTTCATTAGTTGTTTTGTAGGTATGTAATAGTAAAATGATAGTTTTGAACTTCTTAAAATCATCCTATTCTAGGCTAAAAATGTATTTTGAAGGTCTGGACCCAAATTTTATTAGTTGAAGACTGAAAACAGAAAAGATGATAAGAAGAAAGCTTTAGATTTCGCCCAAAAGTTTAGAATAGTTTTGCACTGAAAGACTGCAAAACCTTGGAAATTTCCGGGACTTGTCGGTTATTATTTAGAGAAGTGTATGTTCACGAAAATATATTTCGAATAAAAAACTCTCGCAAGTGTACGGATTGTTGACAAGTAATAAAATGTATTTTTTGAGTCCGAGTATCGTTTCCATCGGGATTTATTTAATTTGAATTCTATTTACTACGACCTTAACCGAAACTAGAATTAAATCAACTACAATGCAAGTGTGAATTAGTAAACTAAATACAATTGATGGTTGAATACAAATTTTATATAATTTATGAATGAAGGACTAGGATCCCGAATCCCCAAGTGATAATTATTTCTAACCCCCTAGTTTTATAATTTGACAACACGAATCCAATTATGACGAACCAATGTTTCTATCCTATCCAACAATCTCTCTCGAGTAATGTTGGATCTACCATCACATACGACCCGACTATATCTCTATGATGGATGCGAATATACAAGAATCTATGTGGTTTTATGAACACTTAGAGATTCACATAAGGCATAGCGGTATATTTCTATCCCCTATCGAACCTTATGATGATTTATATATGTCGAACTTATTTCCACTCTCTCGAATGCATGAAACAAATCACCAAACTCACGTAATTATCGTGCACTATAATCATGGAGACAATTAATTCATATAAATCATTCTATAATTCAAAAACGTGTTTTGCGTCAAATAAATAAAACTAAATATCAAAACATCAAATTATAAGATTCATCATTCACATAGCATTGATTAACCTAGACTAGTATAGTAGAAAGAAAAAAAAAACATGAAAAGAATCAAGAAATGACATCACCAAATTAATTATGGATTTGGATCTTCACGCCTTTGGATGAATTTTGTGTTTTTTTTTTGCCTCGTTCTATGCTCTCCAATCTTGAAAATTTCATCATCTAGGTCTCTTTCAATCCTCTCATAAAAAATTATGAATTTTCCTCCTTTAATGATAATCATTGATGAATATTAGAGTATGATATGTGTAACGTCTCGGGTCCCACTTAACAGGCTGTCCCGATCTTTAGATCGACGACGTACTGTCCCCATTGTACCAACATAAGTCTTTTCAGCATGCTTTGTCCTCACTCGCATGCTCCCCGAGAAAACTTTCTAGGGGGTCACCCATCATAGAATTTTTCTAACAATGGATTTCCGAAAAAGGTGCACCTTGTTGGTATGAGTAGTACCTATCAAATCTCTTAAACTTTCATGGTCTAGGGGTATTACAATATGTATATGAGAGGTCCCCCAATATGCTGTTATGTAGGAGTCGAAAATTGGTTGAAAATCACGTCCAAATTGACTTCCAAAAAGAGTTTCAATCGAATAAGGAAAATTTCGTTCGCGCGCGAATTTTTTGTCTCTACACAGCAGTCATTATTTTGGCCATAACTCTCGATATCCGATTGATGATATTCAAAGTGCGTTGGAAAGCTAACTCAAAGGGATACAACTTTTATAGAAATAGAATTTTTCCAATTAGGACCTTTATGTGCCAAAAATATGTTTCAATCTTCAACAAAAAATCTGGAATATAACTTGTGCGATTGGAAATTGATTTTGATCATATTTCATTCCTTTTTGAGTTCTAATTTCATCCAATTGTCTTCTAGCAATCTTCAAAGTATCATCTTGTGGTCCAAATCAACTATTGAATATTTACAATTTGGTCCTCCAACTTTGAATTTTGTCATTTTCACTTCTTTCGATTCCTCATTCAACCATTAAGTTTTACCTATATAACATAAAATACGACAATTTAAAATATATTTTATCAGAAAAACTATCAAATATCGCTATTTTAGATTCTGAATAAGTGTATAAAATACACTTATGAGTGACACGAGTATTATTAATATACTCAAAAATCACACATTCTATTAACTCGAGCTCCACGTTTGAGGGACTACCAGTGCTCAATCCTACACCATCTCCAATAATAAAAATACAGATCAACTGAAGATGAATTATATTCTCTTGTAAAGATGAGATACAAGCTCTTGAGATTTCCAAACATGGGCCAGTCTTGATTTAATTCCTCTACTTTTTATGCTTTCTTGATAATCTCCATAGCAATATTTAGTTAATTTACACTACTTTTAAATAATCATGTGGTCAAATCAATTATCCTTAATCAAAACTAATTAGCATACTTACGTATGGTTTAAGCATGATTTAATCTAACTTTCAAAATAACTTTCCACTTAGGTCCTCATACTATTGGTCAATAACCAATAAGGTCATTAGACTATGTCAATTACCAATAAAGTCATTAAACTTTAATAATAGCGCACCTAAGTCCTAACTTTAAATCTAACAACTAGTAGTAAAAATTTGGAATGTTACAGTAATTTCTGCCTGTCCACTTAAATCAGTCTAAAAGAGAATCTTCTGCTGGTATGAAATGAGTAGTCGACAAATTTCTCATGAAGCTCTCATTAATACATCACCATTCATTATATGAAGAGATTGGTAGCAACTAGCATGCTTTCTAGGGATGATGTGTGTAGGACTTTCTGTTGACTTAGCTCTCATCTTCAACAGTACACTTCTCATCTTCTATTACTTAAAGCACTCACCTTTGCCCTTGGGACAAAGGGTTGTCTTGTAAAATCTGTTTCCCTTATAATCAACCAGAATTATAGTGCCTGAAATTTTTCCATGGAATTCTCGGAACTTGAGTCTCATAAATAATCCTTATATGAAATGCCCAATTTTCATTTCCACAATTGTTATGACAGAGAAGGATAGGAAAACTACACATCACATATAATGAAGAGAATACAATGAATTTATCTTTTGGGGATATAAAGATAATCTCAAATTATTTTAAAGAAGGTCGAGGAGATTACTACTCTGTCTGAAAGTAAAAGAAATAGCTAGATCATCAATCATAATTCCATTTTCGTACTAACATTTGACTTTTAAAGAATATGTATATTGAAATGTTACGTAGAAGTATTTTGAAAATCTGGAGGCTTGGTTCTGCTTGCATTCATTTTCCTTCATACTTTGTTCATCTTATATTCTGAAACTTTCTTTTTTCTGTTCGTCTAAGCTAAGTTAGCGTGGTTGATGAGATGCAGGTGACCAAATGGTGTTCTTTATCTTGAACATAATTGAGCTAGTCGGAGTGTTGATGACATTCAAACCGTGTTTAGTTCAACGGAGACGATGATCACTTCCCTTCGACTGCAATTATTTTGCATTCCTACATACAACCGACTATCTGTAATCCATTGTCATATCAGAAATAATTATCCGGATCATAATCATTGTATTATACTTATTGCATTTTTTGCTGTAATTGTGAGAGGCTCGTACTCAAGTACGTTGGGAAATTATTTAATTTGTCATGTGGGTTGACATATGTAATTAATTGTGGATAAAAACTGTTAAAGTTAAGCCCAAAATTAAAATGGTCTAATAAAGAAGTAAGTAATTGGATTTTTGGCATTTAAATAAAGTGTGGACCGAATTATATATGTAGAGATCATATTCATTAGGATTTGTATTTGACGATGAGTTGAATACATATGAAAATTATATAAAGAGCTATGATTTTCAATTTATATGCAATTCTCAGTATTTTGTGTTATCCAATCAATACAAAAATTAATAGAGAGCATATTAAAGATAAAGATCCAAGATTTACAATCAAGAATAAGTATTACAATCAAGAATCAAGAAGAGAGTCTGGAGCAACTAAATTGAAAAATTTTACATGGAGATATGGACAATTCATAATATTTTATAAAGTTTAAATTTCATGAAAAATTCAACAAGTGGTACTAGAATCAATTTCATGTTAAACCATCGAGAATGAAAAATGAATTTTAAGGTTGAGAAAAATTATTTTAATTATGCATGAAGAGGTGAGGTATTTTGTAGGAGGAAAAATTGTTCGGATTTAGATGTTTTTGTAATTGGCAAATATGTAAACAAAAAGGACCAAATTGTACTGTGTGTAAAAAGTCAAAGAGTAATGTGCAAATAGTTGAAAATATGGTTATTAGGTCTAGGGTTCGAGAATAGAAAGAGAAGAAAAAACAGCTTGGATTTTCGTTAGACTGTCGCCAAGGTTTGGCTCTGTAGCGACCCGAAATTTAAAATGCAAATTTTATAACTTAAGTTGTGTCGCTACGACGTTTCCATCAAATTTTAGAATTTATTTTATGTCCGTCGAGTTGTTTAGCAAAACATTTAATATAAGAATTCAAAACAATTTTTAATCTTAAAAATTCAATATTTCTTTATCGGGTCGAATTTTACACCCAACATCTTTTTTAAATTATCTTGGTCCAACATTCCTCTCTGACCCAAGTTTAAGTTCATTATGAGCCCAAATTAGTTATCCAAATTCTGGAGCATAGGGTTGTAGGGCTCAATAGTGTCAAACCAAAAACTAGTCATCTTCAAAACTCACTCACGGCTGGACAAAAACCTCACAAGAAATCTAGCATTCAACTAGGTGAATCTCTTCACGTTTGAACAATTATTTTTCTTTGATTTCATCATCATCTTCTAATCCACATTGACACTGCACCAGTTTTTTCAAATTTCAAGCCGCACATTCTCGAACCAGAAAAATCACTCGGTAAAAAAAAATTTGTATAGGTAACTTCTTCGAAATTAATTTTCAGTTTCTTTGGAATTACATAATCTCAGTTTCATTTCAATACATATAAATAAATAAAAAAGAGGAAAAGAAAATGAAATCCGTGAGTTTAATCTCATACTCCATTCGGTTCAATCGCAACTCCAATCCTTGCTCTCTATATATTGCTCTTCTTGTGACTGAAATTCTAGGTGCAGAGAACACTCAAAACTCAAGACTTCCAGCAGATTTTCTTGCCAAACGAGACATAGCCCAGCCTATATTCTCTCTCTCTCGCTTGGAACACTATCACATGAGCCACCATTTACATTAAATTTCATTTCCCTTAGAGGTGTCAAGATAAACGGGCCTGCCAGACCCATGAAACCCGACCAGAATTGACCCGAGACCGCGGACCAACCCGTGATTCGAGCAAGCAGTTTACGGATCAAGGAGGTGTGACTCGCGAGTTTTGCGAGTTGCACCTTCACGGGCAATGATTAACTGTGGTCCGTGAATTTTTTTTTATAAATATTATAGTTAAGTATGTTGGTTAGTTGGGACTTAAACTATAAATTATAGTAAAAGTAAGTATCAACCTAGTTGGGATGTACTTATACTATAAATATTTGTTAATAGTAATTAGAAATGCATTTAGTTGTTATTTGTTTAAGTTAAATTTAACTTTGCAAAGTTTAAATAATCCATATAACATAAAATTTGAATTCTATGTAAACATTTTTTGGTATAAATATGAATTTATCATTTTGTTTAATTCTTAATTTATATTTAACAAAAAATATATTTTTTGCTATAATATGAAAAATTTTATAATTTTATTTATACAATCATACGGGCCAAACCGCGACCCCGTCACCCACATGGGCTCTACGGGGATGGGTCAGCGGGCGAGCCTGGGTTGTAGTCCAAAATTGTGGACCGACCCAAAACTGGCTCGAAAATCGTAGCGGGCGAACTTTTTTTCACGTGGGCTATTACCGAGCTCTTACCGAGCTCAAATGTTGGTAGGCCGACCTAACTCGGACCACCCGGATTGACACCTCTACTTTTCTTGGCATCAATTTTGGTTAGAAAACATTAAAATGTAAAACCCATTTGAAAATCCTCACACCCAGCAATTCTCTGCGTGAGAAAGGGAATTGGGGATGGGATCATGGGGGTTTGTTATTAAATATGGGGAATTCATTTTTAAATCCTCAAGTTCGGCCAAAGTTTAAGTTAGTCCCTTATTTAATTTTAACCCTTTCACCACCCCTAAAATTTAAGTATTCTTCAAATTAAATATAAAATATTTTCTAATTTTATCATGTTGGCCCTAAACATTCTAATTTTGATAATTAGACCCTAAAGATTTAAAAAATTATCAAATTACTCATTTCTTTACTTTCAAAAGTTCAATCAAGTCCCTAAAGTTTTAAAGCATTAATTACGACTTAGTATCCTAAATTATATTAATTTTGTTCTTGCTAGACGAGGTCACGGGAAAAGTTTAAAGCACGGTAACATCATATCCGTTCAATTTCAAGAAAATTTTCAAGACTTTGAGGTGGGGTTTATATTTAAGCAATTGTGGTTATTTTGTTCTTGTTGATTCTTGATGTGTGATTTTGATTATGATATTATATTTATATATATATGAAAAGGTTGCCGGGGCCGTAAATAGGTCTGTGATCGAAAGTGGTCATTGGGGTGTCCCACAGTGCAAAATTATTAAGCGTTATAACATTTTGTCAGGGACCGTAAATAGATCCGGGATCGTAATTGGGTCCTTGGGGATGTTCCACAGTACATATTTCTACAATATTTGGTATTGATATTATATTCATAATTTGATTTCATGTTTAGATTGAACTTGGATTGATTGATGTTTCTCCACTAAGTATAATTCGTTATACTCACCCCAATATCTTTCCATCCTTTCAGGTTAAGGATCTCGTAAGGCAAGGCAATGAGCGGGACAATCTTGATTAAATAATAGACCATTAAATTTATAAATTTTTGAAACAAGTATTTTAATAGCCGGTTTCCATTTTGTCAATTTAATCTCAAATTTTAGTATGTTTAGAAATTTGGCATTTTGCTTATTATATTTGGTATTGACACTTGGATGTGAGTAAATTATTCAAAGGATGTTTCCGCATTTAGTTCTAACTTGCTATAGTTTTTAAAAAAATATATATATTTACGCATTTTGGCGTTTATTGAGAATACTTATTTACAGAATATTTCGACTTAAGTAGCGCCTTGAGTTAATAGAATTTGGGGCATTACAGTGTGGTATCAGAGCGCAAGTCTACCTTCCTGTAGACTTGTGAAAGTTTTATAAAAAAAAATATTTAAAAGAGATATTGTTTAGTATTTAATTTGGATGCTATCCGCTTTTGCCTCGCCATGTTCGCTCCAGAAAGGTAAAATGTTTAGAAAATTTTATTTGATGAAGCGAAAATTTTCAATTGTTGGATAACATGTATTTATTATATAGCTGCATCTAAATTTGAATGTTTATAACGAAAGGTTACATGAAAATGAAATTTTACTATAATTGATGCAGTTTGGAATGTTTGAAAGTTTGTATCCAATATATGTTATAAATTTTTTCATGAGTTATTATATTTAGGAATTGAACTTGTCATGTGAAGTTTTTAAAAATTTTCAGAAATTATAAGTTTAGTCCTCGAAATTAGACTAAAACATGTAATAAACCATTCCATTGGAATTTACTTTCATAATTGATATGCCGAAAGGAATGTATGAGAGATAGATGAAGGAAGAATTGTTTGTGGAATTTAGGAGAACATATTTCAGATTATAGATATTGGTAGCAATTTTATTATTTTGTTTTCCTTTTGAAAAATTGAGATAATAATAAAATTTGCTTTTAACTCCATTTTGTTTTTCTATGATTCTTTCCTTTTTAGATTTTATTATTATTGGATGAGCATTGTGAATTGTACAGTTAAGTGGATGCTGAGACTAATAATATTGTTATGATTTAGGGAATATCTCATAGAACAAATCGAGCTCCCGCGAATCGGGCTGCTGCAAGACAAGCAACCCCAGGCCAGACTGCTACTGGCGATATGGGAAATAATGCATTAATGGACATCGCGAATGCTCTCCAGAGGCTCACTCAGCAACAAGTCTCAATAGCTCCACGAAGTCCTCATAATTTACCGAATCCACAGGCTAATGCAAACAACACCAGCATGGTTGTTGAATAGTTTCGCCGATATAAGCCACCAACATTCAATGGTAGAAAGGGACCCCTAACTACAGAGGAATGGCTAAGGGAATTAGAACAGATCTTTAAACACATAGCCTGCTCAGACACTCAGAAAGTGTCATGCATTGTGTTCCAGCTTACTGAGGACGCAGATCATTGGTGGGAGTCATATCAGCGCACTAGGACTGAGGTACAACAACTTGAACTGACATGCACTGGATTCAAGGAATTAATACTACAACGGTATTTTCCCCTGTCTTTTCGGGATCAGAAAGAAACAGAGTTCCTTAAACTTAGGCAAGGAAGTATGTCCCTGGTGGAATATGAAACAAAATTCAACCAGTTGTCCAGGTATACTACCCATTTGGTTGACACAGATATTAAGAAGGCTAGAAGATTCAAACAGGGCTTATGCCCAGAAATTGGAGGAATCATGGCAAGTTTGAGACTCACTACATATGCTGAAGCGATGAGCGAGCACAAGCTATATCTCTTCGCTTAAACCTGGAAAAGACTACTCAGAAAATCACAGAGGTACTAGTGAAAAGGAAATGGGACAGTCAGAATATGGGCAAAGGTAGATATCAGAACAAGAAAGGGAAATTATGGGGAAAAATTGAGGAAAAGGCTAGCACTGAGAAACCCGCATGCCTGAAGTGTGATAAGCGTCACTATGGGGAGTGCCTGCTCGAAAAATGGATGTATTTTAGATGTAAGAAACCTAGTCATTTTGCTGGTGAATGTCCTGAATTCAAGGGTAAGGAAGGTGTCAAGAAGGGAAAAGGCTCAAGTTTTTGCTTTAACTCAGAAGGAGGCAGAGAAAGATCCTGACGTGATAACATGTATTTTTTCAGTATTCAATAGACCTGCTATCGTTTTGATTGATTCTGGCTTAGTGGTAATCACGCTACAATTAAGTGTCATGAGAGAGAGAGGTGCTCTTTCAAAAACCAGGAGAATGTGAATTCACCTTCTTTGGGACAAAAGTCAAAATCATGCCTCGTGTCATATCAGCGTTGAAAGCACAAAGAATGTTGAGAAAGAGTACCAGTCAAAGATATCTAGTGAGCATTACTAGTGTTCAGGCAATTGAGGTAACTGCTACAGATGTACCGGTTGTGCATAATTTTGTGGATGTATTTCCAGAGGATCTGTTTGGTATTCCACTGATAGACAAGTGGAATTCACGACCTGGTACCTGGAGCTGCACCCATATCTAAAGCACCCTATAGGATGGCACCGAAGGAACTCAGGAGTTGAAGGTGCAACTACAAGAACTGTTGGATAAAGGATTTATTCGACAAAATGTATTTCCTTGGGGAGCGTCGGTACTGTTTGTGAAAAGAAAGATGGATCAATGAGGATGTGCATTGATTACAGGGAATTGAATTGCCTTACAATCAAGAATAAGTATCCTTTACCACGAATAGAAGATTTGTTCGATCAGTTAAAGGGGACTACTGTATTCTCCAAGATTGATTTGAGATCAGGTTATCATCAATTGAAGGTTAAGGATAATGATATACCAAAAATCGCATTTAGGACTCGATACGGACATTACGAATTCACCGTGATGCCGTTTGGGTTAACTAATGCACCTGCTGTCTTCATGAACTTGATGGATCGAGTATTTCATTAATACTTGGATCGATTCGTAATTGTCTTTATTGATGACATTCTAATTTATTCAAAGGACAAGGAACAACATGAGGAGCATCTTAGCGTTGTATTACAGACACTTCGACGAAAAGGTTGTATACAAAATTCAAGAAGTGCGAATTTTGGCTCGATCGAATTGGTTTTCTTGGACATGTGGTTACCGCAGATGGTATTGAAGTTGATCCGCCAAGGTTGAAGCTGTCACTAATTGTAGTGCACAAACCAATGTGAATGAAATTCGTAGTTTCTTGGGATTGGCTGGCTACTATCGAAAGTTTATCGAAGGATTTTTGAAAATAGCTGGACCGATGACACAGTTGACCAGGAAGGGAGCGAAGTTTTAGTGGACAGAAAAGTGCGAGAAGAGTTTCCAAGAATTGAAACAGAAATTGATATATGCACCCGTTTTGGCTATTCTTGAAGGGTTAGAAGGTTTTGTTATCTAAAGTGATGCATCGAAACAAGGTTTGGGATGTATACTGATGCAGCATGGAAAAGTGATTGCATATGCCTCTAGACAGTTGAAGCCACATGAGCAGAACTACCCTACTCATCACTTGGAATTGGTTGTTGTAATTCATGCTTTAAAAATATGACAACACTATCTATATGGTAGTAAGTGCGAGATATATACAGACCATAAGAGTTTAAAGTATTTCTTCACTCAGAAGGAATTGAATATGAGACAGAGAAGATGGTTGGAGTTAGTTAAAGATTATGACTGTACTGTCCACTACCACCCTGGCAAGGCTAATGTTGTTGCTAATGCACTTAGCCAGAAAGATAAAGGACGGTTAGCTGCCATAACCAGTCAAGAACAGTTGATCAATGATTTTGCCCACATGAGACTTGAAGTTGTAGTTTCTCCACATCACACAATTGCAATTATAGCTACTTTGATTGTTCGACCAACTCTCAGAGACAGAATTAAAGAAGCTCAGGGTAAGGATAAATTTTTGTGCAAGATTAAGGACTGAGTATTCGCTGGCAGTGTTAAAGGTTTTAAAGTATCAACTGACGACACTCTCATGTTCAAGGGAAGACTATGTATACCGAAGGATGCAACCTTGAGAAAGGAGATTCTAGAGGAAGCACATTATTCACCTTATACTGCACACCCATGAGGTACGAAGATATACCAGGATCTACGAAAAATTTATTGGTGGAGAAACGTGAAGGGGTCAATCTGCTTGTTCGTTGAGAAGTGCATGACTTGCCAACAAGTTAAAGTCGAACATCAACGTTCGTCTAGATTGTTGAACCTACTTAAGATCCTAGAATGGAAGTGGGAACACATAGCAATGGATTTTATCGTTGGACTTCCTAAATCAATTAGAGGTCATCAAGCTATATGGGTCATAGTTGATCGTTTGACAAAATCTGCTCATTTCCTACCAGTAAAGATGACTTTCAGTTTAGACCAGTATGCTCAGTTGTACATCAGAGAAATTGTAAGATTGCATGGTGTACCAGTTTCTATAGTTTCATACAGGGATACCAGATTTACATCCAAGTTCTGGGAAAGCCTTCAGACATCTATGGGATCTAGATTAAAATTCAGCACAACATATCATCTATAGACAGATGGACAGTCAGAGATAACTATACAGACTTTAGAGCATATGTTGAGAGCTTGCGTTTTAAACCTTGGTGGTAACTGGGAAATGCATTTACCGTTGGTTGAGTTTGCATATAACAATAGTTTCCAATCTACCATTGGCATGACACCATATAAAGCTCTCTATGGTAAAAAGTGCAGATCACCAATTCATTGGGATGAAGTTGGTGAGAAGAGGGTTTTGGGTCCAGAAATAGTGGAACAGACCGTTAATGTTGTGGAGAAGATTAAATAAAGGATTAAAACAGCACAGGACAGACAAAAGACTTATGCTGACAAGAGACGAAAGAAACTACAATTCGAAATTGGTGAAAAAGTGTTCCTTAAAGTGGCTCCTATGAAAGGCGTGGTAAGGTTTGGAAAGAAAGGGAAACTTAGACCAAGGTCTATTGGACCTTTTGAAATCTTGGAAAGAGTTGGAAATGTGGCCTATAGATTGGCTTTACCGCCAGAGCTATCAGCAGCACATAATGTTTTCCACATCTCAATGTTAATGAAATATGTCCATGAGCTGGATCACATTGTTAGTTATGCATCCTTGGATGTTAACAAGGATATGACATATGAAGAAACCCATGTGGTTATACTTGGGAGGAAAGTTCATACATAGAGCACACATGGTAGGGAAGAGGCAACTTGGGAAATGGAGGATGAGATTTTAGCCAAATACCCAGACATTTTCAAATCAAGTAAGTTTGATTTCGAAGACAAAATTTATTTAAGTGGGGAATGTTGTAGCGACCCGAAATTTAAAATGAAAATTTTATAACTTAAGTTGTGTCGCTACGACGTTTCCCTCAAATTTTAGAATTTATTTTACGTCCGTCGAGTTGTTTAGCAAAACATTTAATATAAGAATTCAAAAAGGTTTTTAATATTAAAAATTCAATATTTCTTTATCGGGTCAAATTTTACACCCAACATCTATTTTAAATTATTTTGGTCCAATATTCCTCTCTGGCCCAAGTTTAAGTTCATTATGAGCCCAAATTAGTTATCCAAATTCTGGAGCATAGGGTTGTAGGGCTCAATAGTGTTAAACCAAAAACTAGTCATCTCCAAAACTCACTCACGACTTGACAAAAACCTCACAAGAAATCTAGCATTCAACTAAGTAAATCTCTTCACGTTTGAACAATTATTTTTCTTTGATTTCATCATCATCTTCTAATCCACATTGACACTGCACCGATTTTTTCAAATTTCAAGCCGCACATTCTCGAACCAGAAAAATCACTTTGCGAAAAAAAATTTGTACAGGTAACTTCTTCGAAATTAATTTTCAGTTTCTTTGGAATTACATAATCTCAGTTTCATTTCAATACATATTCATAAGTAAATAAATAAATAAAAAAGAGAAGAAGAAAATGAAATCTGTGAGTTTAATCTCATACTCCATTCGGTTTAATCGCAACTCCAATCTTTGCTCTCTATATATTGGTCTTCTTGTGACTGAAATTCTAGGTGCAAAGAACACTCAAAACTCAAGACTTACAGTAGATTTTCTTGCCAAACCAGACATAGCCCAGCCTCTATTCTCCCTCTCTCGCTTGGAACACTATCACACGAGCCACCATTTACATTAAACTTCCTTTCTCATGCATCAATTTTGGTTAGAAATCATTAAAATGTAAAACCCATTTGAAAATCCTCACACCCAGCAACTCTCTGCGTGAGAAATGGAATTGGGGATGGGATTATGGGGGTTTGTTATTAAATATGGGGAATTCAGTTTTAAATTCTCAAGTTTGGCCAAAGTTTAACCCTTATTTAATTTTAACCCTTTCACCACCCCTAAAATTTAAGTATTCTTCAAATTAAATATAAAATATTTTCTAATTTTATCATGTTGGCCCTAAACATTCTAATTTTGATAATTAGACCCTAAAGATTTAAAAAATTGTCAAATTACTCATTTCTTTATTTTCAAAAGTTCAATCATGTCCTTAAAAGTTTTAAAGCATTAATTATGATTTAGTATCCTAAATTATATTAATTTTGTTCTTACTAGACAAGGTCGCGGGAAAAGTTTAAAGCACGGTAACATCAAATCCGTTCAATTTCAAGAAAATTTTCAAGATTTTGAGGTTGGGTTTATATTTAAGCAATTGTGGTTATTTTGTCCATGTTGATTCTTGATATGTGATTTTGATTGTGAAATTATGTTTATACATATGAAAAGGTTGTCGGGGCCACAAATAGGTCCGGGATCGAAAGTTGGTCCTCGGGGTTGTCATACAGTACAAAATTATTAAGTATTATAACGTGTTGTCAGGGACCGTAAATAGGTCTGGGATCGTAATTAGGTTCTTGGGGATGTTCCACAGTACATATTTCTACAGTATGTGATATTGGTATTATATTCATAATTTGATTTCATGTTTAGATTTAACTTGGACTGATTGCTATTTCTCCACTGAGTATGCTCTACCCTTTTAGGTTAAGGAGCTCGGCAAGGCAAGACAATGAGCTGGGCAATCTTGATTAAATAATAGACCATTAAATTTATAAATTTTTGAAACAAGTATTTTAATAGCCGGTTTCCATTTTGTCAATTTAATCTCAAATTTTAGTATGCTTAGAAATTTGGCATTTTGCTTATTATATTTGGTATTGACACTTGGATGTGAGTAAATTATTCAAATGATGTTTCCGCATTTAGTTCTAACTTGCTATAGTTTTTTTAAAAAAATATTTACGCATTTTGACGTTTATTGAGAATACTTATTTACATGATATTTCGACTTAAGTAGCGCCATGAGTTAATAAAATTTGGGGCATTATAGGCTCGAGCTGCAAAAGCAAAAACACCATCGCTAGACTGTCACCTCTTCTTCATTCATGTCGCTCGATCGTTGCTGAGACCTTGCTTGAGTGACATGGTTATTCGAGAAAATTTTATTTCGCGATTGAAAGGCTTTTTCCCCGGTTTCTTGACCTACCTATAAATACCAAATAGCCACAGAACGTTTTTTCCTAAGGTTGAACATTGTGGGAGCTTCATCCGTGAGAGATTTCTTATTATTCAACTTTCAACCTTCATGATTCATTGATATCAATTTTTGGTGGTGAGAAAAACATCGTTCCCATAATCCAAATACCAAACTGTCTTTCCTCTACATCTGGTCAGAGTTCTGAAGATCGAGGGAAGTTGACTTGAGTTCCAAACTTTAAAGAACAAAGTGTTCTTTGTTGATCTATGGGAGTAGACGATTCCACAAGGCTAGGAGTGCTACAGGGTAGCAGATTCCACTGAGAGCTTTGGCAACAGCAGTTAAGAATTGGTGTAGGGGAGCATGGGATCTAGGAGAGCTGTTAGCAGTGTAGTCGGGAGATCAGATAGTACGGGTCGTCTAGTTTGATAGACTGTAAGTTGTTTGAATAGTTTATAGTTGATTGCCTGCAAAGTGCCCAGAATTTTTTCGGGTTGGGTTTCTCCGTGATCATCCTTGTCTTATTTCTTCTTTATTTATTGTTTTGATTATCTGCGGTATTTAAATATAGGATTAAATTGACTGATTGAATAACCATCTAGAGATAATTAATTGGTGACATGTTGCTAATTAATTAAAATTTTAATTCCGTATAATATACCTATTCACCATCGTCTAGGTATTGTTAGGGTCAAACTACACGTTTTTCAATTGATATTAGCACGTTAAATCAATTCATGGCCCTTATTATATTATTCTAGATGAGTAAGTCATTGTTCGTGCCTTCGTCCTTTGACGGAAGCAATTATGCTTACTGAAAAGTTCGAATGAGATCTTTTCTTAAAGCGTTGAATGAATGTATTTGGATTAGCAATCAAAATGGATGGGCTCCGCCTACAACAACTGTTAGAGTGTAGTCACATCCACTGATATCTCACTGTGGTCTAAAACTAATTTAGACGAGTGTAATTGGAACAATAAGGACCTTCATGTAGGGATGGCAAAAAAGCTCGGCGGCTCGCACGGCTTGGGCTTGGTTCCACCGAGCCGTGTGGCTCGGGTCGGCCCGCAAAAAAAAAAAAAAAAACCAAAATTTACCAACTTATTTCACTTATCATGAAACTAATTATAAGTAACAAATTTATCTCATAATGTATCACATAGATTATTTTGAAAAATGGGTGATATTTGTTTGTTTAATATTTATTGTATTATTAGTTTATTATTGTTTTCATTTCTCTAAAACTCTAAGTACCTAAATATTTTAAGTAAACATTTTCTCATTTACACAAATGTTTATTATTCTATATTAAGTGAAATTATTAGTGATACATATTGCTTAATTACATTTAAAAATTGAGCTAATTTCATCAATGGTTACTAAAATTTGTAAGAAAATTTAAATCGATCATTAAAAAGATTTTACTTTGTTATAATGGATAGTTACTCATTTATAAATCTAACATGTTATCCGACATAAGCCTATAAAGTGCAAAAAAAAAAAAAAAAAAAAACCGAGCCAGCTCGGGCTCGACTCGACTCGGCCCGCTAAGGCTCAGGTCAAAAGCTCGGGCCAAGCCTCATTTTTTTTGGCCGGGCTCGGCTCGGGCCCAAAAAAGCTCGGGCTCGACTCGAGCTTTTTTTTTCCGGCTCAGCTCGTTGACATCCCTACCTTCATGCCTTGTTCATGGTTGTTCTATTGAGGAGTTTAGGCGAGTGTCGATGTTTGAAACTGATAAAGAAGTTTGGGATATATTAGAAACCACACACGAGAGAATCAAAACTGTTAAAACTCTAAATTGTAAATGTTGACCACTAAGTTTGAAGAGATTAAAATGAAAGATGATGAATCGTTCGATAAATTCTATGCGAAGCTGAATGATATAGTTAACTCTAGCTTTAACTTAGGTTAAAATATTCTCGAGTCTAAAATTGTTAGAAAAGTCATAAGATCACTGCCCGAAAGGTTTAGACCCAAGGTCACTACGATAGAAGAGAGTAAGGATTTAGATGCTGTTAAGATTGAATAACTCGTAGGATCACTTCAAACTTATGAACTCACCGTCTCACAACCTAAAAAGGTTAAATCCATCATCATGAACACTGTTAGAGAAGAAGAGAGCGAGTCCAGTGATACTAAAACTCTTAAGGACGACGAAATTACTTGTTTCATTAAAAAATTCTAGAAGGTGATGACGAATAGAAGAAAGCCTCAAGAGCGAAATAGTGAGGTCTCTAGTAAACTTTCGAGAGGTAGATGTGAGAAAAACTCCTCTAGGGCTTCTGTTAAGAAATCTCAATATGTCCAATGTCCCGATTGCACATATGGTCACATTATGAGTGAATGTCCTAATCTGAAAAGGAGTTCGGGTAAAGAACGTCGTAAGGTTTTAGTCGTGAGCATGAGTGATGATGAGTCGAATTCCAGTTCTCAAAATGTGACATCTGAGGCGAGGATGAACAAAAATTCATGGTCTTCACCTCGATTACTACAATTGAATCTAACAATAAAATTGAGAAGGAGGAAAGAGAGGATGAGAACGAACAATCTGAAGAAGAGTCCGATGATGAGACTGACATTCACGAGTCTTATCGTGAATTGTTTGAGAGTCTCAAAATTAAGAAAGTCAATAAAGTTGTCTTGAAAAAATATAAATGAGCTTGAACTAGAAAGAGAAAAATTGTTAAGTGACCTTCAAGACTCGACTAGAAAATTGAGTGCGTTTAAGCTAGTTAATGAAAACTTGGAAATTAAAGTTAAATCATTAACTATTGATCTTGACAAATCTAACGCTCAACTCCAATCATTTACGAGTGACTCGCAGAAGCTGAATAATCTGCTTGGGATGAACAAGCCTGCTGGTTAAAGGCATGGTCTGAGGTATGTGCATAATGGTATGCTACCGCTAATACATCCAGGACCACGTTCGTTCCTGCCACCAACAAAGCTCGTAAGATTGTTTATCCTAAATCCACAGGTAAGCATGCAATAGGATCGAGACCTACCGAGAGCATAGGGTCAGTCATCCTACTTTTTGGCAACAACGATCGAGAATGTTTGAACATATGTTAATTCCCACTTGCCACCATTGTGGTGCAATGGGACACACTAGACCTAGGATGTCATTACCGTGTGACTAGAAGTAAGAATCAGGATTTCACTAGCAAGGTTAATTTTTTTTTCCAATCAAATTAGCCACTTAATTGAGATGATGACTCAGTTAACTCAATTAACTTCTACTTCTAAGAAATTTTGGGTTAAGAGGAGCGACCTGGAAGGTCGTGAAAATGGTCGTGCTCTTCACGGTAATGGCATACAAATTTCGCCTTGATTCGATGTTTAGGTGCATGCATGTGTAGTCTATTGAGTCCATTCATTCATTCATGCATGCATCCCATTTATTTTTGTGTATTTATGTGGTTTCTATTTTTATGCAAGTATTGTTTAAAAAAAAAAAAGAATTTTGAAAAATGGGAAAAATACAAAAATATTTTTTTTGGCAAACGACACATCGAGATGATTATAAACATGGCATGTGTAACCAATTGTGCATTTATCTATTTTACACAGTTATTTCCATTGCTTGGTTCGATTTAATATGGAGTATTACGTATAGTGTCGTCATGTAATCATCTACACATCCACACTATGATCTTGTAAGTGAGTCTGAACCGCGTGTGTGAAATTTGGGATGACAATCACGTGTTAATAGGGTGACCTCAAATGTGAATTGACCTATATTTAGATGACATTAGCTTGTGATAGTCTCCATGCATTGTTGGAAAAAAAATTGCGTATAACTATTTGTATCATCTTATACTTTTGTTCGAAATCTATTTGATTTGAGTAATTAAGCTCGAGGGGTTTCTCATAACTTGGTGCCTATGGTCATCTAACTTGGATTAACCGGCCTAAAGTTCGTTACAGTGGTTAATTTAGTTGTTTAATGGACAAAAGTCTGCACATAAGATATTATTTACGAGAAAAGCGATAAAAATGTTATATGCTCAAATTAAGGGGAGAAAAGAAAACTTATCATATAATTGAGCTCGTTTTCAGGTCCTAAAATTATTCGAATTTGACTTTCATTAGTAAGGATCATACTTATTTAACAGTGATATTTGCATGTTCTTTCTCACAAATTTAAGGTTTGGAATCATTTTCACGAGAAAATAGTGGCACTTTACACGCATGAGTCATTTATACACTTTACTCCATCTTGAACTTAATTAAGTATGTGGGAAAGTCTTTTTTATAATGCTTGACTTGTATCGCATACATGAGTTTAATTTCCGAGGTGTCGTGAGCTTAATTTACTTAATTTCCGTGTTATTGAAAGAATAAAAAATGCTATTTTTCTTAATTTTTAAAATTTAAGTGCTATTTCTGTCATCTGCCTTTTCACGGGCTTATCATTGGAACATGCTCGAGCGACAGCAACATAAGTTGTCTCGCTCGCTTGTCGCTCAAGCGATAGACTGTCATTTTAAATCTTGAGATCATTTTCAAGGGTTTTTACGCATTTTCTTCCATTTTCCACTTGATTTCTCTCCAAATTTCATTACCCACTCAAAATCTTTGCCTTGCCAACATTTTAATCAACCCATATCACTTCATTGTATAGCTATTTCATCAAATAATTGAATTTCAAAGGTGAACTTCGAAAAACTTGGGGTTTTCCTCATTTTTGCCAATTTCTTCCATAATGTTCGTAGTTTTGGTCACTTTTGCTTGGGTTTTATGGTTTTGCACTTCATATGTTAATTATTTCAATAGAATTTCATTCTTTTGTGCACGATTGTTCAACAAAAATCCAAATGTGGACCATTTTGGCATAATTTTAGCATTGTTGTTCATTGAAGTTGATTAGGTTACTATAGAATTGATTGTGAATTGGTGTGTGATGTGGTTGAATGTGATATTGTGATTGTTTGTTCGGGTGATTTTGGAGTGCATTTCACTTGAGGTAAATTTAGTCTTTGGTTGATTGAGGTTAGGATAGGTGTTTAACCATTAGATTGTCGTGTTTTAGATTCGGGTTTGTGCATTGTTGCGTGTTTAGGTTAGCATGTGTTGGAGTCGTGTGTTCATGTTTACACCGCATAGTGACGTCATGACGTCACATCACTTCGTCCTAACATCACGACACGCGTCATGTCTTTACGTCACTTATGTCTAGGCATCATTGCATGTTGTCATGCATTCATGTTAGGGCACGTTGCATGTCATTCTTTTATCCCATTTTGCATGCATTCATGCATACCCTGCATATCATGATTCAGTTCATCTTATACCGATGTTTTAATGCCGTAATTCATTTCTTTCAGATGCCGCCTAAGAGAGCACGCACGACCCCTTCCACTCTTAGTACATCTACCTCATACAGTAGGACTAGGCTTATCTTTACTGTCGCCCAAGACATTTTAGGGTTGCAGTTTTCCTTTCATCCCGTTCTTTTCGAGCGCGAGGTAATTATGCCTGACCTATCCCTTGACCTCGCCGCTATTTTCACTTCTCGGGGTTGGGAGCCTTAGTTGGTAGAGTTAGTACCCCCACCGAGTCTATTGGTTCAGGAGTTCTAGCTAACATCCATGATGTTAGTGGATCGAATTTTAGGATTTTCCTTCGAGGTAGGACAGTTAAGATTACTCCCGATGTTATTTTGAGTCTATTCATAATCCTCGAGTTGTCCACCTCCTGTTTTCCTACTTTACTCTTGATACTCTTCCGGCGGACTCTCTAGTCTGTTCGACGTTGTTTAACACACCGTTGGAGGGAGGTCCAGGTTCGATTCACCCTGGTTCTCTTCCAACTGAGCACCAAATTCTCTTGTACATTGTGTGCACGAATCTTTGGCTTGTATCCTATACTTCTTCATTACCAATGAAGAAGTCTCATTTTCTTTATGCCCTGCTGCATGATGATTCCATTAACTTACCTTCTTTCATATGCCAATAGATTTTGAGGGCTTTTCATACCACGGGGACGAGGGTCGGGCTGCTCTATGCTTGTTTGATTTACCATTTGGTTACAGCCTTAGGAGTTAGTTTTCCCAAAGGGGTTCTGAGGCGGGTTTCCTAGTCGATTGGCCATACTACCATCACCTAGAGTAGGTCTTATGCTTCTTCTGAGCACAACCAGCTGACCCGACTGTGCCGGCTGATCCGATTGATGACTTCATTTCTTTTGATCTTTCGGATTTCCCTTAATTTTCTGCTGCTCCTCAGCCCTTTGATATCCCTTTTACTTCTACTTTGGCTCATCATCCGTCTAAGTCAATTCCTCCTCCCGAGTCTGTATCTTCTACTTCTGCTCACATTGACCCTTCAGTTACTCTTATGGGATAGATGATCGTGCTTATCGAGCAGTAGGCTTGTATGATGGTGAAGATCACACAACTGCGTGCTACAGTTGATCGACACATTGCCGAGTCCACTATGCTTTGAGTGCTGTCGGATACATTCACCGTGGGCTTCGATGGATTCGTCGCCACTGAAATGACGCTACTTTTGAGAAGAGGACAAATTCTGACGATGCTGATGATACTGGCTATGCTTCATAGTTCTAGTCTTGCCCTTTGTCATTGTCGACAAGAAGGGGGAGTAGATATTTTTGGGAAGTAGTGCATGTGTTTTTTGATAGGAAGAGAGTAGATAGTAGATATCTAGATTTTTTTTTTGTGATGCTTTACATGATGTATCTATTGATCAAAAATCTGGATGTAATTAATTTTTTGATATAAATAAAAAGTGATTTTTATTTGACTCAAATGTATTTTATTATTTAATTTCAGTTCTGCTAAATTAAGTTTGATGTTTTAGTGTTATCAATGTGTCTTCGTGGTATGCTGGGTTGCATTGGTAATATGTCTTGATTTAGCATGCATAGTTAAAATTGAACAAGTCTAATTGATTCATAAATTGTCTAAATTATATAAACTGCTTGAACTGTTTTATTATATTGTTTTTTACACTGGGTGTTGAGTTATTTGTTTCAGGAAACATGTGTTGATTAAACTGTAGAATTGTTCAAATCAGTTAGTTTGTCTTAGGTTTTGAATCTTTAATTTATTTTTGATTACTGCCTTGACTTAGGTAATAGTTTTGTCACAGAATGCCAAATGGAGATTTTGTTAGGTTTTAGATGTTTTGTAATTGGAAAATCTGTAGACAAAAAGGACTGAATTATACTGTGTGAAAAGTCAAAGAGTAATGTGCAAATAGTTGAAAATAGGGTTATTAGGTCTAGGGTTCGAAAATGGCAAAAGAAGGAAAAACAACGTGGATTTTCACTAGATTGTCGCCAAATTCGGCTCGAGCTACAAAAGCAGAAACATCGTCACTGGACTGTCGCCCGACCGTCGCTGAGCCCTTGCTCGAGCGACATGATTATCCGAAAAAACTTTATTTCGAGATTTCCCGACACATTCGTTTCTTGACCTACCTATAAATACCAAATAGCCACAAAACGTTTTTTTCCTAAGGTTGAACACTTTGAGAGCTTCATCTATGAGAGATTTCTTATTATTCAACTTTCAACCTTCATGATTCATTGATATCAGTTTTTGGTGGTGAGAAAAATATCCTTCTCATAATCCAAATACCAAACTGTCATTTCTCTACATCCGATCAGAGTTCTGAAAATTGAGAGAAATTGATTGGAGTTCCAGTCTGTGAAGAACAAGGTGTTCTTCGTTGATCCACGGGAGATAGATGATTCCACAAGGTTATGAATGTTGCAGGGTAGCAGATTTCACGGAGAGCTTTGGTAACAACAGTTAATGATTAGTGTGGGGGAGCACGGGATCCAGGGAGAGTTGTTATGAGTACAGTCGGAAGATCATATAGTACGGGTTGTCTAGTCTGATAGACTATAAGTTGTTTGAATCTTTTATAGTTGATTGCCAGGTAAAGTGCTAGATTTTTTTCTAGTTGGATTTATCTGTGATCATCAGTATCTTATTTACTACTTTATTTATTGTTTTGATTATCTCCGGTATCTAAACATAGTATTTAAATTGACTGATTGAATAACCATGTAGAGATAATTAATTGGTGACATGTTGCTAATTAATTAAAACTTTAATTCTGCATAATATACCTATTCACCCCTCTAAGTATTGTTAGGGTTGAACTATGCATTTTTCAAAAACAATTTAATTGATAGAAGCGACACCATTGAGATAGTGGCGGCGAATGTTAAATCAATATTTATATACCCAGTTAAATCACGTGTCAGAATTTCTATTTCTCGGGCACCCATCACAGACACACACACTCTCTCTCTCTCTCTCTCTCTCTCTCTCTCTCTCTCTCTCTCTCTCTCTCTCTCTCTCGTGTTTAACTTTCCATCATTGGTTGGTCGCAACTTGTTTTTTTATTTCAGTAGGATGAATTGATTTATACCTACTGCATAGCATTTTTTGTTAAAAAAAACTAAGCTATTTTGATTGACATGACAGAACAATTTGGAAAAAAATTCTTTGATGAATCCAATATAGTGGTTTCAAGGGCCGTGGCGACTCGACCTGTTAGAAAACCATAAAGGGAATAAAAGAATTGAGAATTAACAATGAAAATTCAAATCTTGGTATTAAAATAAATTCATGTTGGATGCTAATTTTCCTAAATAAATTAATTGAATTAATATGTTACAAAAGTAACATTTCTTGTCTTGATTAATTTATTTGGAATATTAGGAAGGTTGTGTGTTTGTAATTCAAGCGGATATTCACACGTGTGGTAATAAATATGTGACAATTGTAAATTTTTGTTTTATTGGAATAATAAATCGGTCCAAAGACGAGTTTATTGTTTGACATAATTTATTATCAATATTTGATTGTTGTACCAAGAGTACAACTTACAAGTTAGTATTTCTGTCCAAAGATTTTATATCAATGTTATGCTCGATCTCTTATGATGGGGTTTACCATTATTTGAATTAATTAATTGTTTAATACGGATTCTAATGTAAACATATTTTTTTGGTTTTGTTCTCTATTCAGTTAAACATCAACTCTATTCTCGTGCTAAATAGAACCAACTTTAAAGGCTGAAAAGAGAACGTACAGATCGTTCTTGATTTATGGACTTAGACCTTGTGTTAGGACCACTGCACTTACGAATAAAAGTTCCGCTGATGAAAAAAGAGACATTGATAAGTGGGATCGTTCAAACCGCATGAGTCTTATGATCATGAAACGTGGTATTCTAGAATCATTCAGGGGCTCTATGTCCAATAAGATAACTACCATCAAGTAATTTCTTGATGAAATTGAAAAACGCTTTGTAAAAAAGTGATAAGGCCGAAATTAGTATACTTTTGATGAACTTAGTTTCACTAAGGTATAATGGTAAATGAAATGTTTGGGAGTACATAATGGAGATGTCTCATATTGCTTCAAAATAGAACGCACTAAAGCTTGAGCTATCTCATTATTTGCTCGTGCATTTGATTTTGATTTCTCTTCTTGCATAAGACAATCAATTCAAGGTCAGTTATAACTATCAAAAGGAGAAATTGACTGTAAATGAGCTCATTTCATATTGTGTGCAAGAAGAAGAAATACTAAAGTAAGAAAGGACAGAAAGTGCTCACTTGGCTAGTACCTCTAAAGACAAGTTCAAGAAAAGAAATAAAAGGAAGTTGCACCCGGTCCAGCTCAAAAAAAAAAAAAAAAAAAAAAAACCCTAAAAATTATGAATAATCTGGTTGTTAATTTTTTTGGAATCATGTGACACTTGAAAAGGGATTGTACCAAATATCACGATTAGCGTGTAAGGAAAGGAATGTTTCTCACTTTGGTTTGTTCTGAGGTTAATTTAGTTTCGGTACATAAACATACTTGGTGGATTGATTTTGGTGCCACTACTCATATAAGTGTGTCTATACATGGTTGTCTGAACAGGCAAAAGCCAAATGATGCTGAAAGATTCATCTATGCAGGCGACGGCAAATCGGTTGAAGTAGAGGCTATAGAGAATTTTAGATTATTATTAAAGACCAATTTTTATTTGGATTTGAAAGAGACGTTTGTGGTATTGTCTTTTATACGAAATCTGGTTTCTATTTTTGTTCTAGACAAATATAGTTATTTTTATTCATTTGAAAATAATAATTTAGTCTTTTTCTTGATTTAAATATTGTGGGTACTAGTTCTGTATATGATAATCTATACCTGATTAATTCGATTGCCTCTTATAATGAAACATTGCATGTAAATTCACAAGATATTGAACGTATATTAACTAATAAGAATTTCGCTTCATTATGGCACAACATTTTGGTCACATTTCTCAAAAGAGAATTGAAAAACTTGTGTCGGAAGGAATTCTTGATTCCCTTTATTTCTCAAACTTAAGTGTTTATGTAAATTGCATTAAGGGAAAACAAACAAACATGAGAAGATTAGGTGCCAATAAGACTTCAAACGTCTTAAATCTAATTTATACGGATATCTGTGGGTGCCCTTCAACTTCTTGGAATGGTCAATAGTCATTTATTACGTTCATAGACGATTATTCCCATGATCGTTACATGTATCAAGAATTCATGAGAAATTTCAATCATTGGATGTGTTCAAGGCTTATAAGGCTGAATTTGAAAATCAACTCGGCAAAAGAATAAAGCACGTCACTGTGGTGGTGAATACTATGGCAGATATGACGGATTAGGAGAATAACGTACAGTGCCTTTTGTTAAATTCCAAGATGAATGTGAAATCGTCCCACAATACACCATGTCGGTTCTCCTCGCATGAATACTTAAGGACATGGTAAGGAGTATAATTAGTCATTCCACCTTATTAGAACCTCTCCAGGGAGAGGCATTAGAAACTGCATCTTATATTATTCTTAATAGAGTTCCAAGCAAAGCAACTGTCAAAACCCCTTATAAACTTTAGACATGCAAAAAGACTAGTTTAAAGCACTTACACATTTAGGGTTGTCCTACTGAGACAAGGCCTTATAGGCCATCGAAAAAGAAACTAGATTTCATAATTATCAGTTGCTATTTTATTGAATATTCTGAAAAGTTAAGGGGTTACAAATTTTATGATCTCACTACCAAATCAATTTTCGAAATGGAAAATGCCTAGTTCTTTGAGGATGTGTGGTTTGTACGGGGAGATAAAGTTAGGAATTTTGTCTTTGATGATGAGCATATAAACATCCCTCATCTTGCAATTGACAATTATTAGAATTAGGGACAAATTCTTGCTTCATATCTTATTCAAGAAGTAATTTTGGATGGAGAAAATATTCTAGAACTCCTTATAAAAAATCAAGAGATTGTACTAAAAGAACAAACTCAACAACATCAAGAACAAATGACATTGAGGAGATCTACTAGAGAAAGGAGAAGTACAATTCCAAATGACTTTATAGTATTTCTCCAAGAACATGAAGATTGCATTGGATTGTTGGAAGAAGATTGATTACGCCCAACGAATAACGCGGTAGTTGTTGTACAACTTTGAGGTGTCGTATCCACAGGGAGATGGAAGAATGTTTAAAGGAGTTCAATAACTTAGAGTACTTGTGATTTGGATGAAAAGAATTTGTTTATTGAATTAAAATGTAAACGTCATTGGATATAATGACGGAATTTAAGTTAATACCTAAAATAGTGAAGCGTCGGAATTCCCTCATGTGGATTGGATCAATCAACATCAATAATTCATACACTTTCTACTCAATTAGAAGTTTTTGTCCTAACTTCTAATCAGAGGATTTAGCAATACAAACCAATTTAATTCCACATGTAATTCTAGAATTTAAGCTTCCTAAATCTCATTCCCATACCAATTTATTGAAATTAGATTCAAAAAATGACCATATATTTCTAACATATAGTAGTAGTTAAATCACACCAATAAAATATCTGAAATTTAAACTCAAGCAAATATTTTTTGTTCAATGATAGAACCTTGATTAAATCAATGAAAAATTTAATAAAAGTTAAGTCAAATTCCAACCTAATTTAAAATAAGGAAATATAAACCCTAGAATTGTTTAAACAATGAAAAACACATTACATGAGTAAAAGATGTTAATTTCTCCAATTACAATTGAGTTCTTTCGTAGCTTCTCCAATGTTTATTAGTTCCTCATGAAGTTCTTGAGCAAAAAGTGATGATAGAATGGTGTATAATGAAGAATTCGGCGTTTTGGGATGTTTTTAGGGTTGAAAAGTCGTGCAAAATATGTTACCAAAAGATTTTGAGTCGTAGAAGGAAAGTGGAATTTCAAGTCCAAAATGAACCATGCATACGCATAGTTCAATTCTTGCGTATGCATAGTGCACTAAAAATAACCTAAGTAGTTATTTTTTCACATCTCGCGTACGCACATCTTGTATGCTTGCGCGTACGCACAATACAAAATTTTTTTGTCGAACAATTTTCAGTATTTTGACTATATCTTCTTCTCTCGATATCCGATTGAGGTGATTCAAAATGTGTTGGAAAGCTGACTCAAAAGGCTACAATAGTGATTAAAAAATATCGTCCAATTTCGTTCATTTACCATATCAGAAATTGGTCTTAATATGAGGCCAAAAATTGGTGCAAAACTTTTTAGCTTGAAAGCTTATTTGTGATCATGTTTTGCCTGTATTTCACCCCCTTGACTTCTTTCATCATCAAGTTGATCTCTAACACTCTCGAATCTTCACACAAGGTTAGAAATAAGTTTAAAGTATTTGCTCTTCAGTGCCTGAACTTCACTTTCTTCTATTTTGATTCTTTTTCACTTGTTTATTCCATTTTTCACTATTTTCACCCATTTGCAACCTAAAACTAGATATAGAATTACTTAGTACATTTAGGCATCAAATAATCATAGAAACGCAAATATTAATGGGTGAAAAATGTAATAAATGTGCTATTATCAAATATCATATCAACTTTCATCAAGCAATGAAAAATAAAAGTTTTCAAAAGTGGATTGATGCCACAGATGAGGAAATCAAGTTCATGAAAGACAATGATGTTGCCTGAAGGTATGAAACCCATTAGGTGCAAATGGATGTATAAAATCAAGAGAGATTCGAAGGGTAGTGTTGAAAGATATAAGACTCGTCTTGTTGCAAAGGACTTTACTCGGAGGGAAGGCATCGATTACAAAGAAACTCTCTCTAATTTCAACGAAAGACTCTTTTGGATTATAATGGCATTTGTGGCACATTTTGACCTTGAGCTACATCAAATGGATGTAAAGACGACATTTCTCAATGGTGACATTAATGAGATGATATATATTGAGCAACCGAAAAACTTTGTGTTAGGAAACTCAAAGAAAATGGTTTGTAAATGGAAGAAATTCATATATACAAATTTCATCAAATAATTATCTCGTTTGGATTTGAGATGAATGTGGTTGATGATTATGTATATCACATGTTCAGTGGGAGTAAGTTTATATTCTTGGTATTGTATGTTGATGACATATTGCTTATGCAGCAATGATATATGCTTATTGCACAAAATCAAGAGATTTATATCAAAAAAATTTGAGATGAAACATCTTGGTGACACTTCTTTTGTATTAGGAATTCCGATACATGGGGATCGTTTTCGGGGTATTCTTAAATTATCACAAAAGAGCTATATCGATACAGTACTTAAGAGATTTGGGATGTAGGATTGTAAGCTAGGTGATACCCTTGTTGCTAAAGGAGACAAATTTAATCTCAATCAATGTCCTAAGAATGACCTTGAAGTAAAACTCCATGTGCTTAAGTAATTAGGAGTTTAATGTATGCTCAGGTATACATGCGTCCGGATATAATATTCATTCTTGGAACGTTGGGTAGATATTTAAGTGACCCTGGATGGATCATTGGAATGCACTAAGTGGGTTATGAGGTTTTTATAGAGAACAAAATATTACATGCTCACATGCAGAAAATCAGACCAATTAAAGATTATTGGTTATACTAATTTAGATTTTGCTGATGTTAAGACAATAGGAGATCTACATCGGGCTATGTTTTCCTGCTAGCTAGAGAGGCTATATTCTGGAAGAGTGCTAAGCAGACACTCATAACTTCTTCAATCATGGGCACGAAACTTGTAGTGAGTTTTGAGGCATCCAATCAAGGAACATGGCTGCGGATTATACATGGAATTGAATGACCACTTAAGTTATTTTGTGACAGTAAGTCAACAGTTTTGTATTCAAATAACAATAGGAGTTTTAAAAAGTCTAAATCTATAGACATCAAGCTCCTAGTTGTTAAAGAAAAAGTTTAGAGTTGTCGAGTTACTGTAGAACTTAATGGGATAAACTCTATGATAGCAGATCCATTCACTAACGATTACTACCTTATGAGCCCATCGCTCACATGGGTATTGTAAATCTTGATGATGTGCTAGCTTAGTATGAGTTTGTAATTTTGGATGTTGTCTTTCTGACACATGGTTTTTTGATTATGCACATTCAGAAATAAAGTATTCAATTCAGTTCCATTCTGATTAAAGTTTTTATCTCATTAAAAAATAAGGTATGGCCAATTGAAACATATGCATGTTTAGATCACATTACATGTAATTTCCATGCTACACTACACATCAACACTTGATCTATGTCATTTGATTGTGTTTACATATGTGACCATCGAGGGTTTAGTTATGATATTTGTAACGAAGACCGCTTTGATCCTATATTGATAAAATCAATGGACGAGATTGTTTGGAGATTCTTTTGGTTATGATATCAAAAGTTTTGAGTCACAGGGTTATACACAATTATAAGGTAACATATGTAGTCCCATTGGGAGATTGTTGAGAAATAATTTAATTTACCATGTGGGACAACATATGTAATTAATTGTGTATAAAAGCTATCTTAAAGTTAAGCACAAAATTAAAGTGATCTAATAAAGAATTGAGTAATTGGGTTTTAGGTATCTAAATAAAGTGTGAGTCGAATTATATGTCACTACTAGAAAAGGAGGCAATAGAGACGGAATTTTAGCAACGAACATTTTCCGTTGAGATTATCAACGGATTACCAACGAATTACCAACGGATTATTATTTTATTATTCTTAAAAATTATATATTAAATTACCGACGAAATTACCGACGAAAGTCTTCCGTTGGTATAATTCCGTTGTTAATCTGTCGGTAAAAAATAAAAAATAATTAAATGATAAATTAAATAATTTATCAATGACTTTACCAACGAATATTTCCGTTGGAAAGAAAAAAAAGAATAAAATAATTTTCAATGTAAAAAATTTCCCACTAAATTTTTCACTTCCCACTAAATTTTTACTATATCCTTCTAAGGCTGTTTGAACCCAACTTTCCCTTCGTCTTTCTCACGCCAAATCGTTCTCCCTTTCTTCTCAAACCACCATTCCCATTTCTCATGCCAAATCGTCTCATTTCTGGAACCCAACTTTCCCTTTCTCTTTCTCACGCCTAATCGGTTTTCCTTTCTTCTCAAACCACTCTGCCATTCTCATTTCTCACGCCAAATCGGCCCATTTATGTAGAACCCGCAAGAACCCCAAACGGTAGGGTAATCTGCTAAAAGGTAGGGTTTGAAATTTCACGTTTTGCTTGGATTCATTGTTGTTTACTACGATTTATATTCCTGCTCCAGAATAAATTCATCTTATGCTAGAAATTTTAATTTCTTTACCTCCATTCTCGTTACTTTGAGTTCCCAGGGCAGCAAGATATTGTGAGTTTTCTAAGTAATGTTTGTAAATTCATAAATTTTAGATAAGTAAATGCATCTAGGTAAAGGTCAATAATGTCGTAATGAATAGTTTGAGTCCATTGGATACACATATATATGGGGTTTATGAGGTGGGTTCTGTTCTTCTAATGTGTTGCTTTAAAGATTAAGAGTATTCTTTGAATTTTGTTTTTGTGCTTTTACCATAGAGTGACTTTTGCTGTTTAGGTTCTCAGTGATCCTGTGCAGAGAATGGTTTATGATGAAATTCATGGATATGCTTTGACTGCAATTAATCCTTTCTGGGATGATTCCAGCCCAAAGGATCATGTATTTGTTGATGAGTTTAGCTGTATAGGTACGCATTTGAGAACATAATTTCACAAGAATCAAGGGTCAATTTTACCCTGTTTTGTTGATATTTTGATTTTGAAAAAAAAATAAAAGAACTTTTGAATGTTCAAAATTGGTGTACATTTTGTTTCTTATATTATCATACATATATCTATCCATGGTGGAAGTAAATAATACTTTGTGATATTAAATTGAAATTGGGGCTTATTTGATCCCGATTACCGAAGAAGAAAAATACCAATATTTAAACTGAAAGCATATGATCTTTTGTCATTTCAAAATGACCTCTGTGTGTTGTTATACCTTTGAATTGATAGAATCTCTCATTCTTTCCATTTCCTTGTGCAGGCTGCAAGAATTGTGCCAATGTTTGCCTAGATGTATTTGGCATCGAGGAAGACTTTGGAAGAGCTAGAGTTTATAGCCAATCTGGAAACGCTGAATCAGTTCAACAAGCAGTTGAAAGCTGGTAGGTCATGGTTTATAGATTAAGTTCTATGTTGCAGCTTGCTTTTTGAATTTGGGAAACTTCATCACTGCATATTGAAGGAAAACAAAAGGAAGAACTTCAGGTTTATCACAAACACATGCAATAGAGTTTTTCTTACCCCTAAAAGACCGACCAACCATATATTTCTTGAAAACTGAATTGTGATTGTTTAATAGTGTTAATAATTAGTTTATATGAACAATAATATTAATGAAGCACTGATCTATGTGAATAGGTGCTCACTGCATTCGATGAAGTTTTTAGTCAGTTTCTTCATCCTCTAAGCCCCAAAATTTGTTTTTAGTTAGTTCTTCACTGATTTAATTGATTTTTCTTTTGTTGTTGGTTAAGAGTGGAGGAAGCTGCGAGTGGAGGAGATTGAGTTTGAGGAGAAGAAGTATGACGTGATGCGAGCTCAAACCAAGCTGATTTTGAATGTTATGAGGCAACAGATCACCGAGGTTGTCGACAGGTGCAGGGGGTAAGTTCTTGTTAATTATTTGCTGGCTGGACAACTTGCCTAATCCCTATTTCTTGTTAATTCTGCAGCTTGCTCTGTATTATTAACTTCTTTGATATTGATCTTTATTAATAGCCTATTTATGCTTTATATTTCTAGTTATATTTTGATATTCCTATTTATCTAGTATTTTCTGCATTCTTGATCATGAAATGGAGTCTCAGTTGATTCTTGTTGAACTTTTTTGATATCTATGGTCATCGACTAGAGGTTATAATACAACTTTTGAACTATTCCTGGTATACTTTTATACTTAATTTGTGTTTTTGTTTGCCCGACCCAAATCTTCTTGTTGTTCACTACGTGGCTTTTTTAGAGATTCATTGTTAATTGCTAAGATCGAGCTATAAGTCTTCTGAGACTAGTAAATACAATGGGAAGGTGGAAGACAAATTTTGAAAGGCCTCTAGTGCCTCTACTTCCAGTTTCATCTAATTGTCAAGGAGTCTCCATCTCTCTGCTGTTATCATGATTGTGTTAGGAATATATATACATATAGCTAGTTGAAATGGGGGAAGTCAAAGTAATGAGTTATTTGTCTATTTGATGATTTAATGAACAAATATTTTGATGTTCTATTATGCTTGGAGTTCAATGAAATAAGAACACCTCCTTTTTTACTTTTTTTTTTTTTCATTTAAAGGACTGTTGGCATATATATTGTTCATCTGTTACCTACTTAAACATGTCTAGGAATGTAAAGGGTTAGATGGCAGTATGTGTGTTAGGTTGCATGTATGGAGAAGTCTTGAAATAACAATCATAGTAGTATGTGTTAAGTTGCATGTATTTGCATAATAGCTGATGATATTATGTGTTTCAATTCCAGCATGGAACCACAATAAGGTGATGGTGCAACTTGGTGAAGAAAATGATGGATGACTTTAAGAATCAAGTGTTTACATAAATGGTATGACCTAGTGACTTCAAGAAGAGGAAATGTCTTCAATAGTTGGACGAATAGTTGGATGATGGAGCTGCTAAAAACACGGGAGGAGGTCGAGGCAGTAGTAGTTAATTTAAATAGTAATTCAATTTTTTTTATTTTTTTTTATCAAATTTGCGACGGAAATAGTGACGGAAAATCCGTAGCTAATCACCAATGCACCTAAATCCGTAGGTAATTTGTGACGGAAAAATTGTAGCTAATACCGTTGCTAATTATCTACAATTATGTCCGTCGCTAAACACCAACGGAATATTTTGTCGCTATTTACCGACGGACAAATAATTTCGTCGCTAAATTTACCGGCGGGGTGTTTGCCGACGGATTTACCGACGGGCGAAATCTGTCTCTGAAGCCCATTTCCAACGGATTTCAGAGCTTCAGCGACGGATAATTCCGTCTCTGAAGCCGCTTTTTTTTGTAGTGTGTGTAGAGACCGAATCTATTATCATTTGTAATTAACGATGAGCCGAATACATATGAAAATTATATATTGGGTTATGATTCCAAATTCATATGTATTTCTCATTCTTTGTGTTATTTCATCAACACAAGAATTAATAGAGAAAACACATTGTAGAGGAAGATCTAAAACTACAATTAAAAATCAAGAATTACAATCAAGAATCAAAGAGAAGGTTTGGAGCAATTAAGTCAAAGAACAAGAAATAAAGATTTAAATATCAAAATTCAAGATACGAATGAATGGATCAAGGTATGTTCCGCAATAATTAATTTTCTTGATGATTTGACATGGAGATCTTGACAATTCATAATATTTTATAAAGTTTAAGTTTCATGAGAAATTTAACAAATGATGCCTACAAGTGTTTTGCCATTGAAATAATGGAGCAAGTTCCCTTGACTTTTGTGAATGAACAATCTTCAGAGTTCAGACAATCATCGGAAAAGTTAAAATAAAAAAAATTTTGAATAGTATTCCTTCACTTGTTTATCTTGTTTTGATTTAACTAGGCCTACTTTATATCGTATTAAGAGATTAGGACCAATGGTCTAATTTTTTAGTTAGGTTTTATTAATAGCCACCATTGAACAATGTTTTTATTTGGTTTTGCTTTGATTTAAAAAATAATAGAATTTATGAAATATCGTGTACTAATTTCTTGACGAAGGAAAAATAGTACATCTACTCACCATGATACTAATCATTGAAGATCTATAATTTACTGCATTCTAATATCATGTGCCAATTTCTTGAATTTAAATGTCAGTGATACTTTTGTGAATTAGTCAACAACATTGTCTCGAAAGTGAATTTGTTGAATATCGATGTCGTAATTATTTTGATCCTCGTGTATATAGAAGAATTTTTGAGAAATATGATTTGTCTTGTCCCCTTTGATATAGCATCATTTGAGTTATACAATACAAGCTGTATTGTCTAGAGATGACAAAAAAATCTGGCAAACTCGATACTCATGGTGTCCCCCAGAAAGAGGCGGGGATAACCTGCTTAATCGGGTATTCGGGTCGGGTCGGGTCGGGTCGGGACGGGGCGAGGGAGGTTGCCTCGACCCTGACCCGTCCCATTGCCATATCTAGTATTATCTTCATATAAAATTGTTGGATTATTTTTTTATTGAAGTTAATCCACATGATACTTAATATGATGGATCGTATTTCTCAACCATACATATTCTTGACTTGCTTCATGGATTGTATAATATTTTCAAAATTATTTGAAATTGTTATCAAGCTTTACTTAATGGATCTTCAATATATTATTGTTCCACCACATGTAAATGCATATCATATTTGTGATTCAGCTTTATACGGATCGGAGAGATAACCTACATCTACATATCCCACTGTCTCAATTTTTGAGAATATAGTAATCTCCAATTAATGGTACATCTTAGGTAACGAAAAATGTGTTTAACATTATTCTAATGTCTTCAAGTTAATGTAGAGCTATATCTTGAAATGAGATTTATTAAAAAGCTATTTGGGCCGACTACAATTTGTAAGATATGTTAATGCTCCAATTACACTAAGATATGTTACTTCACAACCAATAATATTTTTGTTTATCTTCAAGTGGACGAAACGGGTCTTTTTCACATCAAGTGATCGAACAATCAAAGGATTAGCAAATGAATGTGCTTTATAAATATAAAGTGTTTTAAGACTTTTTATAATATAAAGATTCATGAACAAATAATCATTCTTGAAAATGTTCAATTTACAATCCAAGACAAAATTTTATCTTTTCCAAATTTTTTCATTTCAAATTCATTTTTCAAATAATCTACAATTTTATCAAACTCTTTAGGGGTTCTAATAAGATTTAAATCGTCAACATAAACTGTCACAGTTACAAATCTAATATTTGTTTTATTTATGAAAACACATGAGCAAGTATCATTGTTTTTATAATGTCTTTAACAAATATTAGCTAAAGTGATTATATCACATGCATATGGATTGTTTCAATCTATATAATCATTTTTTGTAGTTTGATTGAACACTTAGCTTTGTAGAATGAATCATTGATTATGGCGGTTTAAATCCTTCACGAATTTGCATGTTATGTCACTATCATTCTAATAGGTAGTTACAAAATTCATAGGGCGTATGTCTAGCCATTCTAAAACATGTAGATTATTCAAACATTGAAGTGCAACGTTCCATCACATGGAAATAATTTGCATCCTACAAGAATTATATTTAAAGTATCCGAACTATAGGTCTTAAACACTTTTCTTTACGAACTATATCGCATTCTTTGATGGATGTTGATTCAAATAATCACCAATAATACAAAGAGCTACAAAAACTTTTAATAAATATTTCATTTCAATTTCATTTATTTCCTAGAAAATATAACTTTATCTAGATATCTTTATTTCACAAATTGCGAGTACATTAAACTCAGCTAGAATTATTCGATTAGTTGTCTTATTATCTCTTCATGGGTGTGGTTTTTCAATACAATCATCTTGATTATTTGCTCGATTTTGTTTTGAAAATTTTTGTCTTCGAAATAGATTTTTGGAACATGCTTTGGCATCCTTTATATTCATCACTTTATTAACAGTGAATTGTCCTATTAGGACATCAATTCGAGCATTTAAATCGTCTATATTACATTAATGCATTTCACAATTAATTTGTCCTTACATATTGAACTTTTGGGTCATTGTGTTCTTTGTTTTCTTTTTAGCTCTTTAATATCTTCCTCAATGTTAGGATAAATGTCTTATTAATAATAATAATCAACAAATCACATCGTAAAATATCATCCATAGGATGATCAATATGTTACAAAGGGAAATTCAGACTCGATATATATTCTCAATATGCTTAGCAAAAAGACAATTGTAATGGGGAAAATGTTCATTCTTTTCTGACTCTCATCATCATAATAAAGGAACAACGTGTTGATCTGAAAGACTAAAACCGTAGAATTCATTCATTGCATTAACCATGTATAATTCAGGTACGCTTCTGCTTCGGTTTACAAATTCTTGGTGATCCATCATGAAAGATCATTATGACGGTAATGGTTTTTCCCAACAAGTGGTATCAGAGTCTATTCATGTTGAGTCATTGAGAATTGAAATCCTAATATTATTCCTGCAATAATTTCATTGTTTTCAAATTTAGCGATTCCAAAATTAGTTTTGTTAAATTTAAGAATTCTTCGGTGGTCTTCCATAATTTTGGTTCAGTTTAAAAAAATCTCTATTGTCGACGATATCGCGGTTGCTGTGTGGTGCTGTGTCGCATGCTGTGCAACTTGTGTACGATGTTGTGTGACGCATAATCGAAGAACCTGATTAAAATTCATCCACATTGGACCATTAAAGTTCAGGGTTTAATAATTAAGTCCCTGTAGTTTAAAAAATAATTAATTTGGGACATTAAAGTTCTGAATTTTGTAATTAAGACCCTCAAAGTTTATAATTTGTTCAAATTAATCCCTAAAGTTTTGAATAATTCATCTTTGACCCCTAAAGTTTCGAATAATTAATTTTTGACCTCTAAAATTTTAGATAATTAGTTTTTGATCCGTAAAATTTTGAATTATTAACTATTAGACCCCTAAAGTTTTAAAAAAACAAAATATGCAAATTCGATGATTTTATTTTTCAAATTTTGGTACAAAAGAATCTTTTGAGAGGTATAATATTCGAAAATAAATTAATTGAAGCAACATGTTGGCAAAGCAACCTCCCTTGTCGAAATCAATTAATTTAGAATATTAAAAGGTGTTTGTGCGTGTGCTATTCATACGAATATTTGATTAGCCCTAAGGAATGTCAATATTTGGCTGAATTGCACATGCACATGTGGTGATAAAGATGTGGAGATTATCTGGTTTAACGTGTGATCAATAAATAGGCCCAAAAAAGGTTTATTGATTAGCATATTTGTTTATTGTCAGTGTTTGATCACTACACTAAGAGTACTCACAAGTCAATATTTCTGTTCAAAGACTAAATATTGATGTTGTGCTAGGTATCTTGTGATGGGCCTACCATTATTTGAAATTATTATTTGCATATTAAGGATATTTATGTGAGTTGTTCCAATTAATCGTTTTCTAATTTAGTTTTAGGTTCTGCTGCTAATATCTCTACTAACTTCGATTCAATTCTAATGCTTAATGGCACAAACTTCAAGGCATGGGAAGAGAACGTGATGTTTGTTCTCGAAGTCATGGATTTGGACCTATCTTTACGAGTCGATCAACATGTTGTACTTACTGATAAGGGTATCTCTGATGACAAAATGGAGATGAAAAAGTGTGAACGATCGAATCGCATAAGTTTGATGGTCATAAACCGTGCTATTCCAAAAGCGTTTTGGTGTACCATGTTTGATAAGGTGACTACGACTAAATGTTTCCTTAAGGACCTTGAGAAGAGGTTTGTCAAGAATGAAAAGGCTGAAACTAGTACACTTTTGGCAAACCTTATCTCAATGAAGTACAATGGGAAATGAAACACACGAAAGTACATTATGAAAATGTCTCACATTGCTTCAAAACTAAAGGCATTCAAGTTGGATTTATCTAAAGACTTGTTAGTGCACTTGGTTCTGATATTCCTTTCGGCACAATTCAATCAATTTAAAGTGAGATACAATTGTCAAAAGGACTCATGGTCCCTTATGAGCTCATCTCACACTGTGTCCAAGAAGATGAAGGATTGAAGCGTGACAACACAGAAAGTGGTCATTTAACTACCACCTCCAAAGACAAAAGGAAAAATGATAAGGGCGCTACGAGTACAACATCACAAAAGAAACAACATAAGGAACAAACTGAGGGTGGCTGTTTCTTCTAAGAAGAAGAACTATACCGACTATCACGCATGATGTGCCAAGAAGGTATTCTTCTTCATTTAGTTTGTTTTGAAGTTAATTTAACTTTGCTACATAGACACACATGGTAAATAGATTCTAGTGCAACAACTCACATCGGTGTGTCTATGCAGGGTTGTCTGAGTTGTCAAAAATCGAGTAATGGTGAAAGATACATCTATGTAGACGAAGGCAATACAGTGGAAATAGAGGCTATAGAAAATTTTAGATTATTGTTAAAGTCCATTTTATTTTGATCTTAATGAAACATTTATTGTACCATCTTTTAGACAGAATTATTTTCATTTCTGCTTTGGATAAATCTGGTTATTCTTGTTCAATTGGTAATAGAAAATTTAGTTTGTTTCAAGATTCAAAATTGGTTGTTTCTGGTTTTTTATCAAGTTATGATAATCTTTATTTAATTGATATGATTGCTTCTTTTAATGAATCTTAGCATGTTACTCGAGATGTAAAGCGAAAATTAATCGGTGAGAATTTTATCTCGTTGTGGAACAAGATATTAGGTCACATCTCCAAGAGGAGAATTGAGAAACTTGTGTCTAACAGAATTCTTGATCTCCATAACTTAACAAATTATGACATGTGTATTAATTATATAAAGGAAAAAATCAATAAAAGAAGATTTCAAGACAACAAGACTTTGGACGTCTTAGAACTTATATGAACATTTGTGGACCATTCCTTACAGTTTCTTGGAATGGTCAACAATATTTTATAATATTCATAGACAACTTTTTAAGATAATGCTATATATCTCTCATTTATGAAAAATCACAGTCGTTGAATGTGTTCAAAAATTATAAGCTGAAGTTGGGAACCAAATCGACAAAAGGATTAAAAGTGTCGATCTGACTATGACGGTGAATACTATAGCGATATGACAGTTCAGGTGAACAACGTTCGGGACCATTTGCTAAATTCCTAAAAAAATACGATATTGTCCCACAATGTACTATGCAAGGTTTGCCCATTATGAATGGTATTACTGAAAGACGAAATAGAGCGCTTAAGGACAGGTGATGAGTATGATTATTCATTCTACCTTGCCAGAATCACTCTAGTGTGAAGCATTAAAGATCGCAGTGTATATACTCAACAACGTTCCAACTAAGCCACTAATAAAACCCCTTATGAGCTTTGGACGGGCAAGATGCATAGTTTGAAGCATGTACACATTTAGGGATGTCCAGCTGAGACAAGACCTTATAGGCCAAATGAAAAGAAACTGGATGCAATGACTATCAGTTGCTATTCTATTGGATATTTTGAAAGGTCAAGAGGTTACAAGTTTTATGATCCCACAACTAATGTAATTTTTGAGACCGAAAATGCTTAATTCTTTGAAGATGTTGAGTTTGTGGAGGCAGAAAGGGTTAAAGACTGTCTTTGAGGAAGAATATGTTGGAATTCCTCCAATTGTCGTTGATAATGATCACGATCAGGTTTCTATCCTTGCCATTGTTCAAGAAGTAACTCCGGATCAAGACAATGTTGTTGTATCTCCATCTGAAGGTCAACAACTTGTTCCAGAAGAAAAAACTCTACAACCTCAAGAACTAACGTCATTAAAAAGATCCACTAAAGAGATTAGAAATGCGGTTTCGGATGATTATATCGTATTTCTCCAAGAACATGAAGTTGACATTGGAGTGGTGGAAGATGATCCGATCAACTTCCGTCAAGCCATGAAAAGTTCTAACTCTCAAAAGTGGCTTGATTTCATGAATGAAGAGATAAAGTCCGTGAAGGAAAACGACGTGTGGGACCTCGTTCCATTGCCTGAACGTGTGAAACTCATTGGTTGCGAATGGATATTTAAGACCAATAGGGATTCAAAGGGTGATGTAGAGAGGTATTAGGCTCTTTTGGTTGCAAAGGGCTTTACACAGAAAGAAGTCATCAATTATAAAGAGACTTTCTCTCCGATTTCTTCGAAAGACTCTTTTAGGATTATAATAACATTGGTATCACATTTCGATCTTGAGTTACATCATATGGATGTAAAGACATTGTTTCTCAATTGTGACATTGATGAAACTATTTATATGGTGCAATCAGAAAACTTTGTGCCAGATGATGCAAAGCAAATGATTTGTAAACTAAAGAAATCTATTTATGGACTTGAACAGGCCTCTCGTCATTATATTACAAGTTTCGTCAAGTGATCATCTCATATGATTTTGAGATGAATTTGGTCAATGATTGTATATTCCACAAGTTCAGTGGGATTAAGTATATTTTTATTGCACAAAATCAAGAGATTTCTAGCAAGAGATTTTGAGATAAAGGATCTTAGTGAAACCTCTTTTGTATTAGGAATTCAAATACACCGAGATCGTTCTCAGGGTATTATTGAATTATCACAAAAGAGCTATATCGAAAATGAAATTAAAACATTTAGCATGAAAGATTGTAAACGAGGTGACACCCTTGTGGCTAAAGGAGACAAGTTTAGTTTAAGTCTATACCCAAAAATGACTTGGAAATTAAATAAATGCAAAAGATTCCTTATTCTTCAGCTATAGGAAGTTTGATGTATACTCAAGCTTGTACGCGTTCGGATATAGTATACATTGTTGGGATGCTAGGGAGATATTTAAGTAACCCGTGAATGGATCATTGGAAAGTGGCCAAATGGGTCATGTGATGTTTATAGAAAACAAAAGACTACATGCTCACATAAATGAGATCAGATCAGTTGGAGATCATTGATTATTCTGATACTGATTTCACAGGATGCCAATATAGTAGGAGATCTACTTCAGGCTATATCTACCTGCTTTCTGGAGATTCTATTTCCTGGAATAGTGCTAAGCAAACACTCGTAGCTACTTCCACCATGAAACGGAGTTTATAGCATGTTATGAGGCATCAAACCATGGAATATGGTTGCGAAATGTTGTTACTGGGCTGCGCATTATAGATAGTATAAAAAGACCACTCAAGTTATTTTGTGACAATAAATCTGTAGTGCTATATTCCAATAACAACATGAGTTCGACGAAATCAAAACATATAGATATAAAGTTTCTGGCCGTTAAAGAAAGAGTTCAGAGTTGACAAGTGTTATAGAGCATATCAGGATAAATTCCATGGCTGCGGATCTGCTTACTAAGGGCAATATACCCAATGTCTTTCATGAGCACACTGCTCATATGGGTGTAATATCTCTTGATGATATCTAGTTTCAGTGGGAGTTCATAGTTATGTGCTTTTCATTTTAAACACATGTAGTCATGTACTGTCATTTTGGATATTGTTTATGATTAAAGTTATTTTCAGTTATAAAGTTTTTTTGATTTGTTATCTCTGAACTTGTTTGAAAATAATCTCACTAAGGTATTAAGGTGGATTAGTTGGAAATATGCATGTTAAGATCACATCACATGTAATTTTCATACTTCACATCTATGCTTGATTCATGTCATTTAGTTATGTCGATGTACGTGATCATTGATGAATTTAGTTACGATAAAAGTAGTGAAAGTCGCTTTGATCCTGTGTTGATATGATTGATGGTTCGGATTCTTTATGGATGCATTTGGTACTGATAGCAAAATTCTAAGTACTCATAAGGTTATATTTAATGTACAATTATAAGGTAACACATGTAACTCAAGTGGAAGATTGTAAGAGTTTGTAATCGATCGTGTAAGCATATATGTGAATTATTGTGTATTAAATTAAAGGTTATTAATTTTGGTTAAGCCCGTTTAATGTGATCTAATAAGGTTTCAATATTTTAGATTTTGAAGCATCTAATTAAAGTGTGGGCCTTTATGTGTAGAGACCATGCCCGCTCCTAATTTTATGATGGGCCAAATTTGGTTAACAAGCTGTTAGTGTATATATATACGGTTATGGTCCCCAGATCATACGTTATTGTTCATTCTCTTCTGACTCCCATCATCAGAGAAGAATAAAAGAACAAGCGTTGCTCTGAAAGACTAAAACAACATGATTCATTCATTGCATTAACAATGTTTGATTCATGTATGCTTCCACTTCGATTTAAAAATTCTTGGTCATCCAACATGAAAGATCGTTATGACGATAATAGTTTTCTCAATAGAAAATACATAATAAATTTTTGATATATTGAGCCCATGTTTGAATTCTTTCTCCTTTTTTCAATTCATTTTTCTACAGTACTCATTTTCAACCACAAATTCTTCAAATAAAATAATATTACACACAAATCTAAAACTTTTCATTACTTTTCCAGCACACGTTCTCCCATCAATCACTATTCAAAAACTAATTCTTCCTAAAAAAATGGGGGCCAAACACCCACTGAGTAAAAAGGGATTTAAGATAACATTTCTTAAAGTAAAAACATGAAGTTTTGTTCTCATGAGGAATAATGCTTAGCAAACTTCAGGTTACTAAGTATATAATGACACACATGTGATATTTTAAAATTATTAAACATCTAAATTGTTCATTGGGAGGATGAGTGGGCCCAAACATATAAACCTCAATAATTTTCACAGCATGAAAGAAATTTAGTCCCATCTTTAGCTATTGAAGGTCAATTGGCCTATTTTCCATAAGAGCGAGCATTACGTAAGAGTTTGTTACGCTGAAGTATCTATTGGTTCTTCAATGCATGTCCATGTGAAATCTCGATAATTTTTCGCATAATTTTTTTAATGATCTAACCAATCTAATCAAATAATAAATTTTTAAAAATATTGAACTTCTGGTTATATATATCATTTTTTAATCCTACTATACAAGTTAAGAGAAGGCTATTAATAAAATATAAGCTCTTCTAGAGCCTTATAATCAGTTTTGAAAAATTCAATATTATATTGTGTAGATTTTTTATCTTAGGAGTGGGCTGAGTTGGTTTTGGTGATTACATTTTGGGGTATTGATTAGAATTGGGGTGTTTGTTTTGGATTTGCTAGGCACATGTGAATTTTGTGAAGTGAAAATTATACAAAACCATAATTTTCAAGATTCAACTTCAAGTTTCAGATATAAGGTTTTACTTTTCAAAAATCACATATTTTCAAACTCTAATCAATTTCATAACAATACAATTTTCTTCCTTCTCTCTTCTTTTGGTCTCCTCTCTTCTCACTCTCTCTTCTCTTATCATTGTGGCTTCTTCTTCTAGTAGTGAGCGGTGGCGGTGGCATGGCGGTCTCCATCACCTCTTTTCACTCTCTTTTCTCTACCGTCTTCTCTCGTCTCACTCTCTCTTCCTCTTCACAGGTGGAAATCGCATCTGGTGGCGAACTGAGTGCCATTGTTTGCAGCGCTAGATCCCACTACCGCGTGGATTATCGAGCACCGCTATGGCTTCTTCTTTTGGTAGTGAGCAGTGGTGGTGGGTTTGGTGTTTGTGTTGGTGGTGGTGTGGCGTGGAGTGGCGTGGTGGTAACTATGCATGTGCATGTGGCGACGTAGAGGTTCTATGGTGGTTATTATGACAGATTAATTGGTGGTGGCAGGTGTAACAGAGACGGTGGGGTGGTTGTAGTGGTCGCGACAGTTGTAGCATTGACGGTAATGGATTTGAGGAGACGGTGGTGGTGGTGCTATGGTTGTGGGTGGGTAGTCGTGGTGGTAGTGTCGGTTTTTTTAGATGATGGTTTGTTGCCGAGATGTGGTGGTGGTGGTTCCGGCAACGCGGGTTCGATTGTCATGCTGTTGGTGGCAGTGGTGAGGCGATGGTCACAAGTTTTGGTAGTGGTCACAGATTATTTGGTCATTTGTGACCATTAAATTCATTAATTTGTTACCGATAAACCATATGTGACCAATGGAAAATATAAATTGTGACCAAAAAATAATGTGTGACCTAAAAAATTGTTAATTTGAAACCGGTATTTTGACAATTTGTGACTATCTATTAAGTCATGACTTATAATATTTGTGATTTGTGATCGATAAATAAGTTGTGACGTATAAGTTTTTTTTATTTGAGCGATGAAAAAATTGTCACTTATAAAATTTCTGAATTGCAACCATAAAATAATGTGTGACCTATAAAATTTTCGATTTGTGACCGTAAAATAATTTGTGACGTTTCAATTTTTTATTTGTGACCGATGAACAAATTATGACCTATAAAAATTTTGAATTGTGACCGTAAAATAAATTGTGATATCTAAAATTTGTGATTTGAAATGTGTGAAACTTAACCTCTTAATTATGAAATTTCCCCTTTTGTGAATTATGTGGTATGTGTTGATTATGGGTTGTATATGTAACGGGCTAATGAATGCAACGCATTGACGAGCAGTTTTTTATTTTTCGTTTCTTTTTTTCTTTTTCGGAACTTAAATAGCTACAACGTAAAAAAAGGAACTAACCACTACGTTTTTTTTTTCCTTTTTTAAGCAACTAAAAGAGGAAAAATATGTGCCAATGATTGCTATCAAGATGTATTTTTCTTGTGCTCTATGTAGTTCAAAGGTTGTTTTGTATATGAAGGTTATTGTATGTCTTGGATAAGTGGTGGAAGGTGGCGACGTATAGATTGGTTGGAAGCAGTTGGTGAATTTTTGAATTTTTGGTCGTAGATGATAGTGAAGAGGATTCTGGATCACATTCCAGTGTCTTTGAACGAATCAAAAGGAAATAACCTAGAAAGGATGAAGGCGTGTTGTGCTTTAGATGCAATAAAGAAATACAGGAGAATACGACAATATCACCATCGCTCAACATTGTTCCAAGTTTCCAACCTGATGAAGAACGGGGTGTACCATTTTATGAGAGACGACCTTTTGAGAAACAGTTCAGGCCGATAATCAGTGAGAGAACATTCAAGCCGTAGCCTCGCCAGCCAAATGTATAGCATTCTTTCTAGTACAATGCAGAAAGGGTTGTACCTTTTAACGAAATGACCAAAACTCAGCCAAGGCATTTCCAGCGTAACTATGGACGAATGATGAGGCAACATCGAGGGTTATCACATCCTAAGGAATCTAAATGGTTTAAGGTGGCTAACCAAAAAAACCGCAATGGTGATAAAGAGGCCAGTATGGGCGAATCAGTGGAAGAACTGCAAGTTCCTCTGGAAGATTGAAGTTTGAACAAAGAAAGAAGCTTGAAGATGAAGATGATCCAGGTCAATCCCTTACCATCCAATTTGGCACCTTACCTCCTGTTGTAGCTAACAATTATTTATTAGCCACGAGTTCAAAAGCAAGCAGAATGAAGAGGAGGAAAGGGAAGCAAATGAGGAAGAAGCATGCGTGCTGAAATGTGAAGAAGGTCAAACATCTCGAGCAGCACACAGTGAAGAAGAGGATGATGGCATAACAGATATGGAAGAGGAAATTGACTTGGAAGCGAAAAGAAGGAAAATAAGAGTAACGCGCAACATATTGTTAAAGCAGTTGCATCAGGAAGGTGTCCACGAAGTGGATCTATTGGGCGAACCATATGGGCGTTCCTTTGATTTCTATGTATGATATGGAACGCCAAAAGGAAGGTGAGAGTTTTTCGTGCTAAGAAATAGGGGTCACCTCCTAGAATACTGTCTCCTCCTACTGGTTGGGTAACTGAAGTAGAAGCGTTGGAAGAAAGTAAGGAATAAGTTAGTGAAACAGAAAATCAAAACAAAGTATTGCATGTAGACCTGTCGCACGTAAACAAATCAGTAGATGATAAACAGGAAGTAAAAATAGGTACAACTGAGAAAGTTATCTTCAAGAGACCCACTATGAAGTTGACCAAGCATTTGAGGCCATTGTACGTGAAGGCCTTAGTTAATACCAGTAGCGAAAGTACTCATAGATAATAGAGCGACCGTCAATACCATTTCATCTAGAATGATGAGGAAATTTGTAAAGGCAGATAGTGACATGATCCCAACAGAGGTTATTCTTACAAGCTTCAATGGAGGAGTAACTTCAGCCAAAGGGGTTATGCCATTAGATATAACTATGGGAACATCTACTAAGACCACAGTCTTCTTTGTAATTGATGGCCCAACCAGTTACAATGTGCTGCTAGGGAGAGATTGGATTCATGGAAGTCGTTGCATACCTTCCTCACTCCATCAATGCCTGGTTTTATGGAACGATAAAGGCCAAGCAGAAGTAGTACAAGCGGACCATGGACCTTTTGTTGCAGAAGCAAATTCAGTGGAAAGGTTCATGTACGAAGGAAATTATGGACCTGTCAGAGTAGTTCAAAATGGAGAAGAGACTCAAATTGTCGCACAGAGCGAAGGATCATTTTCATTAGATGCACTTACTAAAATCTTCAATCAAATGAGGCCAAACATAGTGGCCCTTGAGAAGCCAGTAATTGGTAAAAAGATAACCAAAGAAGTTGAATGAAAATGGCAATGGAGACATTAAGGAACAAAATAGTAGTGTTTGAGTTGGAGCAAAACATTGTACGAGAAGTCAATAAGGTGGATTGTTTGAAGGAGGAATCATTCCCAAAGAACTCAGATGGAGAGGTGATTGGAATTGCAAAACCTGGGCATGCTCAAGCACAAGATCCTTTGATGAGGGTAATACCTTTATTAAAGGAATACAATGATTGTTTTACTTGGGAATATGAACATATGCATGGTTTAGAAAGAAGTATGGTCGAACATAGGTTACCAACTAGGCCAGACTTTAAGCCTCATAAACAACCTCCTAGGCGTTTGCCTCTAATGTATGGCACTGAACTAAAGAAAGAGATAGAACAATTGCTGGGTATGTTGAATGGTTTCTAACATTGTACCTGTATTGAAAAAGAATGGTAAGATTAGGGTGTGCATAGATTTCAGAAACCTAAATTTAGCAATGCCCAAATATGAGTATCTAATGCCTACAGTAGATTCTTTGGTAGATTCAAATGTCGGCATGTTATGTATTCTTTCATGGATGGATACTCAGGATATAACCAAATTTACATAGCTGAAGAAGATATACATAAAGTTGCCTTTAGGTGCCCTGGATCTCTAGGATGCTTTGAATGGGTAGTCATGCCCTTTGGCCTGAAAAATGCAGGGCAACTTATCAAAGAGCAATGAACTTAATTTTTCATGATATGATAGGCCAGTTCGTTGAAGTGTATGTGGATGATATAGTGGTCAAGTCTGTTAAAGAGGAAGACCATTTCAAACAACTAAGACGCTCGTTTGAACGAATGAGGTAATACAAGCTCGTTTTATCTCTAATTGTGCAGGGTAAACGAAAAGCTGAAAAAATAGGACAAGTTTGTCTGGAAGAAGAACATTAAAAGGCTTTTAACAGCCTGAAAGTATATTTGTCAAGTCCACCAGATTGGTATCACCTATCCAAGGACGGCCAATAAAAGTGATGTATCGACGAACAAGAATCAATAGCCAAAATGGTCGCGCAAGAAGACCAGTTTGGCGAAGAAATGACGATTTATTATTTGAGTAGATAGTTAACAAAGTGTGAATGTAATTATTTCGCCTTTGAAAAGTTATGTCTTATTTTATATTTCACATGTACGAAATTGAGGGCCTATTTACGGCCTATAACTCTCTATTTGATTTCAAATTTTAATTTAGTTAAATACACATTTTCTCGCCCTATTTTGCATCAAAGGATAGGCATTTGGACTTTGGCATTATCGAAATTTGAAATACAACACATACCACAAAATGCAGTTAAAAATCAACTATTGTCTAACTTTTTTGCCGATCATCCATGCCTTGATATGCCCAAAGAAATTGATTTGGAAGTGAATTCATTCGAGTTAAAAACTTGGGTTCTATACTTCGATGGATCAAAAACTTCCGTAGGGGCAGGGGTAGGAATTGTTCTAATAAATCTTTTAGGTGTTTATTATAAATTCGCTTTCACATTGGATAGAATATGTACCAACAATCAGGCTGAGTATGAAGCTCTAATTATGGGATTGGAATTGCTACTAGAATTGGGAGTAAAGAATGTACTCGTTAAGGGCGATCCCCAATTAGTAATTTGCCAGTTGGTCGATGATTTTAAATGCCAAAGCGATTCTGTCATTAATCAGTACTAAATCGCCCAAGAGTTATTAGAGGAATTCGACTAGGTGGAGCTTCGATATGTTACCATGATGTATAATGATTTGGAAAACGAGATAGCCAAAATGGCTTCGGGTTAGTCAAAGATACTAAAAGAACCCATTTGTGAATATGGGGTAATCTTGCCCGCAGTACAACGGAGAGCAAGGAAGATTGTTGTTCATTGCATAGAAGATGGAGATGCAATAGATTGGAGACAAGAAATAAGAGGGTTTTTTAAAAGAACCCAATAAAGAGAAAAGTAGGAAAATGAAACTACGTTGGTTGAATTACACACTAATAGACGAAGAGTTATTCGAGAAACGTCCGGATGGTGTGTTATTAAAATGTGTAAGTTTATAAGAAGCCAAAACAATCATGGTTGAAGTGCATGAATGAATATGTGGAGCTCATCAAGCTTGCCAAAGAATGAGGTGGTTGATTATTAAGAGTGGATACTATTGGTCTAAGATAGGAGAATCATGTGTTCAATTCGTAAAGAGTTGCTTAGCGTGCCAAAAGCATGGCCAAATACAAAGAGTGCCAACTGGTTAATAAATAGCCCATAGCAGCTAACTAATCGGTGGAATTGGAGGAGCATCAAGCTATGGAAAATAGGTTCTCAGCCACAATTGAGTAAGCTAAAGAGGGCCGCTACCAATAGAAGATGCACCATTTCGCAATTGGGATTGGAGTGAAGACATGCCTCTATAAAAGGTAGCTAGGAACAACAAGCAAATGTTTAAGGGCCTACCACGTGCTAACTCATGTGCTATAAGCAAGTTAGATATGGAAGGTTTCATGCTGGGCACACAAAGAACGTATTTACAAAGCTAAACCTGAAGGAAAGCCACGCGCTCAGCATGAATGGGTTCAGTGGTAGTGTTCTTATAAATGTCTTGCATGCCTGAATAGGAGTCAGTAAGTTTCTTGTCAAACTTCGGGGCAGCACCAGTAACCAAAATGGTGGGAGAGACTATGTCGCCCAGGGGTGGAAGATTAACTAAGGTACCAAAATCCCTTATAGTAATCGACATTAGACCACGAGGAAAAATGAAAGTATTGTACTCTGAGGACCAGAAGCTTAGAGCGATTGGGAAAAGTACGGGGTCATAAGTTGGGGGATGCAGGGCGATCTCTAATAAATCAAGAATTTTAATGCGATCAAAAATTATCTTAGTGGGGCCATGTTTTACCATATGCGCATGCCAAAAATGAAAAATCATATTAGATTTAGGCCAAGTACGAATACCTCATTCCCAGATTAGCTTTAACGGAAAAGGGTTGGGAAAATGAGGGTCTTGAGTGCACGGGAACAACTGACCTACCATAGCTTGCCCCACTGAATCTACATCATTACATAATGGGCCCAGAAAAAATTCATTGGTATCAGGGTTGATTAATGAAAAGGGAACTGAAGATACATACGATTTGGTGAGAAGTTCTTGATAGTCATCGAAACTGAAGGAGTTGTCTGAAGTTATCACAAGTTGCAATTTTCTAAAAGGTACTTGAATGCAAGTGTGGGAATGAAACAGAGAAGCAATAATATGAACAGTAACTTTATGGAAATACGACGAAACGAGACATGGGTGCACGGGCGCGAAGAAGTGGCGGGCCCTTTAATTCATAATGTTACTGTTGGGAATGTAGAAGGTCACCTCCAAACAATGGTAATTATTTGGATACTCCTCTCCTTGTTAGGATTTTGAATGTTGCAAGAAATACAAAGAATGAATATGGAACAAGATTAATAATTGATATTAATTTTACCATATTGGGGGGTAATCGTTGACACATAAAAACGCAGCCTAATTAGGTGGCCTAAGGAATGAAGCTCAATTGACAAATTTGAAGGATAGGCCTAAAGGACCATCTAAAAGGCCCAAGATGGAATAATATAGCAAAGGCCCATCGTCGTCCAAACCTAATAGACGCTCAAGCTCTGGGCGAATATAACACCTTACGAATGATCAGGGTGACAGAACTATTATCGCCCAGGGTTACAAAACGCCCAGGATCTAAGCAAACTAGCATCCTAAGCAACGGTTACAAAGGCAGCTAAGGAGTAACCCCATCATGTCCCATGATCCAGAATCTCAGTTACAAGCAGTTCGAATGGTGCAATTCGTGGTAGCAGTTAAAGTGGCAGTTTCACGACAAGTCAGCCATGATGAAAAACGTGGGTAGTTATAAGATGACCAATAGTTTCAAGAGGTTCTGCAACAAGGAATATCAGAAGAGTATAAAAGAGAAAAGAAAGCCTAGAAGAAAGACCCCCAGAATCAAACACTCTCGAATAAAGACCATGTAATTTTCATTATCTTACTTTCATCGTATTTAAACTTTAATTGTTATGTGTGCTTACGCCCCTTGGAGACATTTCGTTTTCTTACCCATTATAAATCTTCAATAAAACATCCCTTTTTGGGACTTTATATCAAGAGATATGTTTCTTAGATAATCGTCTGAGTTTTTTTTTAATTGTTAGCGAGACCCGACTTTCCACGCGAAACAAATTCAGTTTTGGAGTAGATGACATAATCATGATTCATCAATGCCGATTAAATAAGAATGAGAAAAAGTAGATTGTAGATTAGATTTCACTCGTATTTTGTTGAATTATTTCGCCATACAATCCAATTATCACCAAAGCTCCACTACACTACATAAATAAAGAAAATTCATTATGGTTTATGACCATCGACTATTTATTGATAGATTTTCTCAAAATCAAATCAGAAAATGATTTTTTAAGATGACGATAGTCTATTTTCCCCTCAGTATTCATATGGAAGCAAAATGGACTTCGATATTGCTATTCTCAATCGTAAATTCTGAATTTGAAATTCATTTCTCCCGAATTAATTTCTGCCTCTAACCTCATATACCGTTCAGTTTTTCAAAAATTTCTAGTAATTTTGAAACAAGGACCAAAAAGCAAGTAAAATATTTTGGCTACTTTTTGATTCTCTGGATTAAATTATATTTTAATAAAAATTAAAATTTCGAGCCTCTTTAAGCCCCTTTCTGAGCTAAGAATGCATTTTGAATGGGAAAAATTCAAAAATCGGGTGTTAACTTTGACACAATTCAATTTTCAAGTGTTAAGTTTCAAAATGCAAAACGCATGTATTTATTTATTATTTATTAATTAATTATTAAATATTTAATTCTAATATAATATAATTAACTCACCCCACCTCTACCAGCCCTTCCGTTCCGATGACTATTCCGGCCACCACTCTTCTCCGGCGATCGTTCTAGCGACTATTTCGTCGATTGCTCCGATTCCAGCAAATATTTCGGTGATCGTTCCTCCGCAGCTTTATTCCAACAACTGCTCCAATTTCGATAATTTATACAATATGGTCACAAATTCACAATTTATATAGTCACATATTATTTTTCAGTCACAAATAATAATTTTTATACATCACAGATTATTTACAGTCACAGTTCAAAAATTTTGTAGGTCACAATTAATTCGTTGGTCACGGATTTCAAAATTAGTTGGTCACAAATTTCAAAATTTATAGATCACACAGTCACGGATTTTCAAATTAGTTGATCACAGATTTTTTCACAGTCACATATTATATAATTTTATGTCAGAGATAACAAAATGGTTGGTCACGGATTATATTTTTAGTCATAGATTACCGAATTTTAATGTCACAAATTATATTTTTAGTTACAAAACCAAAATCACTAGATCCTTAATGGCTTGGGCTTTTAGGAAAGCAAGGCCTCAACGCTCAAACTTCTGTATGAGTAAAATATCGAGCAAATTTGAGCCATACTATCGCACTCTACACAGACAAAAATGCGGACACGATAACACCACCACTGAGGCGTCCCGCGCGCGGCACCCTCTGCAACTTAGCTCAGTCAACTAAGCAACTCAGTCTGGGTCAACGAACGTCGACTCCACATCGTCCACATTACCCACAGTGCATCTTAGCTCATTCCCTGCATTCATTCGTACATGGTGCCCCTTCATAGCCTGTTGCAGTTGCGCCAGTAGCATCGCCGCCATGACCTCCTGGTCCCTCGCCCTAGCTTGCCACGTTTGCACTTCAACATTTAGCTATGCCGCCCGTGCTTCCAGGTCAAAATTTTGACAAACCCCTTCTCTAGTTCCACCTCTTTCTCTGTCAGCCTTTGCGCCCTCCGATTCCTCTGCTGCCGCAGCAACACACTGTAGCGTATCTTCCATTTTTTCAACTAGCTTGTGCCTTAATTGCTCCCTTAATGAGACTGGTAGGAACGCCTCAATGCTGCTAGGGAAGGGGAGGGTGAAGGCGAATGGAGGAGAAGCAGTGGTGGAGACTGACGATGGCGGCGGAGGCGACAGAGAGAAATGGTGAGAGAGTTGAAAGAAATAGATTAGTTTAAGGTTTGGATAGATTTAGGGTTTGATATGTAAAATAAAATACCTGATTTTTTAATAAATAAACTTTAGACTTGATTTTTAAAAACCAATTTTTAAACACCTGGTTTTATGTAGTTACCAATTTTTGAATAGTAGATTGGTGTAGAATAAATGATTAAAAAATAAGAAAAAGTTTTAGATTTGTGTATAATATTATTTTAATGAAAAATGTGTTATTAAAAAGAAGGGAGAAAATATAATTTGAAAAAAAATGGAAATCAAACAAGGACTTCATAAATCTGCACAACAGCCCTTCCCTTCGCCAGTGTAAGTACTGTACCCTTTCTTCCTTTTTGTACGTTTAATAATTTAATCTATTATTTGAAATCAATAAATATTAACTTGTTAGTCATTAATACTACAAATAAAAACAATCATGTTAAAAGTACATATATTTTTTTGACAGAATAGACCACATGGAGGGACATTATTGGAAGATCAGAAAAAAGAAGATGAACGGTCCAATCACATTTTGTTATATTCTATTAATTTTTCTTGTACTCGTGACTTTATTAATAAAAAATGAACATTTGAACCAATGAGCCATAACTTAAATAAATAAATAAAATTTAGTTGATAATACAACTGACAACACCACAACATTGTCATCAGCAATCGGTGATGGACATATTGATTACTTTTATAATCTCCATAGTAATATAGATTAAAAAAAATAGTAGATGATCACCGATAGTGATGGGAAAAGTGATTACTGGCAGCATTATCGAGTTAGTGACTTTCTCTAGTACTGGTATGCAAGCAACTGCATTGCTTTAAACCTTCATCTAGTTCACTCCCTCATTTTGTACAGCTGAATCACGTATGATAGATTTTAATTTATTTATATATTGAGAAAATTGTATTTGGGGCATCTCAACCTTTTCATTTTGATACCACAATCCCTAACATTTAGTTAAATAGACAAAACATCTGAATATCGTATCCACCTAAGTGCATTTGCACCATCTCTAGCAGGAATGTTCTGAGGAGGAAAATGATCGATTTCTCTTTATTTATTTTTGTTCTTCGTATTTTTTAAATTGTTGCGAAAAGCTAACTAAAAATTAGATCAAATGACGTAACCATCCAAAGCTCCTTTAGCTCTCAAAGGTTAACGTCAAAAAAGAAAAGAGAAGGTAGAGGTAACAGTTGCACTTTAAAATGTTAGGACTTTCACAAATTTGCACCTGCAGTCATATTGTCGAACTATTAATTTCTCCTTTGTTAAGCATATGTCCATCTACTCAGCCTATTCCATCGAAACAATTTAAAAAGGGAGAAATATGTAAATCGAAAAAGTTTTGCATCCGAATATGAATACCTCAAGTTCAAGTAAATTCTATTTACCTCAAGTTTAGCCAGACATGTACTTGAATAGGAATTTTGGTAATACCACTGTAAAGTTTTATATTCACACAATGAAATACCCCTTTTCTGTTTTTAAATTGTATACGTAGTATTTTTGGAAATTTATAATAACAATTTTTTTCTTATATAGTTAGTAACTATTATATACAATAAAGGAAGCCAAATTCAGAAAAACAAAGTTATCTACCAATACACAACTAACAGTTCACTGTACAAGAAGAGCTTGTGCAATGTGTATTGAGCTGTGACTTTTACTTGGCATTTGATTTGATAGCATTAATAACCTTTTCCAAATTAACCTTCCCATCCGAATCCTGACTGAAAAACGAATTCAAGGTGTAGAATTCACAGAGATCTCTTGGGGAAAAGGTGCACTTGGCTGATCCACATTTGAAAGGATGACAAGGCGCTGCAATGGCTTTAGAGCCATGGCAAGCTGTGCAAACGAAGGACGCAGACTGGGATCACTGGGAATGAACCCCCCCGCAGGTAATTAGTCTTGAGAGAAAACATATAACAATGGAATATAGATACAAGCAGCATCAAATGTAGATACTTACGTTTGCCAACATTCCCATATTATTCGTGCCACCAGGGGATCAACTTCCTTGGGGATGTCAAGACGGCGATTTTGAAAACCCACTGCACCTACTACTTGCATTGGGTTCATTCCACTCCAGGGCAACTTCAATGTCGCAAGTTCCCACAATATCACACCAAAACTATATACATCACACCTGTCAAAGTTGACAATCAAAACAGATTGGTGGTATGTATACAAGCACAAATCTAAGCTTCAATAAAAGCCATGCAGGGGACAACTAATACATTAGCCAACAAAAGGAGATTTGTACTCCCTCGGGCATTTGTTTAAGGTTGGCATTCCTTGGATATTAAATGAATGATTAAACACTGAAAATGCCTTTTATTCAACATGTGACACGTGTAAAAGTAACAAACAAATAGGAAGATATAGATGTTAGACATTCTATACTCTTTATGCTTCAAATTCTGGTTGTCATGTGTTATGAGTTCAAATACTCTGGCATAGCATTAGTATTTGCTAAAGCTTCTGGCTTCTTATGGGATATCTTTGACTGATTTACAGAGGATCTATATGGTTGAGCAGAAAATATGAATTTATTTATTATTTTAGGCTACTCTTGATGAGACCATGTTGTCCTCCATTCTATTTAATCTTTTCTCTACAAATAGAAATCTCTTTTCCTACCTAAGAAGAAAAAGACAAGTTATGATTTTTTGAAACTAACACTTCGTAGATGTGTAAATACTAAAATGAACAGGAAATAGAGGAAATGAAGTAAAACTCAACTTATAAACTCAGCAAATACCACAGCAGTAGAAAGACATTTAAGCAATTTAACTCACTTCTCATTTGAAAGTTCATTTCGGAGAACTTCTGGGGCCATCCATTCAGGCTATCGAGGCAAATACTAGTTGGTTAGAAAATTAAAGAAAGGCACAATAATTAAAATTGAAAAAGCTGGGAAATCATATCCAGTAATCTAGCATACAACTATTTTCTAATCACAAGTTTATAAACCTCACCGTTCCTCCAGTTGACTTGGATGACAAAAAAGTGTTGTGCTTCAGGCGTGACAATCCAAAGTCACCCACCTGCATTTTCACAAGTTATAAAACTAAAACATTGAGTTCAGCAAAGTAACCACTAGCTAGCCAAGACCAAAACAAAATGTCATTTAATATCGACTTGTTATTCTGTTAAATATGATCTATTGATAAATGTCTTCTGGAACTCAAATATGTGGCCATTCAAATGCCTTGAAGTTTTAGGCACACTTTGATATTGTCACCCAAGAACATGAAAAATCATTTTGGTAAAATATCATCTATTGCATTCAAACTCAATTCTTACAGACTGACCAAGCAGGTATGCCAGAGTACCAAATTCAAGTAACAGATACCTTGACATTCCAATTCTTATCTACCAAGAGATTAGGCGACTTCAGATCTCGATGAACTATTGTAGGTTTGCTAGTGTGTAAGCAGTTCATGCCCTTCGCCTGCAATATCACCAAAATTTAAGATAAATAAATATAATAAATCGAATTGTGTGTCCAAACCAAAAATCAAAGATTGCTTCTCATACCACATCAAGTGCCATTTTAATTCTACGCTTTTCATCAATTTGACAATGAGGACGATGAATAATCCGATATAAGCTTCCTCTGGAGAACCAAAATGTTCACACCAGTTACTATCTCGACAAGAATTGGGGAATAGGCCGAATAGATTTTTATGTAACTCATAAAAAGCAAATAAAAATGACACATAGTTGAGATTAATCAAAGTAGCAAATTTGAAAGACAGGAAAACATGCAATTACTTGAAATTCAGGCTAAATGATTTCATCCATAGACAAAGAGAAGGAAAAAGAAACATAATCCTACCATTATATGAAATCCAGGTTGAACTAGAATATAAAAATAATTAGAAAACAAGTTAAAATAGATTTCCTATTTATAGTTGGACTTCTATTCCAACTGTATCAATGGGAGCAATTTCAAGAGATTGGCTGATATTTATTAGACTAACAGAAGTTCCATAAAAGATCAAGGATTGCAGTCATTATGGAAAAGTAAATGTCACTACTCTGGTGGCTGTGTGAACATGTAATAATTGATACAGCTAATCCAGTTGTTCAGCGAGAAAGAGTTAGTAGGAGAGATGAAAGATAAGGTCGGATTAGGATAGTTCCAGAGGTTAATATTGGAGGAAGTGAAACAACCAAGGTGAAGATGAATCAAGGGAACTCAAGAAAAACCAAGATATCACATCTGCGTTCCAAGGCATCAAACAGCAAAAAATAAAGTAATATGTACAAAAAGCTTTAAAAAGAAGAATAGAATACACATTAGGTCTAAAAGGCTCCAATTGTACCAACAGTTTTTATCTGGGAAACGGTTTGAAGAAATACTGTTTGATGGTAACTTGATAACAGGTTGCAATTTTCTAGAGCTATAAGCTATAAAACTTGGACTCCCACGTAGACAGGTCAACTAAATATGCAGAGTTCTGGCCTCTGGTCTTTTGTTTATCAAGGGGGCTAAGGATCAAGCTATTTTTTTCTTAAAACATTCCCTTTTCTCCATTCTAGAATAATGTCACAGATACAAATATATGTAGACCATGTTTAGGAGCGAGATTTTCCACAGTACCAGAAATAGAAGGATAATATGGGATGCAGCTTATCCTTGCCTCTAATGTTGCATGAGAGAGAGCAAATAGCTCTGGTATTGAAGCAATGTTTATAAACAGCAATTGCGTTTGCCATTTTTCTGATTTAGGGAAACTTTTCCAACTACAATCAATACCCAAAAAAGTTTCTCTTGGGAGAAATTTCCTTGTATTAAATTACATATTTCTATATCTTCAGTGTAATATTGATGAAGCAACATTGACTATAGAAGGAATGCTTCAGGCAGTACATAATCGCAGTAACGTGACTTACATCACTAAACCACGAGCATCAGTCTCTCCACTAGTATTTTATCGACTAGGTTTTCTGAACCTCTAGTATTTTCAAATGAATCTTTTCCAGTAGTCATTATTAATTCATATAATCTGAAAAGACGGGCCAACGCAGATTTCTATGAGAAGCACACAAAGATCACAGTTCCACGGCCCACTTGCAACTTCTAGGCCAAAAAATAGACCAAATAGTTTTTGGCCTTAAACCAATCTAAGTATCACTCTCATGCTAGTTGGAAAACTACACATTCATATAACATATCTGAAGAGTGAGTCAGATTGCTGTACAATGGTAAACAATCAACTTGAAATGCTTCCACCAATATTTCCCCGTAAAATTGCCCAATGAGGTACCATTGTTGATGATCATTTAAACATGCTTGTTAAGGGTAATTAAAAAATGCATTCATGACGGTAGACTCCCATCCCAGGGTATCAGAGTTATGCTTGTAAAACTTCAATAACCAATAAACCATGGGAAATCATCGTAACCTTCAGAAATGTCGTCTCTGACAACAGTGTTCCAAGTCACAAAGAAAGAACATGCTTTCATCCAACCAAAATATTCTTGACTTAACAAAATCAATTCATATACTGCAACGTTCAGCTAACAAATTATTGCCAAATATTTCTTTTTAAGCATAGCACACCATCAAATGATTATAAATGATGAAAGAAACAAAAAATTAAAAACACATACCGTGGTAGAAACTCCGTGACAATAGAGAGATTTGGTGGACGAGTTACGGCACCCATAAAAAGTACTACATTTGGATGGCGTAAATTACGCATGATTAGCACCTACAACAGTGCAACAGTAGTTCTCATCCCTTAGAAAAGTATTAGATTTATACAATTTACATTTTTTTAATTGTAACAGAAAGGCAAGTTTCCAGAAAGTTTAAGCAGCCTGCTAATAATACACAGATGAATGAAGAAAACAAATTCAACTTTCAAGGTAAAAAATAAAACAAAATAAATAAATAAAAAATTCACCTCTTAGTCAGAGCATCATGCACGCCATCTAGCTCCCTTCTTTGCTTGGGACCATTCCCCAATGGTCCTGCACTTGAAGGGAGCAAAAGACTCATTCTTTGGGTCAGCTTCCTCAGGCTCCTTTTTCGGAATTCGCCGAGGAGCTGCCCCTAGAATGAGATAGAAAAAACCTCCTTAAGGTTTCTATTCCAAATATCATTCTTTTCAAGCCTAGACCTATCGTTCGGACCCCTTCCCAAGGGTCCTTAGCTTGTTAAGAGTTATATATAATCAAGCTTGTGGAGGTATTTACAGTGTAATAAATCAAAAGCAAAGGAATACTATTACGATAGTCAACAGTTTGTCACCAATTGAAGGAAGACTACCTTATGGCTAGCTTTCATTTAAATATCTCAAAGAAACCAAGTTAATTTTAGTAGATACATACAGTTCAACAAAAGGTCTCTTAATGGTTTTTACATAGTATGTTCACTGGTAAACAAGGTAAATTCTTACTTCTCTCTTAAACTCATCCAAAGCAGCACCTGAGAAATCCTGGTCAAGGAACTTCTTCACAGCAACCTCCTGTGCTCGTAACAATCCACCAGCCAAAGAACAAAATTAAATGATTCTCTCTTGCAGGAAAAAAATAAATGTTAATAATATATAAATAGATTAATTCTAAATATAAACAAGCAGAAATACCCAGTACAGTACTAAAAGAATAAACAGAAATTAATACACAACATACATGAAAAAGCAAAAATACACCTCAAAGATGCTTACCAAGCTAGCAGGCAGCAAAGAAAATGAAAGATAAAAAAACACACTTCTGAATGCACACACTCACAACCAGCAACTACTTCAGGATATATTGGCTACCCTCACTGTCACTCAAATATGCATGCACATAAGTACCAACAAACACACCCATAGAGAGAACTAATAATAGCACTCAGCAGGATAGATAATACAAAAGTGGTGCTGATGAAGAGTGAAGACAGAAAGAACTAACCCAGAAAAATAAAACAAGTGGACACAAAATGTGACACAAAATAAAAACATTCCAAAGTTAATTTTCACATGAAAGTTAAATCTCATACTAACCTTAATGCTAAAACCAATCAAGTTGTGGAAAACACTGATGAACGAGTCAATTGAGCTCGAGCTAAAGGATACATGAAATGCATATCGACTGGTTGGGTCGAACAAAAGAATACTATCTTAAAAGACCCAACAGGAAGTGAAAATTTGAGATAACAACGCCACAAGCCTTCTTATGGAAACACAATTGAGAACTTGCACAATGGAAATAATTCAAGAATGAGAATTATTGCTTGCTTGTGTAATTTATCGGGAACCTCCTTATTTTAATTTAGAAGACATTATCAAGTCAAAAGTTAATTCTAAATCATAATCAGCTGAAAACCTGGAAAGCACAGACACACAGCCAGCACTAGCATATCAGTGTCTGACACGTATCGAACACCGGTATATCTCCGACACGTTGATGACTCATGTCGGAGGCCTTTGTGGCGTGTCTTTTGTGAAGGGAACTGAAGAAGGCAGCTAAAAATTCAAGTAACGACCTATGAATCAGTTTGAGGAAGAAAATTAAGTCGGCGGCTGAAGAAGACTAGAACAGTAAACCCTATTTTGTTGAAGGAAAAATGAAGAGAAAGGTCTCTCTGTGATGGATTATAATGTAAAAAACAATTGAATTGCTTTTACCTTAATTAAAAAACAATAGAGAAGTATGATAAGGAGATAAACTTTTTACCATTTTGATTTACTATTTTACCCCCAATGAAAATTGCAAGAAAAATCTCAAAAATTCACTTCAGAAAATAAAAAATATATATTTTAATCAATGTGACGACAATGCATCGTGTCGGAGTTTTTTTCGAAAAACCGTGTGTCGACGTGTCAGACATGTACTCATGTCCGTGTCGGTGCCCCTCTACCATATCTGTACAAATAGAAGCTGAAAACTATTATCATAAAAGAATCTGCAACATATAACTTTCCATTCATGACATAAGTGGATCCAAATGCGCTGTTGATTCGGCACTTTTGAATGCAAGTCAAGGCTGACCTAATTCTAGATCACCTATGTAAATCCTTGAGTTGTTTACAAGATTTTTCTTTATTCGCGGCTTAATTTAGGGTAGCAGAGGAAGTAAAATAGTACAAATTGCTTCAGAAAAATAAATCCCTACTGCATGTGTGTAACAGAAAATTCAAATATTGCAAATGTAAAAGATTCACAGCAGAAAAGTCAGTTGTCGACCAAATAACCTTACTTTTCTACAATAAAAAAATTTCAAAATTCATTGAACTTGGGGAAGTAAACAGTTCCAACAAATGGTATGTCCAAATTATTTTAATAGTTTCTATTCACACAATATCTTAATCAGTTTCCACATGAAATTGAGTGGAAAAACTGTGAGAACCACTTACAATGCCATTCCAATCAGCATGGTAGACCTCTCCATATGAACCTGCAAACACAGTTTATATAACTATAAGATAAAGGGGAAGATATAATAATAGACATAAATAACTCCAAGATAACAATTTCTGAGGAAAAAAAGTTTGTTAGAAGCTTCGGTCTCAGAAAAGCGGAGAGAGAGATCAATGGTCAACAGTGAGCACAAAAACATTTTTCATGCCAAGAATAAGCTTATATGATTCATCATATAAAGCAAGTTCTCTAATAACATATACTAGAGAAAGCATTGATAGTTCCATAGTGAGGAAATTTAAGCATGAATAAAAACAATTGAAGCATAAAACAAGAAGGTGCAGGTGCTACCTAGTCCAATTCTTTCACCAATAACAAGATCCTCCCAAGGAATTTCACATTCACCAACATCATCAATCACTGGATCAATGTGACTAGGAGCTAAATCAAGTGAAGAGTGAAATTCACCAACATCATCAATCACTGGATCAATGTGGCTAGGAGCTAAATCAAGTGAAGAGCCGGCACTTTCTGTCCCCTTCAGTTTCAAATTAAAGCTGCCTTGTATGTTCTGTTCATGGTCATGCAGCCTGGTGATATTCTTTAAGTGTTCATTCGTAATATCAGGTTCCTTACTTTGCATCATGTTCCCATAAGCGCCCTGATATATTTCCATATGATTGTTGCTAAAATCTTCCCCTGGGGACAAGTGACTGAATTTACTTTCACCTGATTCCGTTGTCGAATTGTTATCAAACGAAATACTGTCACTATTCTCTCCATAATTATTATATGACTTCTCAGGTAACTTGTAGGTGCTAGAGGGAGCCTTTTCAGTAGCAGTAGGGATGCTAGATGCAACTGAAGATACCCTATAATTACTAAACTCCTGACTGTTCTTCGGAAATAAACCATCCACAAAATTATATTCCTTTTTCTTTGGGACCTCATTGCATGCATGACGATTCTTCCACATCAAGGGTACAGGAGGCCGACCACTGACGAGGTTATTTTTTCTCCGTTGCAGTTCATCAACTTTATTTATAGGAATATTCTGAGCCATAGTATTTCGAGAACCTTTTATTTTGAATGGATTAAGATCTGAAAAAAGATTTTTTGGGTCTTCTGCACCATGCTGACTGCATGGAACCACATTTACATTCATTCTCAAGTCATCACCAACTGTATTGGGTCCACGAGCCCCCTTGTACAAAGAAGTCCCGATTGCCGACGAGGGGCTATGATCCAATTGGTTAGCAGCAAGCCCTTCATTATTAGTTCCAGAAGACCCAACTCCATTGTTTGCATTAGGATCTAAAAGTAACGGCAGTGCTTCTGTCTTTGTAGATTTTGTCCCTGGAAACAAATTATGTCCAGCAAAAGAACTCTGATCAGGTTGTGTGGAAGAACTATTGGTATCTTTAGTCGTCAGAAGACGGGGAAGAATGTTTAATTTTGGATTATATGTCTCGAATGGAGCATCTTTTACACTCAGAACATCAACTGGGATTTGAGTCCCCGGAGCTCCCATGAGGTCAACCAAGCATTCACTGAAGAAATGAAATTGATTTTAGATTTTGACATGTAGAGAAATATGTAACACACATCCATTTACTGAATACACAGACAAAATCGTGAGCGTATAAATATTTACATGTGAAGAGAAGCAAGCTCAAAATGTCAAACCAACACCAGGAAACATTTAGAAGATAAATTAAATCGTGTAAAAATTTGGAAGAGAAAAAAAAAAAACTGAAACCTAGAAAGTAAAGAACATTCTTTCCAAAAACGAGTTTTGCTTCAAAGTAACCTTAGTTCTATGAGAAAAGTGAGTTTATCTATGTAATGTACAACTCATTCTGGTACTGATAAACAGAGAAAAGTGGAACAGGAGATATGTACAACCAGGTGCAGGAACTTCTTTCTTGAATTAGAATTAAATATTGATGAGAATAGGGGATTATAATCCATAAGAACTTTAATTAAAACTAGCTGATATGCAAACTGTGACACCATACCAGTTGTACTTGAAAAGAATTGTTATCCATGCACAAGGCACCATACATTGGAGGGATGAAAAGGAGTATACATTTTTCTTTTGTAGGAAGGATTGCTTTGATTCGGTCTTTCCTCACTACCATACCCATTTATTACTCATCTTTCTTAGAATGCCTAAATTAATCACCTAGGATGTTAGGTGAACCATCTAGCAGTTTACCAAATTGTTCCTGGGAAGATTTGTAGCTAGGTTATCCATCTTTTGATAAGTATTCCCTAAATTATTCTTCTTTGTTATATCATGCTGCAATTTCTGATTTCAGTATTATAGGAAAAAGATTCAATCTCTTTAAGCTCCTGTTTCTTCAAAACTTCAAATGATGGAGAAACCGCGAATTTTCTTCTTCTAAACTTATCAATCAGTTATCATTCACCTCCCTTCACAAATTCTAGATGTTTGTATCCAGAGAGCTCTGTATTTGTACATGCAAAACATTTATATCTTACCTCACACATGAAGTAACAGAATCCCTTTACCGTTCGTTAGCCAGAGATAAAAATTCCCTTGAAAGTGAAAGAGTTTGATATTTGAGAGGCAGAATACTAATGGTTTACATCTGTACCCAGACCATGGTTCCTTTCTCCCTAAGTGTCCATGATTTGCAGAAGGCAAAGTGAGAATTACGTTGACTTATTTTTCCTTTGTGCTAGAACCAGATACCTGCTGAGTACATTATTTCAAATTTGAGAGAACTTTATGTTATGCTGGCTACTTTGGAGGAGTTTCTTAAAATTGAAATTAGGGGTTTTGGTAGATTGAAAGAAAGAGACTGAAAAAATACCTAGTTTTCTGTTACACAGTGCCTTTTGCCTACATAGGAGCACTAGAACTTTTAAGAATCAGTTTACATGAATCTATTGTGAGATTGAGCAATTTTTTTGAATCCGTGTCATTCTATGTACCAGCATAGCACTTCAAAGAGGTTGGGAGCCTCTTTTCGGTTCCTAATGAGATTAATTGCAGTATTCGTTATCAGAGGACAACGTGCCTCATCTTTAGTTCTCTGTAATTGATAAACTAATTTTTTTTTTTTTAAATCAAAAACAGAACATATTCTCAATAATTCAATTCAAAAGTATGAGTTTTACCCAACATTCAAAGTACACATCAAAACAGAATTTCAATATGGCTAAACACTGTCTTGTTCCTATTAACAATATAGAGAAAATCTATGGCTTTGGATCTTTTGTTTTCTATTATTTTTGAAATACTTCTATGTGCAACTAATCATCAGATCATCATAAAAACCAAGAGTATATGAAAAAAAAAGGAAATAATTATGTCCGCGCAAATTTCCTCCATTATCAGGTCTATTTCTGTGTGCATTTGAAAATGGTGTTTGTCAAAAGCAATACAGAACTTCTCTCACATTCTGTCTTAAGGATGTTATGGCGCCAGCCTCCAGCAAGAAAAGTCTCTGTTTTACGGACGCTAGCATATTAATATTGTAGGCCAACCAGCAACTGCTAGAATAATATATACAATTACAGTTTACAGATCTACTACCAGCTGCCTTATACAGCTCGAGTCGTAAAGACGAGATACTAGGGTCTTCTAGATGAGGGAGAGTACATAATTGGTACTGCAGACAGAATAATCATTTACTTAACTATGATCAGAGTATATGAAAGTTTGCAGTATATATGGAAGATGTACATAATTGGGGTTGGGGACAGAACAATCCTTTACTTCACTATGATCCTAGCATAAGAGAGCTTGCAATACACGTTGGAAAATTTTATTTTATTATTTTCATTTTTGTAGGTTAGTTGGTTGAGGGGAGTGGGATTGGGATTGGGATTGGCACCTAGGGTTGCCTGCCTTGTACTACAATCAGTCCATGCTCCCAATTAATCCCCCCATCTCATTATTAAAGTCCGTCTTTCAAAACTGATTATGAAAAGTCAAAACTTTATTCTCGAAAGAGCACAAAGTAATAGCTATTGTTTAAAATCTCAATTAAAAATGCTGAAAAGTACAAAATTCCTATCATAAGTAAAACAGAGCACCCAAGTTGCTAACAGTGGGACGGAAGGAGATCTAATGTTGGAAATTCTTCACCCATTCCAGAAGCATACTTAAATTATCTGTAGTTCCAGCATCCCTATGAAGTAATTCTGTAATTGTACTCTATTCTACTAAATTATTATTTAGAGCATGTTTGGTACTGCTTAAAATCCAATTAAAATTGAAAATATAACCGTTATTGGGTCCCACCCGTCTAATAAAAGTCAACAATAACGGCTATATTTTCAATTTTAATATGATTTTAATCTCTATCACACACCCTCTTATTGAAATTACAGAATATCTAGACAAGCCTGAGTCTTTACAAGTTACAACGAAATCTGCATGACACAATATTCTCATATGAATCAATAATGATTATGTAGTCTCCTGTAACCCTGTAGAATTATTCAATGTCGCTTATAGTTATTTGATCACATATACTTCTCATTTCATATAATATTAGGAATTCTCGTCTGCTCATACATATTTTGCAAGTACCCAATATTGGAAGCAACATTACCTTTACAATACTACTCTAATCTAATCAAAATTAGAATAAAAATGGTATTTGGTAACTGGCTAAATCATACCAGCTCCAAATCCATGTATCATAGCTCATGCAAATCAGGAAAGAACATGAGACAGGTCAAATAAATTTCAAGTGTTTGTGGGACAATCGGAAGCAGGATTTTGTTCCAAGGATCCAGTTTTTTTCCCACGAGTCACAACTTACAGAGATTGCAACATGTGGCAATGATTGTGTAGCATCTGCAAACAGGGGCGAACCCATTAAGGACCTGAACCCTTGATTTTTGAAATAGAGAAAAAAAAAAAGCCTACATAATAGTAGCCCATAATTTTTAACCCAAATCCAGCAATCTTAAGTCTTTGACATGATTAAAAAAAGCCCCCATAATTCCAATTTCCCACTTAACCGTACTTCCCTTTCCCCAATTCTCAAACCTGCGAGATTCTGCGAATCCCCGGCGATTCCAAATTCCAATCACCATATTTTGAAAGAAGATTGAAGGAGCAAAAATTTGTAATCCATTTCTCTTTCTTAATCTTATTGGTTATGTTTTGATAGTTATTTATGCTTATATAATTTCATCACATCCCAAAATCAAATCAAATAAATATCAAGCATGAAAATTTTCTCTGCAAAATTTCGATGTGTTTCCTTACTTGTGTTGCAGTATTTCAATAGTAGTTAAATGGAGGCTTAAATGTTGCGACTTGCAAGGAGAAGATTTTGTGCTCTGACTAAGAATTTTTTGTTAGTTAATGCTTAATCAGCTGAAAATTTCAAATTTTGAGATTATTTGATCTAATTAAAGTGAAATTAGGTACTCCAAGATGATAAATGTCATTTTTAGTGCTTCAGCATTCTATGTTTACTCAATTTATCATAATTAGGGAAGTCTCAACAACAAACTAGAAATTGAAGAATTACTGCACTATATAAAAAAATTTGCTTCGTATAAAGAGAATTTATTTCATTTAATATGGGTAGTTATTTCATTTATTAAGTAGAGCTGTTATATTGATAAAGTGAGTAGCTGGGGATTGGAATAGTTTGGAATGGATGGAATTCTAAAAATGAGATCTCTTCCATTGAATCTAGTCCATCTGTGGAAGTTGAGAGAGTTGGTCTAATTTGAATATTAACGTTGTTGTCTAATTTGAAATTATTTTTTATGTAATTCTATCTCACCTCCGCTGAATCATGGTCCTGGATCCGTCCCCGTCTGCAAACATATACTCCTTCCGTCCCATAAAAATAGTTCTATTTTTTCATAAAATTAAGAAATATAGTTAATATAGTTGAAATAATAAATTTTACTATCATTTTTCCTAATATACCCCTACATTAATGTCATCGATATTCAAGGCAATTAAACTATTATTGGTACTAACAATTGTTTAATGCAAGAATCAAGGTAATTAACATTCCAAAATCATCCAATACAAATACAAAGGAATAAATGTCATGAAAGATGAAATAGCTTTTTGGTTTTTAATTTATTGTTCCAACTACATTTGAATAATGGAATGACTTATATTTATGATAACAAAGCATATCAAATAGGAACATATATTTAGAAACTCATTTATTAACTACACCCACAAATAAGAAACAACGAAAAAGGAAAACAACACTATCTTTATGGGACGGAGGGAGAAAATTCTCTAATTTCTCTACAACTCCTCAATATAATACCACATCAAATGTGTTTCATTCAATTCTACCTAACCAAAAATGTGCTATTGTTTGTAGCAGTGTTTGCCCTCTTCATAAAAAGCAAAAGAAGTTGGCTGTTGGCATTCCAGCAACTAGATGAGTATACTTTTAATTTATTCACATGGATCTTCAAAAACCATAAGAAGAGTTATCATTAGAAGTTTAAAAATATATTCCAGCAACTTCATAGTTTGTATCATATATGGCCCTATGACAACTACATATGCATAAATTTAAATTTGTGCAAGATTCAACTATCAAAGTATATATAGCCCCTGTTTGAGCCACATTAAATTTCTCATTATCATTCTTCTACTCATTTTCAATCACACATTCTTCAATAAAATAATATTTTTCATCACATCAATAACTTTTCTTTCTTTTTCAACTACACATTCTCCATCAATCTACTATTCCAAAATACATTCTTCCGAAATAATATCCATCAAACACATCCATAATCAGTCTGCTTCATTCAAATTAGGGAAGTTGCAAGCAGCTAAGCACAGAGATTCATAATTAATGAACAGTACCCAGGCCGGTAATGGGAAGAGATTCAAACCACTATCTCCAAACTACAATAATCACTCCTGTATGGAAGAAGAATATTATTCACCATGTTCCCATATTACCTGTCATTTGGTAGCTTGATAATGTTGACTGCATCATCCTCAACACCAGTGTAATGGCTACCCTTCACAAGTCTACAAGGTATTCCAACACTGTCAGCTAATACCTGGATTAAAGCAAGCAAATCGATTATAAACAGAGCTGTAATGAGCAAATTGAATTCTGCAAAAGACATTTCAATAACATCAAGAAGCTTGAGCATATATAGAACTTAAGAAGACAATGTGCACAGAACTTGATTTGTTGAATGGTTCAATATCCTAGAATATCATTCAATTACATCTTCAGAAGATCAAAAAAGGTAACATGTTAGTTCTCTGAGAGAAAAGCATATGCAAACAAGGCCTTATTCAGGTATCTCTAGTCTTGAAAAGTCTACAAGAAAAGATTCAAAACCAATATTTTATATCTACCACAGATCCTACCTTAAAAAGCAGTGCACGGTGGCGAGAAAGACCAATTTTCAGGGACCCAATTGGCAGCACAGTGGTATGAAGAGACGTCCTCAATTCCATACTTCTCTCCAGCCATTTTTCCAACATTATATTAGCATCCCGTACTGGCCCACCCAGGTGTTCTGTAACAAGTTCAGCTATTCTCTGTACAAGTAGACTAATCTCAGCATTAGGGCAGTCTAATGCAATACAGTGTGCTATCTGCATCAACTCCACCAAAGCAGGATCTATTTTTCTGTTAACTATGACAACCTCAAAGTCAGAATCCCCGTTGCTACTTTCAAGATCTTTGAGAGATGGCATGTTCCCTCGAAATGCTTGATCTGTGGAGAGGCTATATACATCATAGAAGCCATCCACAACTCTTTCCTCAAAGTCAACAACACTGTAATCCTGGCAAGGTAAAAGAATGGACAACATACAACACCTATGTTAAACAAATAAAAAGCATTATGCTCCCCATTTGATGGCATGTTCGGGCAAGACCAGCAAAACATAAGAAAAAAAACAAGCAATCTTCAAATTCAATGACATAAAAGAAACTCAAAATAACTGCTACACCAGATGCACTAGCATGCTTGAAGAATAAAATTAAGCCCTAATCTACAGAACAAGTATAGTATATAAAATTAGCAGGAATTCTACACCTCTGCTATATATGCTATAAAAGCCATGTAAGGAACCTGAAGGTATTACAAGATTGCATTTCTGTGACACTGGTGCAGGTAGGAGTATAAACTTTTTTATATATTTAACAAAATATATATGCTAATAATTTGGGATCACAAGTATGAGCTCTATATACATTCCTATCCAGTAATCAAATTGAAAAGTTGAAGAAAGACAATTAAGTCCAACTTTCTATTACTAGCCTATAAATAGGAAGATCCAAATCACTTCCTTTCATTCAAAAGGAGTGGGATTTGAAGAGATTTTATCATATAAATACTCAAGTAATGGATGCAGTGCACAAAACCAACTCAGATGAAGTAGATACAAGTAACAAGCCCCTTAACGAGAATTTTTGTGCCTTCAGTACGGTTGCTTCTCTTTTGGGGGTCCATTATGTAAAATCAAGTCAAAGAAGTCACGTACTACACAAAATACATAGTTGGAGTTTGAATATTTGCTGCAAAAGCCCTTCCAATTCTTTTGCTTGAGCCTTGTGGAATACAATAATGTTGAAGTATTTAGCACAAACCCACAAATTGTAGTGCACAAAATAGAAAATATTATTGGTAAAACTGAACTAACCCAATAGTGGCGAGACAACAAGTCAGCAGCAGCGAGGTCCAAATCATCACTGCGAAAGAGGGAGGACCGGGTTGGGTCATTATCCGGAGCAGAGTTCCGATCCGAAGAGGACACGCTCAAAGCCAAGGCCAGCTGCACCTGGTACTCCTCCTCCGATGCATAATAGTCCTGCTGTTGCTGCTGCTGCCGATTACTAGTGCCCGTATTATTATTTCTGTTGTTGTTATTGTTGCTAGTGTCACCGCTAGTACTGGTGGCAGCGGCGGAGGGGGTGGTGGTTGAAGGAGAGGCACGGTTGTCGGACGCGGCGGGAGGCGGAGACTGTGGTGGTGCTGCTGCTGACTGCGGGATCTCGTTGGAACGGTTGGGATGGTGGTGAAGCTTCTTGAAAATGTGCTTCATCTCGTCGTCTTCTCCGTTTCTCTCTGTGACTATTTTCTCCACCTTATTTTCGCAATTTCGCCCTCTTTTCTTCTTTTCTTTTTCTTTTTCCTTTTTTTTTCTTTTGGCCTTTTCAACGCCGTGAGCAGAGGCAATTTATCCCCCGCTTGACCCTTCTTCGATATGGTGCTCTGTATATGTGTGTGTGTATTATTTTATTTTATTTTTTTGTTAAAAATGTATTTTATAATTGTGAATTTTTACAAAAATGGGTGGTTAAAAGGTAAAAAAAATTAGGTTAATATACAAAATATTTTATTGAAAGAATATATAATTGAAAATAAATTTGAGAAAAAATGGGTTTTAAGACAATGGGATAAATGAGAGCTTAATTTAGGGTGTGTTTGGGGCACATTATTTTGAAAGAATGTATTCTGAAATAGTGAGTTGATGGAGAATATGTAATTGAAAAAAAAGGAAAGTTATTGATGTGATTGAAAATATTATTTTATTGAAAAATGTGCGGTTGAAAATGAGTAGAAAAATGAAAATGAAAATTTACTTCTCATACAATTAATGTGTACCAAATAAGGGATTACTTTAATTTACTTCTCATACTTATTTTCAACAATACATTTATACAATAAAATATTTTTCACGTAAATCTAAATTTCTTTTCTGTTTTTTATTCACATATTCTCCAAAAATCACCGTTCAAAATATCAATTTTTGGGTAATTATATTGCCACCATATTTTTTTTTCTAACCACATTATAAATACGCCCCATTTAGAATGGCAAAGCAACTCGGGCTCGATCCGGAAAAAGTCCTAGCTAGGTCTGGCTCGATTCCATCGAACCAAGGTTCGGGTCGAGCCCCATTTTAGGGCGTCGGCTCGAGCTCGAGCCGGCCCGAGTTTTAGAAAAAAAAAGTTAAAAAATTAAAAAATTAATTTTAACGGAGACAACTGTGTGACTGCTACCTGCGTTTTGCACACAGCAGTCACGAAATTCTTTTAAAAAAAATTAAATAAAAAAATCAAGTCGGCCCGGCTCGACTCGTAAAGGCCCGAGCCAACAGCTTGGGTCTAGCCTAAATTTTTTGGCAGAGCAAAATGGACCTAAAAGAGCTCGGACATGTTTTGAGTTTCGGCTCTGGCTTGGCTCGGCTTTACTGGCTCGTTGACATGGCTAGCCCCATTTAAAACACATTTTTTTATAAATACGCCAGAACTAATTTACAAATATAACCCTAAATTAAGTAAAATGTTAAGAGTATAATGCACTACACAACCCTCATCCTCTCTCTATACCATGTACAGAGCCCCACCCTTTGTCTCCTCCGCCGTGGTGAGTGGAGCGAAGAACAAATAAGATACTTTTATTAATGCCAAGGAAATGGGATAGGGGCAAGGGCTAAGCTCTAAACAATTCCACCAAAATGATGAGTCATTACCTCCCAAATTGGAGAGAATGAAACAATAGCTAATGAGAACCCAAATCTTTTTACAATGAAAACCATTCATAGAAAGCTTTTTGCACTAAAGTACGTATCAAATCTGCTCGAAAAAATACTTACATTGAAATGGATCTCGCTTGTGAGTGACCAATGTGCTAGTACGATACATCATCCACCTCTTACGAGTTTTCGAAAAAAAAAAGGTAAAAAAAAATTAAAAAATTAATTTTAACGCAGGCAGTTGTGTGATTGCTACCTACGTTTTGCGGGGAGTAGTCACAAATTTTTTTTAAAAAAATAATAATAAAAAATCAAGTCGGCTCGGCTTAGAGATGTCAATATGCCGAGCCGAGCCTGCCCATACTCGAGTGAGCACGGCTCGCCGCCCAACGAGCCGAGCGGGTGGCCTTGGGCAAGCTCAGCTCATGCCCTAGCTCGCCCAAAAATAAAAATCTAAAAGGTAAGATAAGCTTTTTAGAAAGACGAACAAAAAAATTTGGGCAAGCCACGAGCGACCACGAGCGGCTTGTGCTCGGGCTCGTCTAAAACGAGTTGAGCCGGCTTGTCTCGTTTACCACCTCTAGCTCGACTCATATGGCCTGAGCCAAAAGCACGGGTCGAGCCTAAAAATTTTGGCCGAGCAAAACAAACCCAAAAAAGCTCGGACCTCGACTCGACTTGACTGGCTCATTGACATGACTAACCTCATTTAAAACACATTTTTTTATAAATACATCAGAACTAATTTGCAAATATAACCCTAAATTAAGTAAATTGTTAAAAGAGTAGAATGCACTACATAACACTCATCCTCTCTCACCACCATCCGTCTCCTCCACCGTGGTGGGTAGAGCTTGAAGAACATATAAGACACTTTATTAATGCCAAGGAAATGGGGCAGGGGCTGAGCTCTAAATAATTCCACCAAAATGATGAGTCATTACCTTCCAAACTGGAGAGAATGAAATAATAGCCGATGAGAACCCAAATCTTTTTACAATGAAAACCATTCATGGAAAGCTTTTTGGACTAACGTTCGAAACAATTATTACATAGAAATGGGTACATTGAAATGGGTCTCACTTGTGTCACTATCTATGACAGTAGTGTGGTCAACGTGCTCGTATGATACATCCTCCACCTCTAACGAGGTTGCTTTAAACAACGTTTCCAGCTTCGACTTGATTCTACTCGTCTGTGATAGCAAAGACCATGAAGGCATTTGCTATTACTCATTGTGCGTAATTTGTTCACATTGATGGTATAAATTCCCGAGCCCTTTTCTGCTTTTGCTTTGCTTTTTGCACTTCATTTGGCTGCTGCAACTGGGCAAATTGAGGTGGGTTTGCTGTACAATTTAATAACTTGAAAATTTTTCTTCTTTCTGTATTTTGATAGATTCTTTCTGTGCCAACCCAACGCTACCCCCGATGATAAAAGATAGAAGAAAACAAGATTATTGGTTGTGAAAGATTGTAGTGTACATAAAAGGCTTAATAGCACAAAATGTCCCTACGTTTGACAGTTAGTGTGCAAAACATCCCAACGTTTCATTTTTTTGCATATTCGCCCCTATTTCAACGTTTCAGTGTGGAAAACGTCATTTTCACTATTTTTAGTGTAAAATGACCAATATACCCTCAAATTTAATAAAACAAAGAAAATGAAATGAAAAATAAAAAATAAATTATAATTATACTCCCAAACTTTTTAAAAAGTGCAAGTGGGTCCAAAAGTCTTATTAAAAGGTTTAAGCACAAAACGTCCCTACGTTGACACTTAATGCGGAAAACGTCCCTACATTTCAAACATGTTTGTATTTGCTTAATAGCACAAAAGGTCCCTACGTTTGACACTTATTGCGTAAAACGTCCTTACGTTTCATTTCTTTTTACATTTTCATCATTATTTCAACGTTTCATTGCGGAAAAAGTCATTTTCACTATTTTTCAATGTAAAATGACCAATATACCCTTATATTTAAATAAAACAAAAAAAGGAAAATAAAAAATAAAAATAAATTACAATTTTGTTCCCAAACTTTTTAAAAAGTGCAAATGAGTTCAAAAATCTTATTAAAACATTCAAACCATCAATCTTTTCCTCATCTCTCAACTTTTTTCTCCCTCCACCACCTAAACCACCAGACCCCACCATTCAAATCGTTAATGTTGACCACAACTATTAGCCCCAAGATTGTAGAGGGAGGTGAGATGGTTTAAATGGTGGTGGAGTCTGGTGGTTTAGGTGGTGGAGGGAGGATAAAGCTAAGGGAGGAGGAGAAGACTGATGATTTGAATGTTTTAATAAGATTTTTGAACTTATTTGCACTTTTTAAAAAGTTTGGGAGCACAATTGTAATTTATTTTTATTTTATTTTTTTATTTATTTAAATATGAGGGTATATTGGTCATTTTACATTGAAAAATAGTGAAAATGACGTTTTTCCGCAATGAAACGTTGAAATAAGGACGAAAATGTAAAAAGAAATGAAACGTAAGGACGTTTTACTCAATAAGTATCAAACGTAGGGATATTTTGTGCTATTGAGCAAATACAAACATGTTTGAAACGTAGAGACATTTTGTGTTATTGAGCAAATACAAACATGTTTGAAACGTAAGGACATTTTCCGCATTAAGTGTCAAACGTAGGGACGTTTTGTGGTTAAGCCTTTTAAAAAAACTTTTGGACCCACTTGCACTTTTTAAAAAGTTTGGGAGTATAATTACAATTTATTTTTTATTTTTCATTTCATTTTCTTTGTTTTATTTAAATTTAAGGGTATATTGGTCATTTTACACTGAAAAATAGTGAAAATGACGTTTTCCACACTGAAACGTTGAAATAGGGGCGAAAATGCAAAAAAATGAAACGTTGGGATGTTTTGCACACTAACTGTCAAACGTAGGGACATTTTGTGTTATTAAGCCTACATAAAAATTAGTGGGAGAAAATTAAAAGGTTATTTATGCCATTTTATTTAAGTCCATTTTCGTAAGCACGGAAAATATTTAAAATTGTGGTGTGGAAAATAATTTTTGTTGTGGCAATATAATCACCCTCGATTTTTTCCAATTTCCTTTTATAATGGCCATAAAGCAAGGGCTTAATTCAATTATTTAAGAAGTGTCACGTCAGTGTAACAAAATAAAATGGGGGATTTGGTTTAAAAACTTAGTCAATATGTCATTTAGTTTCAATTAAAAAAATAAATTTTAGTAAGAGCTAATAAAATGTGTTGACAAAAAATTGATAAAAATTGTGAATTTTATGAATGAATGATTAAAAATAAGTTTTAAAAAATTGGGGCAAATGGGCTAATAGTTTTTTTATTAGAAGGTCTACCCTCAAAATTTTATTTTATATCACTACAATATAAAAGAGGTTAAAAGAAGCATGGATGCGTGTTGAAAGTCGACTATCATCATTCAATTTTCTTCTCCTATCATTTCAAGGAAAAATCCACGAGTACAGAAAAATGCTGATAGAATTCATATTAAGGTTGACGTGGCAGCACATAATTGGCTTTTCTCTCTCTCTCTCTCTCTCTCTCTCTCCATATTTCAATGATTTCACACCATGTATTGTCTGTCAAAATTTTCTGTACTTATACCATAATTGTCATTTCAAAATGAGTTGAGGCCATTCTCTGTACCCATTTCTTCTCCTTCCCCATTCTCCCATGTGACCACCCACTCCATTACCCTCATTTGTTTTTAATTTCCTTACACCTACAATTGCTTGTCTTCTCTGTTTTTCACAATTTTCTCTGCATCATAATCGTTTGTATAAAGATCATTTGAATGATCTTGTTGGTTCCATATTGCGTTTGGGAAAGTGGGGGAGTATTTTTGTTCATGACCTAGTGGGTTAATAAAATTAGAGAACATTTAAACTTGTACTAGTAATTTTTTTTAATCGATCATTTGGGCTTATATGTGAATTATTGTGTATTAAAATAAAGGCTATCGGTTTTATTAAAGAAGAAAAAGAAAAAGAATGTGAATGTAGCAGAGAAATAGAATGTCAATAAATAGAAGAAGAAGAATATTTAATAGAAGAAGAAGATTATTTTGAAAAAGGAGAAACATGTTTAGAATTTGTGGAAATTGAAAAAATATATAATTTACTAATAACAGAACAAGATATAGAAAATATGATAAATAAATTAGAAATTTTAGGAGAAAATGTTTTAAAATATTGGGAGAAAGATAAAGTTCTATGTGAATTAAAATTAAAAAATCCTGAATATATAATTAAGACTAAAAATATTGAAGCTACAAATCAAGATGCTGAAAATTTTAAGATGCATATTAAAGAGTTTTTAAAATGAGGAGTTATAAGAAAATCAGATAGTCCACATAGATCAGCAGCTTTTATAGTTAGAAAACATTCAGAAATAATTAGAGGAAAAAGTAGAATGGTTATAAATTATAAAAGACTTAATGGTAATACAATAGATGATGCATATACCATTCCAGATAAGACTGTCTTAATAAATAAAATTCAAGATTGTAATATTTTTATCAAGTTTGATTTAAAATTAGGATTTTGGCAAGTTAAGATGCATCCAAATTCTATAGAATGGACAACTTTTACTTCTCCAGAAGGTCATTATGAATGGTTGGTCATGCCTTTTGGTTTAAAGAATGCTCCTAGTATATTTCAAAGAAAAATGAAAAATATTTTTAATAAGCATAATAAATTTATTATTGTTTATATTGATGATATTTTAGTTTTTAGTAAAAATAAAAGAGAACATAGAGGTCATTTACAAATTCTTTTTTCAGAATTCATAAAACATGGTTTAATTGTTAACAAGAAAAAGATGACATTATTTAAAGAATATATAGAGTTTTTAGGGGTTAATATAGGAAAAGGTAAGATTGAATTACAACCTCACATAGCTCAGAAAGCTTTAGAATTTCCAGATAAGCTTGAAGTTCTTAAACAATTACAGAAATTTTTAGGACTAATAAATTATGCTAGACCTTTTATTAAAGATTTAGGAAAGATGGCAGGACCATTGTATGGAAAAACATCTCCTAAAGGACAAAGATATTTTAATATAGAAGATATTAAGTTAGTACAAAAAATAAAAGAAAGATTAAAAGATTTACCTAAATTAGATATGCCATTAGATACAGATTATTTGATCATAGAAACAGATGGGAGTATAACAGGTTGGGGAGCAATTTTAATTGCAAAACCCAATAAATATGCAGGTAAAGATTTTGAAAAAATTGTTAGATACAATAGTGGAAATTATAAAGAAAAATGTAATATAAGTAGCATAGATTTAGAATTACTTGCAGTTAATTATGCATTGGATTCTTTTGAATTATTTATTATTTCTAAAAAAGAAATTACTTTAAGAACATATTGTGAGGCAATAGTAAGTTTTGTTAATAAAATGAAATTAGAAAATAAAAAAAGTAATCGAAGAAGATGGTTAAATTTTATAGATAGAATTACTAATACTGGATTAGTAATTAATTTTGAACATATTAAAGGTAGCAATAATCAGGTAGCAGATATATTAAGTAGAATAATTAAAAATAAAGATTATAATTGATTACTTGCAGATGCAAAGACCCAGAGGACCAAGACCAGGATTGCCAATTGTTGGCAGTTCAAGTTCTCAGACAAACATAATACAGACTCATGATAAGTTAAGGTTTGGTAGTATAGAATTACTTTGTTTTCCAAATAGCAATATTAGTTTT